>JAWWMO010000138.1:57055003-57086353 GCA_035047845.1 Dendrocincla fuliginosa | reverse complement strand
ACACAGTCACTGAGTCTTCAGCTTCTTGTTTTAGGCTTAACTTCACTTTAGGTCAGTGAAGCAACTGTCAAGATTATGGTTTCACCATGGAACAAATATTAGTACAAATAGATACTAATAAATCATGAATCAGAAGAGTACTTCAGGTTTATCTACAAAGTGATGCAAATACCACAAGAATATCTGATAAAACTCTTATATGGTTTTTTTTTATTGCTCTCTTAAAATTTCTGTAAGTTTCTCTTTGTATTCAAGCACAAGTCAGAGTTACAATTTACTAAAAAGATACAAAATACAATGATACAGAGAAGAATTAATTTTAACCCACAGAGACAGATGTATAAACAAGCACTCTGGGGCAGGAACAGAACGGTGTTCATTAGCCCCTGTGCTGCATGACAGCTGGTCCACCTGAGTGCAAAGTAAGAGGAGAGGAAAGTTGTTGGTGAGGATGATGGCTGTGGTTCTGTCAAAGTAATGATCACAGTCTTGTTGAGACTGGTAGTGGCAGTCCCGTTGGGGTTCTGGTTCTTCTCTGGATCTGACAAGTGATACAAGAAGCCCCCAGACCTGAAAATGCTCAGGTTCAGGTGGGAATGACCGGTACCTCCCCCAGGGCAGGGAGTTTCACTTATGGGTAATTCAACTTTGTGAGTCATGGGATATTTTTGGAATCTTTGCTGGTCTAGGTCATTGCAGCTGCCTATTTTCCCTAATGGCCCATTAGCACACATGACTCCTCAGGCTGGGTGTGGAGGTGCTAATGTCTCTCCAGAGTGGAGTTATCAGAGCTGAGCCACTGGTGTGAAGGCAGAAACACTCCCCTGTCTCACAGGGTTCTTTAACAGCCAAGTTGTAGCCTGAGGTGTCAGGTGTGCCCTGGGCAGGTGGTGCATTATTAACAGTAAATTAGAAATTACACAGAGGGTATAGAACACACAGTTTTGGTTACATCCACATAGTGATAAACTGGTCCCAACCCCTCTAAGTATGACACTACTCTTGCTAGAAACGTGTTTTCCTTAGCCAGTTTCCACCTGTCACATTCTCCATCATATCCCTGTTCCATCAATTCATCATAAAATGCCTATGCCATTGTGCTTTAATTATCTACATATATCATATAAATATCTGCATCTCGATAGTACATATATCTGTATTCACTACACTCCTCCGATTTGTACATGTATTTGTACATTCCTTGCTTTCCTCTCACATCTTTCTTTCACTGTTTTCATCTGGAAATAAATAATTCAGGGAGTGAAGATCTGTAAAGTGTTTGGGATAATGAATTGCATTTGCAGGTACAACGCTGTAAAGCAACTGGACATTTACAATTAACAATTGATTAGCTGACAATTATGCAGGTAAGTGAAACAGATGGCTGTGCTAATCATATGCAAGAGCTGCATGCAATCTTTTCTTCCATTCCTGTGTAAACCAAAACGGACTAGACTTTTCCACCCACTGTCTGAAAAATCTCCTGCAACTTTAAAACTGATTAGATAGTCTGCAAAATGTACCATGGTACTTCAAGACAAAAAAGATAAATAATACTGAGCTGAGCCTCATTTTTTGTATCAGATTGTACAGGTAATAAAACTGAGGGTGAAAAGCCATATGTAAATGCTTTGATCATGCTCTGCCCTACCTACAACTTGAGAAGAATTAGACAGCTGCTTCATTTCAAATCAGTGAGCATTGCATGTGTCCTTACGAAAAATTAAATTAATGTATGTAGTTACCCTAGCATCTGTCCCTGCTTCTGCTGAAGTCAGGGAGGAAACTTCTGCCAGGCTCTATGGAAACAGGCTCAAGCCCTTAATATTACCATTATAGTCACTGTTACTCGCAGTTCTGCGTTGATTAACCTGCCTCTAAAAAAAAAAAAAAAAGGAAGGAGAAAACAAAGCACAGAAATAAGTGTTGTGAATGAAAAATTGCTGATTCTGGATTCTGTACTGTGTATACAGTGCTCATCAAGTCCTGCCAATAGATTATGTTAAGTAGTTGCAGTGAAGTAAAAATTATAGCCTGATTTTTATTTTTCTTTAAGAACACAGAGTTAAATTAATTACATCTAAACAGTACAGGTACAAAACCTGAAAAAAATATCTGTATTAGCATTATTCAAATAGTTGCTAATCATAGGAAGTATTTTAATAATGTCTGCTTCTGTAACAGTATTCATATGTTGGTTGACTCGATCTTTAAGGAAATCTTTTCCTACTGAGTCAAACCACTAATTTTGGTACACTCTGACTGGTCAGATCAGATTCTTTAGTCCCCATCTAATGTGCAACTAGCAAGGGAGGCAAAAGCATTCTAGTCCTGATGGTGAAACAACAGCATGTAACATCCACTTTTCAAATCAGCTTTTATTAAAAAAAAAAAAAAAAAAAATAAAAGCAGTAAAGCAAATGTTTCCTATGTCCATTTAATGACCTGTAACTCAAAAAGTTGTTGAAACTATTATTGCTGAAAACTTTATGGGATGATTTTCTTCCAGGCTTGCAAAGCTAGGTTTTAGAGCTGAATTTCTTCAGTACCTTAAAAATCTATTTTGAATGGAAATTATTAAAATAACTCTATTTTTCTGGTGATTATAACACGTCTCTCTGGAACCGAGAAAACAGCAATAGCCCAGAAACTATTTCAATAATGGCCTACCATTTAAATGTTATGATTTATGAGAATCGTTCTCTTCAGGTAACAGCTGGAAGTTAAAAACATCTTTTGTTTCTACGATTTCATGAGCTTCTAAAAATTTTTCTCTAATGTTAAGATCTGTTATTTCTGCACTTTAGAGAGGAAAATCTTGGATCAAATAACTAGACACCTTATCTAGAAAGCCTGTATTCTAATATTCTCTTGCTCAGGCTATATCCTCAGGTAAGTAACCTGCATCTGTATACATGTTCTCTTCAAAGAAATACAAACTTTCTTCTTGAATTCCATTTGTTGACAGATCAGATATTTGGAAGCCACTTGAAATTCATGGATCTATGCAAGCTTATGCCAGCTGAGCAACAGACCCTAATCCCTCATCTCTCAGTTTATCTGAAAGAAAAAGACTTCTTTTCAAACACCAGTTAAGACTGCTAAGTGACAACAGTGTATTTATCCACCACGTCATTTACAAAACCCAAGTGTTTTAAATTGAGGAAATGAAATGTTAAGGATGCCATAAATCTTTGCATTCACAAGGAATCTGAACCAACTCTCACTGAAATCCACATGAGTCTTTCCACTTCTTTTAGTCAGAGCTGGACTCAGTCCATGGTAAACAAGTATTTTGTCAAATATATGGCCAGATATGCCGCTAAGGGATGCTGATCTGTGTAAATGAATGGTCTAATGTGACAGCGGCTGCAGCAAGAGGGTGTTGTGTTCTAGACATTTGCTGTAAATACAAACTCCATGGAGAGCTCAGGAAAAATTGCTGCAGTCAAAAAACACCATTTTCCAAGTGTGGGTATCAGCTATCTTTTTTTTCTCTGGTTTATAGTTGTGCAACATTTATTAAGATCAAAGAATCTGAAACACATGGGGGAAAGGCTGGCACTTGCTTTTTCTCACTCACCTAGAGTCCTTATTATTAAAGGTATGAATAGTCTATCACTTTTCGCTACCTGCAGTCTATGCACTTCATAACCTTCAATGAAATAAGGCTTTTTTTCAAGCATTTGAATAAATGCACAACTATGTGTTAAATAATAGCAGCATAATATGTACAAAAGTAGTTCACCTTTCTAATTTATAGAGTAGTCAATTCATTTTAAGCCTACAGAACAAGAGCATTATTTTAATAACTTTATGTGAGGCATTCTTATTCAAAATTAGCAATAATGAAGCATATGTACTCTCTTCACACCTTACAAGCACACACTAACTTTTAGTATCTTACTGTAACTAACCTTAACATTTTAAATGTTGATAGAAGCCTTTCAGCCTTATTCATTCTATTCCATGGCAGGCTATTGTTAACAACCTGATGAAGGAAAAAGGATTTGAAGGACTCTGAGCTTACGTCTTCTGAGGAAGAATAATTACTCCACATTTATTTTTTCTTAAAGATTGCTTTTTAAGATATCATTGACCTTTCTAAACTCAAATAATAAGGATATGACTAAAATAGAATAAAAATATGAAAGCAGGGCTCAATTTCAAGCTAAGAGTTTGCTCCGTACACATAGACAGGACTTCTAGTTGCACAAATCTCTTTAATGAAAGAAGCAACAGGACAAGTCTTCATAGAAATGTCACTAAAATGCATCTGATCCAAACCTGTGGACCTGTCAAAAAGGATATCAAAGAAACTTGTAACAGACATTGACAAAATTAGCCCACCATAACTTAAATTGCACAGACCTAAAGGCCCCATTTTTCTCCAATAATCTTGCAAAATATTATTTTCTTTATCAAAGTCATATTGTTAATTTTTTTTCCCCCCTCTTCCAAGTAAACTGCTAGGTGGTTCAGTACACTTTCAGTTTTCATGATTTTTCTTGAAGGAAAACTAATAATTAGGAAAAAAAGTCTGGAATAAGATATTCTCCAGAAGTATTTGCGTAATAATATAATCAAACAGATTATTAAATAGAACTGATATCTTACAGGAACACCTCAACTGGTTTTATTTATCCAGACAACAGAGATGGCTTAAGGCTATGATCTTCAAACAGGTACATCCAGGAGAATAACAGATGCTATAGTATGCTGAAAAATTCTTGTTTTTCTCATGTAAATGAGAAAGATATTGGATACAGCTTATACCACAGGAAATCCAGTAATTTCCTTAAGAAATAAAATAAATTCTGTCCCTGGAACTACTTATAATCTTATAGCTTTGGTACAACTAGTGAGACTAAAGGAGAAGGTGATGCAACATATATGTTCCTTGTATTTCCAACATGCTTACCTCCCACCCAACTTCTGGGTTTATATATTCGACATATTAGCTGTGGCTCAGCACTACAGGGTACAGCTGGCTCCTTAAATCCATACACAATGTTTACGGTACTGTATGTTAAGCCTGATCCAGAGCATAATATGTTTTTACCTATTTGAACCCAAACTATAATCTTGAAGCACTCATTGGACATAGAGCCAGACTTTCGGGGCATTGGGTTGGCTAGCTCTTGTCATGAATTTTAATGGTGAAAAAATTGCATCTGTTCCTAACTGCCTTTCAGCTGTTAGTCACTGCTGCATAGCTGATAGCACAAACAGATGGGGAAGAGGAGAGTTACGCTTTTTGTAAACAGTTAGTGAACTCAGCAGGGACCACAGTTTGTGGAATAAATGCCAATGCTTCTCCATGTTTGACCTCAACCCCAATCTCAACATCCAGTGAAGATTATCCGAGATGGCTCTGGTTGCTTGCACAGTGCTGTACTTGAGCTGATAAGACTCAGTGGAGATGGCATGGGTTTGCATGGAATTAGTCCTTTTGTAGCAATTTCAGTATATACAGAGCAATTAATCTCCAATCCAGATAAACTATCCATACTAACCTGTGCATGTCCATACCTGAGAGGTTCTAGAGGTGCTCATTCACATGACTAACTATGTAAAATAGACAAGATACTTTGCTTTATTTTTATTTAGGTGGTTTTTTTTCCTGAATTTTAACCAGATCTCATTTGTTTTTTAAGATATTATGATGGATGATACTCATTCCTCTGTTGTGTCTGTTATATTCAAAAAGAGCATCTAGGAAGTGGAAAGGAAATTGGTTGAAATTTTCAGATGCTCTACTCTATAACACTCTGAATGATAGAACCCTCTGAAAGGAAGAGAGGAATTAGTCCTATGCTTAGAGCAAATGAGCATAGAAAATTACTTTAGGTAAAGAAATTTCCAAAGTTTGGTGTTGTGCAAAATGGCAAAACAAAAGATTGGTGATTACATGTTCATAACTTGAATATAAAAACTTTTTCTGTAAGGCTAGAGAGAACTCTGGAATTTTTTATAACTTAGAAACAAAACCAAAGCTTTCTGGAATGAAAGTATGTCTTCTGGAAAGGCAACATTAAGTAAAAGGAAGATTTGGGTATGAATATGACAGCTTGAAGAAAATATTAGATTCAAGTAGTTTTTCTTGGTAAGCTTTTCCAACTGTCAAATCAAGAATTTAGCTTTGTTGTTTATTTGGTGCTGCACCACCCTCTAAAGAAAAGTATTTCCTAGTATCTGATCTGAGTTTCCAAGGTCCACTACGTGAGTTTGCCCTTTGTTGTATCAAAACTTTGTTACATGTCAATATAAACAGCTTGACTCCTTATATTAGTAACAGTCCTTTAAGTAGTTTTAGGTAGCCACTAGGTCACACTTTTAAGTAAGCTCAACTTCCACAACCTCTCCTTCTGATCCACAGTCTAACACCCCAACAGTCTTCATAGGCATCTGCTGGACCCCCTTCCTTTTCCAGAAGCCCTATGGAACAGGGGATTGGGGAAAAACTAGGTATGTTCTCCAGATGGAGCTTCACCAGTACCAAATTAATGTGACCATAACTTTCCTTAATCTGCTGGAAATGTGTCCTAACATAGCCCAGTATGTGCTTTGCCTCACTTGTGATGACAGGGCATCCTTGCTTTATGATACTCAACCTGGATACTCACCTTTATCTACTATAATTGGTCATATTGGCCTTTGCTGCAAGTTCGCAATATATGTTCTTGTACAGCTATCTGCTTTGGTTTAGACAATTTATTTTTTTTAATAGATTTGTATAAGATTTGGCTTAGACTAATAATTCGCCTAGACATTCGTGTGGCTTCTACGGCATTGCAGTTATATATACATTATTCATATATACTGTGAAAGCAGGGCAATTCTCTCAGATTGCCAACTTTAATGATGGTTCTTTCCATGAAACAGAATTCACATTTAGTTTAGGGAAACTACTGTTCCCTAGACCATAAGCAATTTTCCCGAAATTGTTCAGTGATTTATCCATAAAATTTGTATAAGACGAGGAAGGGAGTACTTAATCTATGGCATGACTCTTAGATATAGTGAAATATAAAACATTTTTCTGCAGGATTTGTGAGTTAACCCCTTGATTTCAGGAAAACTCTTTTTTGGTGTGTTTTTTATTTGATTTCCTACTACTTTATATTTTCAATTCTGAGCTAATTATTTATTTCAAATCTTCAGAGCATGAATTTGCAGGATTCAGGAAATTTGCAGGAAAGAATGTTTTGCAGGAGCAAACATTCTTTCATTATCTTGGGAAATTTTCCCTTTGTGACAGATTTATTATGTTCTTTGGATTGTACAGCATTTACTTGCTTAATCCAAATTCCTTTTCTTTTACTGGCACCTGTTACTGTGTGGCAAATTCTTTTTTTGGTAACAAGTTCAAATTTGCAGTGGAGACCCCCAGAGCCAAAACTATATAGAACTGCATGAGACAGTATACATTCCAAACTAGTTTTGTCTTTTTTTAAGACTGTCATGAGTATGCAGCATTACTGAAGAAACACAGTGAAATGTCTACTTTTGTATTTGTATCTCTGGGGATCACAACAAGAAAATCAGTTTTTTCACAACGATCTTCCACTTCTACTTCTTATCGTGAATAATATTCATCACCAAGGAAAAATTTTAACCATAAGGAAAAATAATGAATACTGATTTTTGCTTTATGTTTCCCCATAATAGCAACCCTTGTTTTGATATACAGTGAGATTAGCAGATGGAAAGAGACCTGAAGTTCCTCTACTGGAGTTAAGCTTTGAAAAGATAATTCCTAAAAATTTAATATGGCTGCCTTCTATTTGCCCTACAAATAAAACCAACCTAATTTCAATAAATCTGATAGAATATGGCATTGGGTTTTGAAGGAAATTTTACATTAGGAGGTGTAAATGAGGACTTCTTTATTGAGTACAACAGTATTGTTTGATTAAAAAGTACATATGATTTTATGTTTAATTGAAAAGTAATTCTTATGAAGATACTTCCAACTTTTTTAGATCCATTAACTCCTGTGCATTTGAGAAGTTAAAAGACAATGAAAGAAAAGCAAACCCCTATACATTTTACCTAAGTGAGATTATGTGCTTTAGACTTTTAGAATACAAAAGAAAATAGGACTGCAGATCAAACAATAGCTCACTATCAATTAATTGCAGTGCATTATAATTTCAAGGTCTTCCAAGGAAGGGTAGGTCACCTTTAGGAGGATATGAGAATAGAATGGTAAATTGTGTCAAAATGTAACCATACTCAATACAATGTTTATGTGCCGTGCTTAGATGCACATCGTTTCTGATTACACATTTTTTTAAAAGGGATTTTATATAGTTGGGATATTTTCCAGGTTTTCGGGGTTTTTCCTTTACTATGCACAGTTTTACGGATTGAGAGGGACAAAATAAAATGCATTGATGATAGAATTGCAGAATTGTTTAAAATTATGATGTGTTTTCGGAAGAGAAGCTACTTGTTACTAAGAACCTGATTTACATTTTTAGTTCCATGTATACAATCTCCCACTCATTTGGTTCAGACTTCAAATAAATGAATATAGTATTATGGCAGTGGTGTTAGACAGCACTGAGAACCAATTGCATAGATAACAGAAATTGTAACTATTTCTTCCAGTGTGAGTTCTAGCCCATAAGTTTATGAGCGAGGATGCTGATGACTGACATTGTTAATTAGTCTGTCTGTTTGATTGACTGGATCTTCTGTGAGACTGCTGCCCCACCTGTAGATCTGTAAGTACAGAAAAGGTCACTAACCTGGCAGCAGAGGAGGGATTGGGAGCTACGTCCCACAAAGCCTCCAAGGCAGTTGTACCTAAGCCACAAGATAGTGCCAGGAGAAGGCGGGGGGGGCATTGCAGTGAGAGACTCAACTGCTGTGTAGGATTGAGGTCCCTGTCTGCTGATCTGACCATTTTCTAGTGAGGTCTACTTCTTGCTGGTGGTTCACATCTGGAATGTGATTCTTCTGTGTGGGCACCATCAGCACTGCTGGAGAGACCTGCAGCAATTCAAGTATGAGTGCACAGCTCTGGAGTGAGGGTGAAAGATAAGAGGGACTGGGGTGGTCTCCACCTCATTCATGCCAGCGAAGGGGAATGGCTTGAACATGAGCTGATGGATCTTGTGGGTCAGTAGCTGGTCATTTTTGTGCAACTCCTGTAGACATCAGGGACTTAGCTTTCACATCTCTGAGGACCAAGCCTGCTATAAGGAGAAGGGATCTCTCTGATCAAGTGAGGTGAAAGTATCTTAGACAATAGGCTGGCCTACCCGGTGAAGAGAGTTTTAAATTAGGAATGGGGAGAGAGGTGACAATGCCCGGTTCAGTAAGGAAGTGGTGAGCAGAGTTGGCAAGCAAAGGGTGCATGGGTAGAAAGAGAGACCTCATAACCATAAAAAACAGCATTGAAAAGTGGGCCATTCCAGCTTTTACACACAAATAAGCAAATGTTCTTCTATTTTCCCCAGGAAATCAGAATGAATGCAGCCCATCTGAAATGCCTGTATGCTAATGCACACAGCATGGGCAATGAGGAATCAGAGGTGTGTGTGCAGGTCTATGATCTCTGGAATCACAGAGACATGGCGGGCTGACCCATGTATGCTGCCATAGCTACAAATAGGCTCTCTAACAAGGACATGCCAGAATGGCATTAATGAGGACTCACTCTTCATGTGAGTGAGCAGCTGGGATGCATCAAATTCTGTCTATAGAACTATGATCAGGATCAGCAAGCAGAACAGAGTCAGTGGAAGATGCCTGCTATCAGGAAGATAGGAAGATATCTGCTTGATCAGGAAGAAGTAGATGAGGTCTTCTTCAAACAACTGGAAGAAGCTTCACATTCAGAGGTCCTGGTCTGCATGTGGGCCTTTAACCACCCTGAGAACTGCTGGAGCAGTAACACAGCAGAACACAAGCAATACGTGTCTGCACTGCTACATGCTGGGGACCAACTGGCCAAAAGGACCTTTGCTGAAAAGGATCTGGGGCTTCTGAAGAAGAAGCTGATTGTGAGCCAGCAGTGGCAGTGTGTCTTTTTGCATGAGAAGTCTAACAGTGTCCTGAAATCCACAAGGAAGAGAGTTGCCAGCAGGGTGAGGTAAGATCCTTCCACTTTACTCACATCTGGAAAGCTGTGTCCAGTGCTGGGTTCCCCATGATGGGAGAGACATGGACATACTGGAGCAAATCTGGCAAAAGCCCATGCATATGATTAAGGGCTTGGACTATCTGTCATATAGGAAGAGGATGAGAGAGCTGGAACTGTACTGCTTGGGGGAAAACAAGCTCAAGGGAATCTTATCAGAATGTGTAAATACATCATGGGATGAAAGTAGAGTATGGAGCCAGATATTTCTCAGTGAGTGGACAAGAGGAGATGGGAACAAAGCACAAAAAAATCCATTTAAATGGGGGAAAATACTTTTTTTTCACTGTAACAATGATCAAACGCAGGAGCAAGTTGCCCAGAAAGGTTGTGGAGTTTCCACCTGTGGAGACACTGAAAACCTGAATGGGCATGTTCCTAGGCTAAGTGCTCTAAAGGACCCTGCCTGAGCAGAGGGACTAGATAATTTTTGAAGTATCTTCCATCATCCACCATTTGGGGATTTTATGAAACAAATTCTTTCCAGAAAACAGGACAATATGTTTTGCCATTGTTTAATTTGCAAGCTTATGATCTCAGACAAATTTGCTAAAAATTTGATTTGATTTCTCAGAAAAAACCCTGCAAACCTACTTGGAAGGGAAACATTAAATTATATAAAAATCTTTACTGAGAAAGTTGTGAAACCATAAACTAAAATACATAAACTAAAATACAGTTGCCACTATACAGTAAATATTAGCAGGCTTTAGTGTATTTTCACCAAAGCATCATGTGGGTTACCACGGATGACTTGAGACTGTGTTTCAAGATATAAATAAAGCAAGGATCTAGCTTTGTTTCACAACTAAAACATTTCTCATTCCTAGGAGACTGTGTGCAAACATTAAACACCTGCATAATTTAAAGGAGGAGAAGTAGTTCCTTGGGCTTATATAGGTCTACTTACTTAAAGACATATCTAGGCATATTTATAAACCAAAATTTTTTCAAAATCAAAAGTCATCTTCAACTTTGTCTTGCTGCGTAAAGTTAATATTTGTTTTTCTCCTATTAAAAAAATCTTATTGCTAATAATTTAAAAATTCAATTCCACACTTTTTAGTAAATTATTCCAAATGGCTTTTCTTAAAATATACATGCCAATTTTAAATACAATAAAACCAATTTCAAAAAAGTAGGGTTTTATAAAAATCCAGTTTCAGCTAATTAATTCCCTTTCCTCCTTGTTCCCCATATGTAACTAAATATGTGCTCTAAAATGTAATATTGTGTAGAGCATATATTTTTATAGAAGAGTAGAGCTCAAAATTACAGTAAAGAGTGTCATTCTTTATGTATAAGAGCAAATCACAGATTAATGTTTCAAACCTACACAATTTTAATATGCCTCATTGACAACAAAATGGGTTTTTTTTCTGTAAACTAATTTAAATTTGTACAAGCAGCATGTATAGTTTTAGTTCCTTTTTCAGTAAGGTCTAGTAGCTAACTAAGCCTAGCAGCTAATTTTAATGTAAATAGTAGATTGTGATCTATTATTAACATCCTAAAGAGAATATCTAAAACAGATACAATTTTTAAAAAATAAGAATAAAATATAGATAGTCCAATCCATCTTGTGTTAGATAAATAAAAACTAAAGACTAAAAGAAAAAAAAATGAAAATTATTATGGGTGGCAAATTTATGTCTGCAATAGTACCAGAACTTTCAGAGTTGATGGACTGAAAATTTGTCTTTCTATTAAAACAGAAATAATTATAAATGCTGAATTCTGAGGCTTTAAAACTGATATAATGAGTTCATTGCAATGATCTGCTTTTTACAAAGCAGCATTGTTTTATGACTTTGACTAAGTTGCATTATCACAGAAGTATGTAAATAAAATATTTTTGAAGAAAAAAACATATGGGTGGAATACTTATTTTAAGTCATCTATGGCTCTTTTTCAAACTCCTTGACAGAAGGCCATTGGGATGAAAAGGAGATAGGATTCCCAAACACTTAAGCCCAATGCCCAGAAAAGATTCTTCAGTGACGACAGCTTGCCCAACAGGAACGCTATAAGGATAGTTTGCTTTGCACCAGCTAAGTGTTGAACCAACAAACATTGAACCCCATGTGCTTCTAGCATCCTTACTGAGATAGATGAGATTCCTAGAAACCTTATGTCTAGCAGTAGGTATTACCATATGGCTCCGAGTGAAGTGCAAGAATTCAGTAATGCAGTGATGGAATAATCTGCTTACATGAGAAGCTTTATCTGAGCATTTTCAAGAGGATGTTCTTTGTACCAGTTCCTTTAAATTTTGTTAAATAATTTATTCTAGTGGCATCATCTGGGAAAGGCTTCACAAATTAAATGAAAAGGAAAATAATATAAGGAAAAAAATCCTCAACAGAAAGGTATTACATCTGTAAATGACTGCACCTAGAAAAAAAAATGAGGCTTCCTGAAGGGACAAATTATGCTTTTATATATAACAGAGGAAATGAAGTGCTGTGTGAAAGCAATTAAAAATAAAGAAGTATTCTTTTGTCTATTGTAAGTATGAAAGAGGAAAAATTCTTAGACAAGCCATATATATATATATATATATATGTATATGTATAGTGGCCATATCATTATTCTCTGTATGACTATTAAAACAATTATATAACCTATAATTAGTTAAGAGCATATTTTTAAAGAAAGACAATAATTTTGATGTGGAACCTGTGAATAAAGAAGAGTTTGTTTATTCTAATAAAGATTCATATAGGAAGACTGCAAAAGACCTTAAGAAGACAATTAGTTGATGGTTCAACTCATTGCCCTCTTATGTGACTCTTACTTGACTTGTCTGTTCTGATAAAGTTCTCTGAATTTTATCCGACCTCTTATCTTTGAAATTCTTGAAACTGAAGATGAAAAGGTTTTTGAGTCACTAGCTCTTCAATTAGTAAATTACTATGACCACAAGTACAATAGAAAAAAAATAATCTATTTTTCTGGATCAACTGGTGAATTTGGAAATGGCTTTCACTATTGCACCCTTGTTTGTGATTTTTAGCTATCCAGCCCCAATTCAAATTAAAAGTAACAGGATTAATTTGTTACAGTTATAAGCTACCTCAGTAAATTTACACCAATGGGAAAAATTAAGCAGGACAAACTAATTCTGTCGTATGCTTTTGTTCTCTTTGGGAGCAAAAACTCAGAAAAGATTGCTTACCTGGAAGATACTATAACCTGCAGGAGAAATAGGTGCTCCAGTACTCAGGTTGCTGTCAAATGTCACATAAACCTTAATTAATCTCTCATCATCTAACCATTTAAATTAGACACCTGAGGTAAGAGATTATTTCATTTTAGGAGTCCTCCTACGCTTCCCCTGCAGTCAATGAAGAGAGAAAGGCATCAGTGAAACATGACTCAGGTTTCAGACAAGATGACTCACTGTGAAGAGGGGTATTTCACTTTTGTTAACTATTTAGAACCACCAATCTTGTAAATTTGCTGTCTAAATGTAGACGAGAGAAATCCCTTACTTAAGTATCTAGTCAGGAAATGAAAAGAGCTGAGCTCCTCCACAGGATGATTCCGTCTACTCTAGGAAAGATATCTACGAAATGCTCTAGAAGTGCTTATCTCTCTGTAGTAGTGCTATAAAAACCTAGATGACTAGCTCAGGCTGTAGTAATACTATACTTTAAATAGCTAAAGTTAGGTTAGACTAATCTTTTCCTTAGACTAGTTCTTTACCTAAGTACTTCATTGAAAAAGATGAAGTTGATAATAAACCTTGCATACAGGTGCTAGCGTGCAATTATTTTGCTGGAATAGGTTTGCCTTGGTTTAAGAAAGCCATCCACAATGACTCTTGAGTTTCTGAGAGTCATGGATATTCTTACATTTTTCTGAATATTTGAGTATGTCCATAATACCAGAAAACTGCAAGGTTAAAAACTCAACTATTTAAAGCGTTTAGGCCTCTAAAAATGTAGCTACTTTTTCTTAATCACCTCTATGCTGCTGTAAAAACTTAATTACCTTTTAAAAACTGGCTCCATGGTATCAGCTAATGTCCTTATATTTTTTCCTCTGCTAACTTCTTTAACTTTATAACTTTTGAATCAAAATTGAGCTAGAGCTGAGTTATGCTGAAAGAAGTAAATCAGTTTAGAAAGAAAATCTCCCCTGTATGAAATTCTAAAATATCTTCTAATTGTTTCTTCACTGGAGGCAATCTTCTCTCCTCTCCCCTCCAAAGGAAAACAACATACATATCCTCGTAACACAGCACTGTGACAGGTGTAGGGCTTCAATGTTGTCAGTTATAATCCTTTATGTGTCACACCTTCAATCATGCAATGGGCCATGCATTTTAAACAGAAGTCTGTTTTCTAGTCTGTGGCAACAGAGTGCCAGGACATACACTGTACAACCATATGGGTGTCTCTTTGCAGGACATATGTTGTACATCCTTAGGCACTAAAGCAATTAACAAGCAACTGTAAAGTAAATGTGATCTCCTCTGAAAAGCTTCAGAGCAGCTTTCAGTTTTTAAAATTATATTGCTAATTTATGCCATGAAGAGATTCAGAATGTCAGAGGCACGTATAGAGATCATAAATAAAAGAAATATTAAGAGGTAAATACAGGTTTATTTTCAGCAAAAATTATAGCATTTTTCATGTTAGTAAAGGATTATGAAATTGAAGATGTTGTAAACAGTAGTAATGTCCAAAGGATAATTCAGCAAAAGTTATAAAGATACAGTAGATGAAAAAGATGGTTTAATGTTTTTGCAACAAAGCAGAATGTAATCATTATGATCGTGGTTCTTGACCAGTGTTTATACAGAACACTGTGAGAGAAAAATATTTTTATTTTTCATTTTCTACTGCTGCTGTGAAATCATCTGTTGAACTTACTAGCAGTCACTAAATCACACAGCCCAGCAGTGGCAAGGCTGCCACTGCTCTGTGTGCCCAGCTCTGCTCAGTAGTGGCTCCTTCGCAGTTGCCTCTCAAGTTCAAGATGTAAATGGATCTTCCTGGTAGCTGGCCTAGACCTAAAACCTCACTGGTAGCTGACCCTGAACCAGTCTCTCCAGCACCTGGAGTACCTCCAGTACCTCCTACTTCCCTCAGTTGCTAGGTCTCAAACTTTCTTGTGTCTCCAGTATACAGCTCAGACTTGTATCCAGTTCAATACCATGCTCCCAAGCCTTATACTAACCACTTCTGAGTCTGGCTTGCAATCACACACTGAGACCCATGCAAGGCACATGCACTCCAGCCCCTCCAGTTGTGCAGGGACATTCTGACCCGTGGTCCCCATCTAGGTGCTGGCACACACACATGCACACAGAGTAAGCAGATTCTCACCCAGAAAAACAGAGTTTAACGAGAAGACAGGACAGACTGCAGTGGTCAGGCACAGGGCATGACCACACAAGCATACTGAGCAGCGACCAGTTTGCACATACCTTTTGTCTTCTTTTCCCTCTCTTTTTCTGTGTTTTTATTTCCTCAAGCCACCTCAGTCCCTCTTTTTTCCCACCTTTGATCCTTTCCCTAAACATCCCATTGTACATTCTCTGGTACAATTGCCAAATGCCCCTCCTTGCTCTCCATAATGAGTCCCATAGGCAGTAACTTTCCCTCAGTCCAAAAGTGCTCTGGAGACCCTTTCCACTGATTTAGCCCAATGGATATCAGTCCCACCCAGGGGCTGACAGTCTCCTGAGACAGCCCTGCTAGGGAGGGTCTCTGTCTTGCTTCTCTGGTTAGGTTGTTAGGGTTCCCCCAAACACTGCTGTGGTGCCTCTGTGCTCCTTCAGCCTCCTGTCACGTAACTGAACATGCTGGCACCAAGTCTATTGACAATTGATGGCACAAAAAGAAAAATTCATGCTGGATTAGATTGATAGAGAGTTTTTACACTATTGTGCCTTTGTCACTGTCCCATTTTATTTACCGACAAAAACATTCAGCAAATCCTGCTGAAGGCCAAGGTAAGGAAACATTCCTTAGGAAATATGTGTGATCTATAGCTAGAAATATTAAGCTAGTAATTCAAAATATCTTCAAAAATTGTGATATTAAATTTCATTCTGGGCAATCTCGGAATATATATACATATATAAAGAGTTTTTAATTTTGCACACTCTTTGAACTTGCTGTGACTAATGGTGTTAGTGAATAATTATGTGCTATACAAAATTAGTTGTCATTGATTTCTAATCTCACTTTAAGTTCAGTTTAATATGCTATTTTCTTATACTAGAAAAGAAGTATGCCTTTCTTCATACTACTCATTATTTTCTCCTACTTTATTTTAAACTTTTTACACATTATTTTCTATGTAGGCAATCTTTTCACTATACTTCATGTACATTTTCCTATACTCTTAATCATTAGTGTTAGCTTTATCTGAATGTTTTCTAGTATGTAGTTGGGAAGCTTGAGACCAAACATTCTTATATAAACCAATATAACAACTCACATGTAATTGAGCAGAAAAAACATACAAAATCAGAAGTGCATCTTTTCACCTCTAGGAAAAGCATAGTATAGAAATCAGATCACTTGAAAGAAAAAATAAATTTCAGCAACTGTTGCTCAGTGATAAGGTAGATATTATTCATTGATTTGCTCTACCTGCTGCACAGATAGAGAATTCCAGTATTTAGGGCTGTGAGAAGCCCATCATACCCAAGATGTGCAGAGTAGAAAAGGTTAATGACCTTTTAAGGATGTAAAAGGATGCATGCAAGGATGTATGAAATAGGCGCTTTTCTTTTATGTGTTTGAAGCTAAAAAGATGAGAACAGACAAGCTAGGCTCAATAGCTTTTCTGGTTCTGATGCTGAATTTTAATTCCAAAAATTAACTTTTGTCTTTAAGATTTCTAATTTGTCCTCCTCAACCACAGCATATACACAGTGTTGAAATCCGATCGTAATGTTTGCTACAGCAGCAATGGAACAACAGAGATTAGGAACAGCTTCTAACTTTCAGCTAAAACAACTGTTCTTCCACAGACCCTTTTGTAGTTTGAGGAAAACCTCCTTTGTCATGCTCTGAGGCTTTGCTCCCACTGACATCCCTGATAACACAGAACACTCACAAATTTTCACATTTTACTGTCTGTGAGTGTGTAATCACTGGCATCTGAAGGTCCCCATGAGTAGGTTCATACCTCTGGGCGCCCAAACATGCAATGATCAGATGAATGGTACTTGGAAAACTAACCCACTTCATTAAGAGATTTCTGAGGCCTCACTTTGTAAGCTTCACTTTCTGAAATTTTTATTTTACTAAACTTTTCATATGTAGCACAGAAATAACTTTGATTTTAGTTATGTATAATTCACTTCTAATTGTACAGCAAAAATGCTTAACTTCCTCACTATTTTGGGCTGTCTTACACTATTTAAAGAAAATACTTCTGTGTATAAGGAAAAAATATTTTATCCAAAATTAAAAACATGTTTCCACATGGGTGTTCCAGGGTTCTTGTTGGCTGCCAGTCTTAGAAATATTTTGGCTGAAAATTATGCTGTGGCCTTCATGAGGTTTTTGAATTATTAAAATACTTCAGCATTTTTTCCATGTTTTAAAATTTCTTTTCACATTTAATTTTATTTTATGGCTTTAATGTTGTTTCTTATAAAGTTTCCATTTAAAATAAAGATTCAATGTGCAAAATTTACTACTACAGAATTGTTTGATAGAGGATTTCTATGCTAGCGAAACATCTGACATGCACATGAATTTCAACAACATCTACAAATTAAGCTAAGTACTCTGATGGAATTCTATTTCCATGAAAGACAAGGGTTTTACCACTGGCTTCAGTGAGGCCAAGAATTGATTATCTACATCCTTCTACGTTACAACCCTGGAACACTCCTTTTAAGCCAAGAAGATAAAAGCTACACTTCGGTATGAGAAATAGATGTTGCATAATATTTATTCAATCTTGTGCAATCTTTATTAAATGAGGAATAAAAATGAGCCTAAGCACTTGCTTAGATGGTTCGCTGACTTCAGTTGGTTTGAAATGGGTGGTTTGACGTATAACTGGAACGGGCCAAAAGAGAGTTAATGGGCAAGTCTGTTCAGTGTGTCTCCTAGAGTTGTTTAACACTTGGCTCAACTATTTTCTTTCTCCATGCTAGTCAATTCCTCAGATGAACAATGAGTTCCTACACTTTTTTTATGCTGGAAAGTCTATTAAAAAAAAAAAAAAAGCCCATCTCCTCTTCCAGCTACTTCTTTGGTTTCTCTTCCTTATCTTCTCCCAGTATTTAACTCTTAAATTTGTTCTTCTGTTCTTCCTATATCTCTCCTTGCTTATCAGTCTTGACATTTGAGGAGTTAATGTCATTGTATTTGAAGCTACAGAGAAAAGTCATAATTTATATTTATAAGCAAAAGCAATGATCTGTTTTACACTATATATCCTCTTTCACCTGAAGATTTACTTATCTGTACCTGTTTTACCTTATCTTTACCTGTTTTACTTACTTCTGCTTAGTAATTTGATGCTCTTTTGCCTTAGCTGCATCCACAGTGCTCTGTCAGGACAGCTTGTAAAAGGAAAACATAAGTGGATGAGAAGAAAATCAGGTGTATCACTTTTCTGTAGGAATGAGATTTAGATGGATTCCATGATTAGTAGACGAAGAGCTTGTTGAAGTTCACGGAAAAGAAAATATCTGCCTTTATAAGCAGAACTATCTTTTTCATATTGCAGGCAGGGCTAGCGGGACCATTCATCATTACAAGGTCTTCTTTACATTGCCTTACAAGCTTTGCCAGACTTCAGCCACCAATCAGAAACGCTATGGGACTATTTCTCATTTCACTTTTAGGAGTGATTCAGGATTTTGAGTTGTGGCTACTTCTTTCCTTTTGTTTTAACTTTTCTTTTTCCCCTGTGGGTGTTTTTTTCTTTGTTTTGGTTTGTTTTTTTGGTTCTTGGTGGGTTTTTGGGGTTTGTTTTTTGGTTTTATTTGGAGGGTGACTGTATGCTTGCTTGCTGTTTTTGTTGTGGTTTTGATTTTGGTTTTGGTTTTTGGGGGGAATTTTGTTTTTTTGGGGGAATCAAGTAAGTCTTGATATCTTTTGGAAAACATTGTCATCCATGATTTGAAGAGTCATCTTGAATTTCAGTCTTGGTTGTCCTTGTTGACAAGTTGTCCTTGTCAGAGCTATGCGAAGAATATATATCTTCTGTCTGAATCTGGATGGGAATCAGACATGCTAAATCATTGAAAAAATGGGGGGTTTTAATCCCTCATACAGCACTGGATTGCTGCAGATCTTGTCCACTGAGATTCTGAAACTCTAAATGGAAAGAGGGAGTGATATCTTGTGTGGGACTGCAACCAAGTACAGACAATGTTGAGCAGAAGTATAAAAATGACTAAAACCTCAGGTCATAGGCACCTCCAATTGGCACAAAAAATATAATGAAAATACAGACCTTAATTTCTTTGTGCATAAAGAATAGTGATTAAATAATAGCTTCTCATATAGCTATTGTAAATATTTAGGAAGAGCATTAGATGTTAGAGTGACAACACAATGCAAAAACTTAGGACAAAAGTCACCATTTTGTTTTCAGCGTGTACATACAAAAACAAGACAGGGGCTGAGACATATCACTGACCACACAAGAAACAACATAGGAAAAGCAAAATACTGCTTATTGACCTAATGCCACTTACCTTGAGTACTGAAGGAAATGGAATCCTGTGGAAATGTCTTTACTTTTATTATCACAATACCTATGCCTCAAAGACTGAAGAAACAGAGGCACTGGAGATTTTGCCTATGCCTCAAACAAATTTAAAAAAGTGTTGTGATTCAGATACTACTGATTGCAAGTATGTATTTTTTCCAGCTTTAACCTCTGTACTGATGATCTATAATTCATGGGTTCCACTTAGGTTTTCTGGACTGGATAGAATATCAGAGTATTGCATTCAATTTACTACAAAGTGCTGAATATTTTTATCTATTTTCTCCTGGCTACTGACAGTGAATTTTTGTGTTCAGAAAGGCTTCTCTTTCAATCAACACTCCTATACAATAATATTGTCCCAATGAGAGAATTTAATAATACAAGAAACCAGCATGTTTAAATACATAAACTCCACAGTAGCATAGAGAAACCACAACAACCCAGCAGGCCCCTGCAAAAGCAGCAGTTACTGCACTGAGAGGAGGATCAAGGTGAAAACTGACATATAAATTCAGCATTTATTAGCTTGAGGAAATTATTTAGTGCAACTGAGGCTATAAAATGAGAGTGAGAGATGTGGTAAAATGGAGTTTCCAGGCTAAAATTATCCAGGACTCTTAGTATTTTGAAAATAGTTTCTCAAGTCTGTCTTACTCTTGTTCTAATAAGCTACATCCTCATCAAGGGAATTATTTGTTTTGTAGATGCTAAAAGGCTGAGTCTGGGGAAGTTGGCATTCAGAGATGGTTAAAACTCATATTAGAGAGAAAATACTTTGCAGTGTTTAATTTTCTTTGCATACACAGTAAAAAATGCCTTTTGTTTCACACAACTTTCTTCCTGTTTCAAATATAGATATGAAGTCCTCTTCATTCCTTAATATGCTTTTTAAAGAGACCTAAACTCTTCCCTGAAATGGCAAAGAAGCATGCTGTGCTGATGCCATGGAAAATGGGACTTTTTTTGTAAACAATCTGCATGGTTAAGCTGTACTTGGTTTTGACTCTACAAGCTTTATACACTTATCAAGAGAAACTTGAAGTATTTCTTTCCAAGTTGTTAAACTCCTCTTTTGTACTTTACATGAAGTTATGTATATTTATGATTCTGTGAATGTTTTCAGGAGAGCCAAAAGAGGAGCCTCTTATTTGGATTTGAATTAGTATTCTGCCTTAGTATCAGGCCCACTGGGCTGGTGGAAGTGGTATACTTCAGATGAGACACATTGTTTTGCATAACTGAATTCTTGTGAGTAGTACCCAAGTTATCAGAACACTGGAGTATTTCAAATGATGAGTGAATTTAATCCATGATCTCTAATCCTACATGGCAGGAATCAGATTTGTCTATATTTTCATGGGAAAAAAGGTAGAATATCTTAGATTTCAACAAAAGTATTCCTATGTTTAGATTTATACAAGTATCTTAGACTTTGAAACGTTGAAAGAAATCTGTTTGAACCCTCCATTCTCTCTTAAAAAAAACCCACAAACTAACAAAAAATCAAAACCAACCAAAAAAAAAACCCCCCAAACCCACTATTTGTAATGCTCTTTGACAAAAATTGAATATTCTTTAGTACACTTGCAACTTATTCTTAGAAATTAACATACATAAATAATCAGATAATCTTTTTCAGTCAAGGAGCATAAGAGTTTTTCAAAATTTCCTTTTCCAATGTATCTTTGAATCTTATCTGCTGATTTTTTCTGCACAGTGAACCATAATCATTCTGGTTCTTATCCTTATATCCTACATTTTATGTGCACCCAAATGTCTAGTTTCATGCCTTCTCTATGACCAAGTTTGTACAAGCATAGACAATTGTCTTTTTTTTCAAGTATATCTAGAATATATTCTGTTTCACCTCACTATCACTGGAATCCCCTCCTCTCTCTGTTCTTTAATTATATAAACATTTGACTCTTAATTGAGAGTTACAAAATATATTTATCTGACATCTCTGATTTCATTTTTAGGTGTTTATGCATCATTAGTTTGGATCCGAAAGCATTGTTCTCTTCCATTCTTACATCCTTGCAATATAAATCAAAATTCAAGCAATTTCAAGCCTTCTTTCCTTGAAGGGAACATAGTCCTTAGAACAACCAGGTTCATAAACTAGTTTCCTGAGTATACCAAATGACCTTATGCAGTGGCTTTTTTTTCTCTTAAATATTTTTAAAAAATGATAATTCGATCTGATATTGTATTACATGACCCTTTTTTCTAGCAGTATTTTATAAAATTGGAAACAAATCTAAACCAGTAGAATGGCCACTTGGTAATCTAGGAATTTTTTTCACAACAAAATTTACTGCCTATTGAATTCAGGAATATCACTTTCTTCACAGCACTAGTGGGAAACTGCACTACAATCACACAGATTTCAGTAGCAATCTTTCTCATGATGCTGAAGATCTTAATCCATTTCTGACTTGAACCCTAGGTGACTGTAAAAAGCTCCCACTATTAGCATAGTACAAGCTTTCTTTTTCATACCTATCCCAGGTTTTATTCAAAGGGTCTTCTCAGATGAGGCCTTAGATGCCTCAGGAAACTGGAGGCTGGATTTACATAATTAATATTACATTCATTGAGGAAAATTTGTGTCACTGTAAGGTATTTGCTTTCTGATACTTTTTTATTCTTTTTTTTTTAACTAAATTGGAAAAACATATTTTTCATTTTCCAGAAGAAAAATCAAAATATTTAGGTTTAAGCATGTCAAAATGAAATTTTCAACCAAAATGGAATATCACTTGTTATTTCTGTCAACACTGCTTATAAAATCATATTGGATTCCAAAGACCATTTTTTGATCAGAAACTAAAGTCTTCCCTGTTGCTTACATGTGTTTTCAGACAACAGAGCAAAGTGCCAGGTACAAGAAAACAGTGAGAGTGGGACAGGCAAAAATATTTTGTGAAAATACTGAGTCACCACCATGATTGGGAAGAATATGTTTCATCCTCATATTAAAAAATCGTTCTTCAAAGGTTACAGAATCACAGAATATTCTGAGTTGGAAGGGACCCACAAGGACTCCTAGACCTGCACAGCACCATCCTGAAGAGTCATACACAAGTGTGGCTGAAAGTGTTGTTCAAGCACTTCTTGAACTCTGTCAGGTTTGGTGCCATGATCACTTCCCTGGGGAGCCTGTTCCATCACCCAACCACCCTCTAGGTGAAGAACCTTTTACTAATATTTAACCTAAACCTTGCCAACACAAGGCAATTTCCTTGGGCCTTGTCACCACAGAGAAGAGATCAGTGCCTGCTCTTCCCCTCACAAGGAGGTTGTAACTGCAATGAGGCCCCCCCTCAGTCTCCTCCAGGCTGAACACACCAAGTGACCTCAGCTGCTCCTCATACGCCTTCCCCTCAAGGCCCTTCACCATCTTTGTTGCCCTCCTTTGGACACTCTCTGACTGAATTTCTTTTGTTGTGGTGCCCAAAACTGCCCACACTATTCCAGGTGAGGCCGCCCCAGTGCAGAGCAGAGCAGGACAATCCCCTCCCTTGACCAGCTGGTGATGCCTTGCCTGATGCCCCCCAGGACAGGGTTGTCCCTCCTGGCTGCCAGGGCACTGCTGACTCAGATTCAACTTGCCATCGACCAGGACCCCCAGGGGCCTTTCTGTGTCACTGCTTTCCGGCCTCTCATTCCCCAGTCTCTGTCTACATCTGGGCTTGCCCCATTCCCAGGTGCAGAATCCAGTGCTTGACATTTTAAACTTCATTTAGGTTGTGGCAGAGGAGTCAAAATTTGGTTATGAATAGAATATACCCAGCTGAAAATAGCTACCAGCTTTTATAGCTAAATATTATATCTCTAAAAAAATGTCTTATAAGTTATCTCTGCAAAGAAACCATTTCCTTTCAGGAAAAACATGTTCTCACAACCTCATTTTTAACTAATAAGTGGAAAACAAAAATTCATCAGTGTTCTCTGTAGGACTGATGCAATTTCAATCCTAATCAGATATAATTGAAATACATTATCCCATCCTGTATGGGAATAAAGAAACCAAAATAAAGAATGCATACATAATAAAAATAATATGTGCTAGTAAGTTATTTGTCTCATTAGATAAAACCAAGTTCTAAAATCTTTTTCTTCAAGGAAAACTGCCCAAAAAGTTTGAGAGATCTCAGCACTCAAATGAGACATTTTGTAAGTCTCCCTTTTTCCAAAAAGAACCCACTTCACAAACCCCACCTTCCTCTCTGAAATGTCCAGTACAAGTTAGATTACGGCAATAGAGTTAGGTCAACTCAAATATGTACTGAAAGACTTCAAACCAAGAATTCAGACTTTTGGGAGCTTTTTGGTTTGTTTGGGGATTGTTTCGGGTTGTTTTGGGGTTTTTTGTTTTGTTGGTTTGGTTTGGTTTTGGGGGTGGGGATGTTTGCTTTGGGGGGAGTTTTGTTTGTTTTTTTGTTTTTGTTTTGTGGTTTGGTTTTGGTTGGTTGGATGGTTGGTTGGTTGGTTGGCTGGCTGGTTGGTTGGTTGGTTGGTTGGTTGGGTTTTTTTGGAGAGTATTCAGAGAGGCCAGAAAGTAGCAGCAAAGGGGAATGACACAAAGGTTCCCATCCTTCTTCACAATATTCTCCACTTCTTTCCTTTTTTTGAAGAAAACCATCCATCTTAACCTAAAATTGCAGAAAAAGTATCTGTTATACTATCAGCAAAACTATCTATTTGATATACACTCAGAAAGGAAAAACTCTGTACATGCTAAAACTTTTGGAGTCTTTAGTGGTATTAACAACCATGTCGTGAACTTGGAGGGACCCTTTTCAAGTACTTCGGGGCAGATATGTTTCTAGAAAAGTCTGAGAACAACCCAAGAAAGACTTGGAAAGGTCATTATGAAAAGATTTAAAAAAAAAAAAAATACCCAAACCAAAACAAACCCAACAAACCCAAACAAACAGTTGTAGTTTATTCCCTTGTGCCAGGAGTTAAGTGTTCTACCTCTGCTGCTAGATGACAGTGAAAACAAGTTGTAAATTGCACTGATGGAATGTGCAAAAGTTAATCTCAAGAGGAAAAGCCATGTATTCTCAAATTCAGTTACAACAGAGGAAGCCTGACAACACGAGTGTTGCGAGAAAGGGTATCTGTTTATAACTATATCAGGGTGGCAATCCCCAGGGAAGGAAAATAGAACTTTAATTTAAAGGCTAGACATTAACTGAAACAATTGAGTATAAAGTAGCATGAGTGCACTTGCTGTGAAAATTTGTTTCTGTTTGCAAAAAGCCAAAATTAAGCCAACCCAAATTGTTTAATGATTGAGTTTTCCTTGTTACTTTCCATAGTAAGAGACTAGATCCCTCACTCTGCAAGGATATTATTTGCTTAGCACAAATTATCAGCCTTCATGCAGAAATATCAGCTGCAGTGGTCTGTCTCATGCAAAATGTCAGGCTCAATAATTTGAATAATCCCTTTTACTCTAAAATGTAATGAAGTCCTAAGGATTTCCACACACTAAATTGTCAGTTTAGATTCTCAAATACAAATTCCTCGTTAATTATTAAAGTGGTTTTTTTAGTCAAAATATTAGTTCTTAATGAAAGTTCTTAAGCTGCACCAGGCAGATGAGGTCCCTTGTGTCATTCCATGCAAGATAAGTAATATATTGTGTTCATTAATCTATGTCATAGGAGTATTGAACATACAATAACCATCACATTTTCTACATTTGATAGCACCTGAGAGGTCACTGGTAAGGGTTAAAGAATTTACTAGCACAAATTACAAGACTTTCACTACTAGGTGAAGACACACCACAATAAATACTGACTATAAAACACTTAAATCTGAGTTTCAGGTAAATAATGAAATTAATTGATTTATATTTTGCATAAGAACCTGGGGAAAAGATTGGCAATGTTAGACCAGTTTTCTGTTAGTTTTCTCTGCAGAAACACTTCTTGCACTCTGCCTTTAGGTTTCAGTATACCAATTATTTATTCTTTGGAAATTCATCTTCTTAATACAGATTAGGTAGATCTATCAATTTATGTAGTGTCATATAACTACTGCCAGTCGGACAGCAATAGCCCCTTCATTTTCTAAACAAATTTAGCCTACCTATCTTGAAATAATGCCATGTTGCCATGTGAAATCTAAGCATAAGCAAAGAAAATAGAACCTGAAAAAAAAAGTGCATAGCCTGTGTCTTGTGATATGACTGTCTTCACTCAGGTCTGACGCTTCCATATCCTCCCTTCCCAGATTTTTCTAAACCTAGTCATGAGATATTGCAAATATTTCTTGCAAAGTGGTAAATTCTAATGTCTTACTGTACAACAGATCTGCACAAAGTACTAGAAGTTCTACTTATTTGACAAACTGGAATAAATACACCCTATTCCATTGGAATGATAATGTAGTTTTCATTCAAGGTTTTCATTTTCAGCTCCTAAAACCCAAGAAATTTTTCAAATAAATTTCCAATCATATTTTATGGTAAAGCATTGTGAGACTCTAGATAGCTCCACAGGAGCCAAAAGGTTTTATATGTGTGAAATCTCTGACCTTAAGAATTTGGTAGTGTCCCTTTGATATTGGATAAACTTGAAGTCTTTCAGCTTTAGTTTAAGGATACATTTCTGAAATATTTACTACCATTTGTAATGTTTATTACAGGTGTCGTTTCAGAGATGGCAAGAAGTTCGATCCTTAGCTGCCTTGGAGAAGTTATACAAACACAAACATGGTCCTGTACCCCCTTCCTGCCAGCTCGAGTTTGCTTTATTCTTGTATTTAAATTGGAGATATTTCAGACCAGTTCTAAACTTGACCAGGTAACAACTAGAGAGGATAGCTTAGCTAGCAATGAAATAAAATCTCCTTTGACCTAAAATATCATGTAGATACAATTATAATATCCAAGTCACTCTTTAGGCTGCAGTCCACTGTGAAATACCAGCAAACTTAAAACTTGGAAAATAGAGGCTCAAATTCATCTGAGAGTGTCATAAGTAGCAAATGTTTGGAAACATTAAGAGCACAATATTATTTAAATAATATTTAACCACAGTTTCTAGTGGGTTGCACCTATCCTTTTGTGCCTGTGTGGTAATAGATTCATAGAGAAAAGTGTGTAGGTTTTTTCATGCTTATTTAGCAATGCAATACATAGTTTCCCCATTCTCTTCTTGCAAGTTCAAGCTTTTTGTTCTCACTATAGGTGTTCATTTTTCTCCATCATCCTTTTTATTTCACCTTTTTTTTTTTTTTGCGTTCTCATGACTTCTTTTTGCACTGATCATGGCACAACCTTCTTCATCTGTTCTTATTTGAGTGCTAGCATCATGTCCACATTGCTTGTTCCACAAGGTCTTTTTACTTGCTTACAAGTAACTGGCCAAAGAACTTCACATTAGCTTGATAGATAAAAGTTTCCAGTTTTAAAAAATCTTTTCCTCTGCCCTTCACACATCATGTCTACATAAAATGTCAGGAGGTGGTGAGCCTATTTTTGTTGCACCACTTCACTTTCAAGCACAGTTCTGGCTGGAAGCACTAGATGATCCTGAATCATAAAAATGTGATAATAAATAATAAGGAACTAATACACACAGCCAGATGTCCTCTTTGACAATTAATAATACTACTAATTTTTATGCTTATGAAAAATCATAGCTAAAAAGAATCTGAAAATTATCTAATTTCCTTTTGCCTAATTATCTAATTGTCTTTTGTCTAATTGCCACTCAGACACTGAACACAGTGCATCTGGATAATTCCTATCTAGTATGTGCTTAATCTGTTTAAAAACTTTCAGTAAAAGTTTGGTTTGGGGGCAATGAAGAAAAGACCATTATTGCCTTTTGGTTTACAGAGCCTTCTTTACTCCCAGCTCTTCTGATTCATAAACTTTCCTTCCTGAAGACTAAGCCTTTTACTGGCTGTGAATATTAACTGAGCACTGTGCTGCTTACAGACACATTTTAATTCGTGGAAGTATTATTATGTCTTTTCTTTGCTTCAGTTGTTTATTTGGGGTGAGGTTTTTGGCTTGTTTGATTGTTTGTTTTTAAACTAGGAAATTGCACTTTTTTCAAACTTCTTTTCCTAATTCATGTTTATTTAAATTTATATTCTTCATTCTGTTCCCTGGACGTCTCTCTGGATTATTTACAGCATATTTTAGGAAAGGTGTCCAAAATTGAACATTTCAGCCTACTCAAAGCTGACAGAAGCTTATATGAAGCATTAGTAATTAGGAAGCATCTAAGAATGCCTACCTTTCTTATGCAATATATACCTCATCATAATAATGTGCACCTTTCTGTAATGGAGTCTCCTTAAATTTATGAAACATTTTTATCTCCATATCCTTCTCTGCAGTGCTGCTGCCCAGCTAGATATTTTGCATTTATGCATTTGATTTTTTTTTTCTGAATGCAGTGCTATGTTCCTGTCTTCCTTAAGATTTACTAATTAAATGTGTGTCCTCCAGTCTATTCAAATAATTTAGAATTGTCATTCTGCTTTGCAAGCTCCTTGCATTCCTTTCCATTCTTGTATCATCTGTTAATAGTTATACTGAATTTGCAATGGAATCATTCAGTGGCATCATAGCCTTAACAGCTTTTTGAAAGAGTGTACTTTCTATGGACTCTCAGACTGACCATCAGCCATATTTTGAATAAATGCTTTGGATATTTTTACTCAGTTAAGTGTCCACATTCCAGGAATTAGATTTTGACTATGTTTAATTAGATTAGTTAGGAGAATATGCATGGTGCATATGTGCATGGTGGTAAACGGCCTGCTAATATCACCATATATCATATTTTCCCCTTACCCAGAAGCTAGTTACCTTTTCAAAGAAGGAAAACATATTAGTTTTTACTGGTTTTTTCTTGAAAATACCTCTGTTAGCCCTTGTTCTATCATCTTATTGACTTCAGTTAGTTACAAATTGATGAGTCATTTGGTTCAGTACCTTTCAGGCCTACTGTCCTTGTAAAGCTGTAGTGATGCTCATAGAGTTGATGATGTTCACTGAGTTCACTCAGATGTGTCTGCACAGCACAGAGTTTTATGCTCAGCCATAGTCACTGCTATCAACCTCACCTGGGAGTAGCAGCTTTTTTGATGTTCTGCATCCTGTTCTGAAATGTTACCTATTATTGTTACTTACTTTGATCTTCTTATGCTAATAGTTCTGATCTTCTTATCTTTTCGAGTATCCCTTTATATTACCCTTGGAAGGGTGGAATGTTGTACAAAGAAAACCAGAGAAGAGAAAACTGCTTTTAGTTGCTGTCAGTATTTTCTGAAATGGCTGTAGCAAAATTTTTGCTCTTCCACTGATGAATGTTTCCAATTGTTTTTCTTTTAACATATCGTGTTATTAAAAATTTTGCCCAGCTTCTTCTTCCATGGGACTATTTTCCCTCATAACTTTGGAAGTGGCTTATAGTTAATTCTGCAGCCACGGGGCACTCTGGGGGACAAAGTTCATATTCCAGCAATGATACTAGAGTGTGTCTGACAGGCCTCATGATCAGACAAATTCAGACATTGGGAGTTCTCCCACTGAAGAGTTTAGAACACAAAGAGAGAGTTTCAACATGCTGGCAGGCAAGGCACTCAGGAAAATCAATCTGAATGAATGAAAGGTATGCTTCAAAGGTGGACATGTTAAAAATCAATCAGCCCCCCAAACAGGAATAAAAATTGATCGTGCTTATACTTGGTATATTTCTCTTTAAAACCAAATTATATTAAATTAAGACGAGTTTAGATTTCGAATTAGCTCTGCAAAAAGAAGTTTACCAATGTTTAATGCTCTATGAATTGATTTAGATTTTCTGAGAATTACTATATTAAAAAAGATTTATTGTTTCTTATCTTTGGGTCTTCTACAGCACTAAGCACATTGCTGATATACTGCTGAAACAAATAACGAAAAACACCAAATTGTTAACATTTGTTAATTTTTTGTTTGTTTGGGGTTTTTGTCTGCCTGGAGTTATATGAAAAAGGATTTTAGCAGAGGCATAAAAGCAATATGTTAGATTAAGGGAGGTGTTTTTTTTTTCTGTTGCTTGCTAGAAACTTGCAAAATCCTTTTGAAATCCTTTGTAAGGACTTAACCAAACGGGAAAAAAGCATGAAAATCATTTATACATTGAAGCTGGTGTCCTTACATTCACTGAATTCTCCTTCTTGCATCAATGTAAAAACTGGAGTATCTTTGCATCTCTGTAAGACCCAAGATGCCATTATCAGCATTTGAAAACACTGCAACAATCATATTTACTGAATGTTCCCTAAACAAATAGATCAAAAACTAAAAAGCTTTTGTAGGTGCATTTTTTGCAATTTTCGTTTGGGCTCTACAGTAAGAGATGTCAGGAGCAACTTTGTTGGCTTCCAGTCTGGCAGATTAACTCGGCTCTAGAGTAGCATTTCTGAGAACAGAATTTGTCCTCTTGGTAACGGGCAAAAAGAGACAGTAAGCCTCTTGCAGGGATTGTGCAGCAGAGACCCCAGGGACGAAGAGACTCAGCTGGACCCAGCCATATGGAAGAAACGATAGACTCCCTCGAGCATTTCCAAACTACACCTTGCTGGAGGCTTAGTCACCCCTGCTGGGGTTTGCCATCTAATGAAAGACAAATCACTTTCACCTATTACTGGGGTCTCAAGAGCTGTTATAAATCGCATGGAACTGAATTCATAAGCAAGGAAGAAGAAAACCAGCTCAAATGTTATTAAGATGCACTTAGTATTTTCCTAAAAATGCTGAAGGTGTACTGACACCACCACGTTGGGAAAATTTATTAGGAACACTGTGTGTATTTAGAATACAATTTATTTTTTTACCTTTTTTTAATGGAAGGTGTTTTCTAAACGAGCACAGCAGTGTTAATGTTGCTGCTCCACATATTTTACCGTAGGGAATAACACTTGCACACTTTATTTTTGAAAATACTGTATGAGAGATCCTGGTGTGTTTCACACAGAAACTGCGACTGAAGAATACGCCACGACAGTCCTGGTCCTCTCTTCCAGCCAAGACCCTGGGTGAGACGCCCGAGATATTCCCAAGTGTAGCCGGGGGCGTATCAGCCCTCTCCCTCTCCAGGTAAAACACACGCGAGCATCGCGACGGTGCCCGGCCCCGCTGCCCGCCCTCCCTCCTCGCCGGCGGAGCGCTCCACACACGCAGGCCGGGGCTCCGTGAGAAACTCCGCGCAGCAACTCCAAGCCCCGCGCGGTGGGGAGCGCAGCGGAGTGCGGAGCGGAGTGCGGACCTGCCTCCCCCAACTTTCATCCATCGCGGGCGCTGCGCAGCCCCGTCCCCTGGGCGGCCGGGCCGGGCCGTGGCGTAGCCAGTGAGCGCGGCGCGGGGCGCTGCGGGCGGGGCCGGGGGGGCGCGGCCAGGCCGGCCCTATATAGGGCGGCGCGTGGGGCGCTCCCGGCTCCGTGGGAGCGGGGCGAGCGGCGCCGCG
>JAWWMO010000138.1:57010286-57044008 GCA_035047845.1 Dendrocincla fuliginosa | reverse complement strand
TGTATCTTCTTTCTTAGGGTGCAGACTTTGTGTATCACTGATGGGATAAAACATGGTATTCAGAGACTAAAATAAATCAATGTGCTAACTTTTTATTACGTATTGGTGCATGGCATGAGATTGCAGTTTTATGCCAGTTACTTGACTAGCTCTGTCAATAAAATGTAAATTCCAACTAGAAAAATACTAACTTCTAAAAGAGGAATAGTGGGATTTTTGTGATTCTTTGTGTGAACTGCGTCAATAAATTAATCTCAGAATAGTTAGGTTTGAGCTGAACTTTTTCTTTCAGGGTTTTGAATCTCTGATAGTCATTTCAGTTACAGAAGTGTTAGAAACCCTGGATTTTACTTCTGTGAAGCTTGTGTGGTCAAAATTCAGGGGCAGAGACTTCTGGAAAAAAATGCTGAATGTCATCTGTTTATATGGTGCAGTTTTAACTGAAAGAAAATCTGTGCGCTTTTTTTGTTGTTTGGGTTGGTTTTTTGTTCATTTGTTTGGGGTTTTTTGTTGGTTTTGTTTTGTTGGGGGTTTGTTTGGTTTGGATTTTTTTTCTGGTTTACAGACACTTAGGTGTGAAGTGTAAAGGCTAAGGTAGAGTTTTAGGATCTCTGGTGAAAATTGCCATATTAACAGTGGAGTCACCACTACTGTTCCAGGAATGATTTGTCACTATTGTAGTTAAAAACACAGCCAATAAATGAATGATATTTTGTCTTATGCTTGACTATATGTATTGTCAATGAAATCAGGTTTTTTTGTGCTAAGACCTCATGTTATATAGCATAGAAGTTGTACTGAGGTCTTAGAGTGAGTTCTTGGTTCTTTAGCTAGAAGTTAGTCTCCAGTTTCCTTTCTCACTGAATGTTTGTCTTCATTTTGGTGTGCAAGTTCCTTACTGAAGTTTGAGAATTAATTTTTTAGATTGGGGTACATTCTGAACAGTTCTGGCTACTGCAGACAAGAACGTCTAAGCTGGACTGTTCACTACGCAGGGGGCTATTCACTTCCTTGTTTTATAAGGCTGCTTGATGTTATGATTTTCTTCCCCCTACAGCACTGATACTTAATCAGCTGTCTGGCATCAGTCTGAATACATGAGCATTTGAAGGGTTAATACCTTCACACATGTCTGTGATAGGTAGCAGAAGAATAATGAGTTCAGGTAGAGAATACCTGGTTTTGAACAGCCCTGAAGGGGGTGAAGAGTTATTCCTTGTTAATCATGGATGTGAAAAATCCTTCTTAGCTAATCCTGCATAGTTAAGGGCAATGCGTAGAACATTCCTCATCTTAGAACAAGCAGGAGACCATGAAGCCTGCAGTGCTAATCACTTACCAAGGGAATGTGGGACTATCTTACATGAATTGTACTGGGGCACCTGTATTTATAGTTTAAAAAATAATGAATAGAAAAACACTGCAGTGATTATTCTGTATTAGCAGACTTATGTCAAAGCAGCTTCAAATATCTTCTCTAAGAATGTCTGTTAAATCAGAAATACACAAAAGCTGTCTTTGAAGGCAGTATTTAAAAAGATGCGGTGTTCTAATGGAATTAAAAAAAGAATCAGATAGCTACATTTTGATGACAGAATACTAGAAAATGTTTGATAAAAGTGTAAGTCCAAGAGCAATTTTTTTCTAAAAGCCTTGTCAATTCCTGCTATTATTTTTAGTATATTTTATTCATCTGAGTGTCTTTTCTCATGGGACTCCTTTTATAGGTCCAGAAGTCAAATTGCAGTGAGAAGTCCTGTTTGCTCTTTGCAGACCTTTTTACAAATTCCAGGGCAGGAAGGCTGTTTATTTTTCCCACATCTGTTTTGTGCTCATCCTTTGTGACATTGTTTGCTGGATGCTCTTCTTTCTTGCTTCCTCTGAAATGGGTAATTTGCACTGTTGCAAAATGGTGAAACCAAGTCTGATTCTGCAGAACTGTGCCAATGTTTTTGTTTCAGATGGTGTTTTGTGTTTGGAAGCTATTTTAAATTGATTCTACAGAGCACTGATACTAAACTTAAAGCCATACATTCTAGTTTTACTCTGTAAAAATAATGTATTTGTTGCAGAGCCAGTTCAGGTTTTTTAACTGATTTAATATTAGATGGCCACAGGGGAAAACTCCGTTGTCATCATTTTAATGTAACTTACTTAATAGTGCATCAAAGATGCTCCTTATTTTAACAGCAGAAACCACACTTCTGTCTGGAATTTTACAGTTAAACTCCAAAAATGTATGAGGAATCTGGCTGCAGCTTCAGTGACTCATAGTGTTACATTACCTCACTTACTGTAAGGAGTCTGTTTGAAACTTCATCAGAAAAAATGTTTTATTTTCCTTCATAGTATGTAGTGCATTGTGCTGGCTTGTCTTTAATAATAGTCTAGACCAATAATCAAAAACAATGTGGCAGTCTTCCTTAATTTTTTTGAGGCACACCAATGTTTCTGACTTTGGCAGATGTCTCTACAGGTGCAATAGAAAAATACTTGAGTGAAAACTCGCTGTGGTAACTCAATGCCAGAAAGACAATTACAAGCCTATCAGGACTATCCACAGGCCTTTTTTGTCTTTCTAAAGAATCTGTTCAAACTCTAGTTAAATTCCAATAGGCTTGCTTCCCCTTCCCTCTTTCTTTGCTGTTTATTTTCTTGGAAGTAATCCCAGGTGTTGTCAAAGATCATCCTTGTTTCTTCTGATACTTGAACCTATATTACTCTATGGAGGTTTTATAACTTCTGTTTCCTTCTTTGTGGTATACTTTATAGAATAAAATCCAATGAATTAGCCTCATGAGAATGTGGAGGTTTGAAGAAGTCTCTGAAGATTGTCCAGTCCCACGCCACAGATTAATATAAGGTCAATCAGAGCAGGTGGCTGAGGGCTGTTTCCAATCGGATTTTGAATGTCTCCCAGTGACGGATAATCTACAACCTCTCTGGGCAACCTGTTCCAGTGTTTGACTCCCCTCACAGTCAAACAATTTTCCTTTGTCTAAATGCAATTTTCCTGTACTTTGATTTGTGCCCATTGCCTCTTGCCCTTTCCCTGTGCAGTCCTGAGAAGAGTCTGGCTCAGTCTACCTTACTTGGGAAGGAATTGCATCACTTATTTATACACATGAAGTATTTATACACATTGAGATATCTCTGAGCCTTCTCAGGCGAAACAGTCCCAGCTCTCTCATCTTCTCCCAGTGTGTTTCAGTCTGTCTCTTTAGTCATCTTCACAGTCCATTCCTGGACTTTGTCCATTATGTCCATGTCTCTCTTGTAGTGGAGAATCCAGCGCTGGGCACAGCTCTCCAGATGTCTCTCTGGTGCTGATTGTAGAGAAAGACTACCTGTCTTGACCTGCTGGCAACACTCTTATGATTACAGCCCAGGATGCTGTTGGCCTTTGGTGCAGGAGCATATTGCTGGTTCCAATATAATTTCTTATTCACCTGGACCCCAGGCCTTTCTCAGTAAAGCTGATTTCCAACTGGTGGTTCTCCAGTGTGTGCTGGTGCATGGGATTATTCCTCTCCAAGTGCAGGGCTTTGCATTATTCTTTTGTTGATCTTCACAAGTTTTCTTTTTGAACAATTCTGCAGCCTAAGTTCCTCTGATAGGCATTGCACGCAGTCGTTCTTTCCAATTTTGCATCATCTGCAAACATACTGGGGGTGCACTATGTCCCATCTTCCAGATTGTGGATGAAGTTTTGCTCCAGTACTGGTCCCTGGGATACATCACTAATGACTATTCTCCAAATGAACTTTGTGCCCCTGATCACAGCCCTTTGAATTTGGCACTTCAGGCAGTTTTCAGTCCACCTCACTGTTGGCTTTCATAGTCTGTACTTTATCAGTTTGTCCATGAGGGCAACCATTATGAATGACAGTGTCTGAAGCTTTACTGAAATAAACTTCTACTGTCTTCCCCTCATCTGCCCAGTTCCTTATTCATTGTTGGAGGCTATCAGGTTGGTCAAGCATAATTTTCCCAGTTGTAAATCTGTGCTGACTACTCACAGTTATTGTCCTTATTGTGTCTAGATTAGAAATAGCTTCTATTTTCCTGCGTCACCTTCCCAGGCATTGAGGTGCAGGTGCCCAGCCTATAGTCTCCTTTTTTTGCTTGGTTTTTTGTGCTTTTTAGTATTGTAGGAAGAATTAATAAGAGTAGTGACTAACTATTTATAGTAATATCCTTTCTGTTGAAACAGCAAGGAAAACAGAAGCTTCCAGAAAACAACAGCCCCTGTTTCTGTCTTTTCTTCTTAGTAAAAAAGACTCTTTAAAAACAGCAAAGTGAGTATAGACTTCTGACAGTGCAAAACACTGCATAATGTATGGAGAATTGATTGAAGTAGGAACAGAGTGTGGTAATTTTGGACTTGACATCAGTCTCATGAGAAAAGAAAATGAAGGACAAAAAACACATTATGGCTCAAGTAGTGCGCACTAGTACAATGTAGTGGTGTGGCTAAGAAGTAACTTTTACTGCTTCCTACACAAGTAAGAAATGGAGTTTGGGGTGGTGTCCTGCATCTGTTCAATTTTTTTTTACTTTTTACTGCAACAAATATCTAATAAGTACTTGAAATTAAATGGAGACTAACTAAGATATCTTTTAGCTAGACACTATTCAGCCTGGAAAACGGAGTCCTGCTTAAGTGGTTCTTGACCTGGGGAAAAACTTCTTAGCCATCCAAATGCTGTCAGATCAGTCCTTAACTTCTCAGATTCCAGTTTTTATTCATGTAGCTGGTAAACTTGATATTGTTAGGCTTAATGAGATTATGAGTAGTTTGACAAAATCTTTGCAGAGAATTCTTAATGGAAAAACTGGCACAGTCTTTTGCTTAGCTCTTAGTTCTTGAGCCTTTCTCTCACTTGATGACATGTTCATGCAAGTCACATTCACAGACAGCAGTTGCCAGATGTGTTGAAGTTCAGCAGATTGTGGCTTTGGGCATGGATGCACAAATGGTTTCTGCCTCTAGCAGATACAGAAACATGTTTTTGTAAAAAAGCAGTAAGACTTGCCTTTTTTTCAGATGTAAGTCTAAGTCAAGCTCTCTATAAAGCTCTCAAGTGAGGCAATAGGAGTCATATATTCCAATCTCTCTGACTCTTATCAAGAGTCAGATTCTTAGGACTTCATGGTTAAATTAGCCCATGGAGATGATCTGGATGCTGTGCACTAGCTTTCTGTTTTAAGATACTTGGATAATTTTATAGGTTAATTCTGTATTTCCTAAGCTTATAAAGCCTGACCTTCCCAGAGGATGCATATCCCTGTAACATCTTGGAACTACGTAAGGACCCTAGTGGGCTCAGTCCCTGTGAGTAGAAAGTGCTGCTGCATGAACATGTGGAGGTTTGATTCTTTCACATTAAATTGACATTTAATGGAAAAAGGCTTTTGTGCTTTTAAACTTCATGTATATTTTGCAAATGAGCTTCAGTGAGATGTTAATGTTCTGTTTTCAGATGGGTGTTACGGTCATGCCTTCTGCTGACAAACAGAAAGTGTGGATGTGCTCCTCTGAAGAGTACGATCTCTAACCTGTACAGTGCTGTGTGCTACTCTGTGCAGATAGTGTACTTCTCTTGGCTAAATGAAGGAGGAATGATAAATAATGACTTTTGCTGACTTCTGCTATCATTGACTTTGCTTGAGTTGGAAGCCTTCTGTCCTACTTCCTGAAGCAATGGTGGTAGAAGCAAATGCATCTGTGCCTAGTATTTAGTTTTGGAAGGCTCTTGTTCTCTATGCACCCAGTGGGATAGGCTGCTTTTAATTAAAGAATACAGCTGATTTATAACTTACTTGGAACAGCTCTTAACTTCGATCAGTTTTCAAGTTATCTTCGAGGGCTTCTGTTGTTTTAGTGGGCCTATGGGTAGAATTACATCTACTTGAACTAAAACCCACTGGAAAATTACTTAAGTGGAACAAAATAGCAGCCTTCCAGTACCTGTGAGGTGGTTATGACAAAGCTCAAGCCGGGCTCATTGTTGTGGTGAGCCAACACGTATAAATTGGAATGGGAAATATGACTGCATATAAAGGCAAAACTTCTTCATGGTGAGGACCATAAAGCACTGGAACAACTCAGTTTCCCAGAGAGACTCTACAGTCTTGTACAGCTTCTCTGGCTGTATGTAGTTGATACAGTGGGAGCAGAAACAAGTTACAAAGAAGGTTGTAATAAGTCTGTCAAACAGAGACCTGCTCGTGGACTGTAAGAATTGCAGATGATTCCATTGTATACAGTGTAACTAAGTTATTTTTTTCCTCCCTTCTTCCCTCATGCATGATTGCTACTGGATCACAGTTATTGTGGTATAAAAACTTGAGAGGCATCAGAATGGATTTGTGGCATGGCCAGACTTCAATGGGTTAGGATACATTGTTCTTGGGACTACAGTGTGGTCTCCATGCAGTGTACCTCTGTCTTTTGTCATCCTCTACATAACCTCTGGCTACACGCAGAAGACAAAAACTCAGATATGTATCAATTTCAGCTAAGGTAGCCTGTTCTCTAGAACCAGTAGTTCAAATCAAGCCATGTTTTTGTTTCCCTAACTGTTATCTCCTTCACAGTGTAACATACTGTTTGTTGGTACTTACTTTTTATCTGCCTGTTGGCATTGAGCTTCCTTTAAAGACTGTTTTCACCCACTCATTTGTCAAAGATTTTTATTCTTTGTCTTTAAATTGATCCTTTTGTATACTACTTCCATCATTTCACTTTGAAGATGCTTTTCTAGTCTTTCCTGTGTTTAGAAGACTGAGCTCTGGGAGCTTTAAGCTGAAGTATGTGAAATACTTTGTGTACTTTAGGTGGTATGTGGACTTTTCTTGAATTCATCATGAAGAGCTGAAAAATTTACCTGTGTCAGGATGTCAGTTTGCCCAATCTCTTTCTTCCTAAAGATTCATTCAGCAACAGAAAAAAAAGTTATATATATTTTAATTGCAACTAGGTTTAGGTGGGGTTTTTGTTGTTGTTTTTTGGTTTTGTGAGGTTTTTTGGGGTTTTTTTGTTTGTTTGTTTGGGGGTTTTTTGTTTTTGTTTTTTTTAATGGAAAGAATATTTGACCCTCATCCATTTATTTCTGGACACTACCAAGGGACTTCACAGTCTAAGTTATTGCGATGTTGTAAGATATTCTCGAGTACATTTTGTGTTGCTCATACCACTAATGCTTCATCTGTTCTGAGCTCTTTGCCTCTGCTTGAGAAACACAAATATTTATAGCTCATTTAGAAAACTGAATAGTAGCAGTGTGGAATAACTCATCGTTGCTTCTTCAATGCTTCACCTTGAACTTCATGCCAGTTCTGGGAGAGCAGTTCAGCTGATGGAACTGAAATTTCTTTTCTCACATTGCCCCAGGGGAAACTGCCTGCTAGGTAGCTGTGGCGAGGTGTCTGCCAACACACATCGAAATAAAATGTGGTGGGAGTGTTTCTAATTTTTTTACTCTGTAGTTCTTTACAATCTACAGTCTCGGATTCTGTGATCCATCTGTGCTTACCTCGGGTTCCAGCTCTGGGGAGAAAAAGGATCATGTCTTTTGCACTCATACTTGTTCCATTATGTTTGTGTGTTCTGGAGAGGTGGTATTATTTCAGGTAAAATAAGGCATGAGGTCACCCGAAAAAGTGGAACTATTGGGGAACCATTTATATTAGTGAACTATTTTAAAATAGTAATATATTTTATGGACTCCTTGTGTGGCTCTGTCCAAAGAGTGGAAACTCTTCATAGTGACTCTTGAATAGGAAGCTGTTGAGTCCTGTAGTATTAGGCTGTGTGTTTCAGGTTTGCTCTCCTTCCTTTTTCCCATCACTTATGTGTAATTTCATAGCATTTTTTTTAGACCGAACTACCTACTGTAGTCTTGAAAAATTTATTTCGGTGAAGTCTAGTTCATAAAATCTCCTTATAGGAAACTTAAGAATAGCAAATTGACCCCTTTGAAAGCATCTGCAATAACAGTAGATGTTAAGAGCAGCTGAAGCCTCTTTCTGACGGATGGTAAAGAACATATTTCTTGTTATTGCCTTCACAAAAATTAGTAATATTTTCTGTTCTTAGTTGCAGGCAATAAGGAATGGGCAAATTTTTGGTAGAGAAAGCTTAGTTCTAAAAGCAACTTCAGTGAGTGGGAGGAAATTGTTTGAAGTAAAAGCTACAAAATACAGGATTTGTAAAAGATCAGCAATTTGACTTGTGTATTCCCTCAATTCACTTAGTGCTCAAAGAACAAGCATTTCAATTTTGTGAAAGGCAAAGTAAAAATGTGTGTTGAAACACTAATTCAAAGTGCCAAACTCACTTGGTAGAAACTGTTGAGGCATGGAGGGTAGTGTTATTTATTGCTAGTTTAATAAACGCAACTTGATTTATTGTCCATAACGGAGATTTGAAAGTCTGTACAGGAGCACATACATCAGTATATTAATGGTACACTCAGTTGTGTGGGCCATGTGAATTGCAGGTAATAACAGAAACTCCCGATCTAAGGTTTTAAGTCTTTGTATAGAAAGTTACATATTAAAGCACGTGTTTTGCCTGTGAAGTATCTTTGAGTGATGCTGTGTGTTCCTATAAGACTCTTGTTGCACTTAGTGCCAGATGTACATGATCATTGTGCTATAGTGACTTTTTGAACTTTTTATAGTGACTTTTGAACTTCTACAAAAATACAGATACTGAGTAATTTCATTGCCCTTTGAGTTACAGCTCACTGTTGTCTAATGGCTGAACTTAATAGAGTTAAGAAACATCAACAGAGATTTTTTTGACCTGAACAGCTAATTAGGGACTAACTTACCAAAATTCTTACCATGAATGTTTTTCCATGTAATTTTGGTTCTGTAGTCATGGACTTAGAGGTTTAAGTCTCTGTTTAGCTAAAAGAAGTAGTGAATGAATTTTTGCTTTTATGTATATAAGGTTTTCTTCTTAAGTAATGTTCAAATCAGAAGCCTTCTACTAGCGATTAACTTATTTATAGCTCTATCTTTTATATGAAAAATTTTCCTTCTACTGATTTGGAAATGTGGCTTGCAAGATCATTATTTTGTTGTTGTTGGATCAAGCTTTTTTTCTTATTTATTAAACTGCATTGTCACACATCTCTCTAATCCCAGTGTTGGAGTCCTTCCTTTTCAGGTTCTTTCACTCTAAATTTTTTTTCAATCTCTAAATGCATGATTTAGATTTCTTCTGCTTGAATAACAAAAAAGAACCTGACATTAAGACTGGAAAGTTATGTATATTTAGAACTCAGAAAACTGACTGTTTGCTTATGGCTTGAAATGTGTGAGTGGACCTGTGTGCACATAAAAGTATTTCTCAGAATATTTTACTCTCATCAGTAGTCACATTGAATTTTAAGGGAGCAATAACTAAGTGAACTAAACCATGGAGCTATGTAAAACTGGATTTTGAATGTCTGTGTGTCTCTATGGGAATTCATAGAAAAAACCTTTTAAACTGGCAAGACTTTTATGTGGAACAATGTTTATGCAAAATGAGCCCTGAAAGGCTAAATAGGCTTAATTATTTAAGTTCAGCCCAAAGACTAACAAACAGGAAAGTCTGAACCTTTATGAAATTCTAAAACATAATTTTGCAAGACTGCTGCCCAATGTATTTTTCACCTTGTGGAATGTCTTGGTAGGAGTCTATTGATGTATGTAGTATAACCACTGTAAGGAGAATATATATCTAGGGTAACATATATATTTATCTCAGATAATCCTCTGCAGTCTGGTGTCTAGGAATGCCCTGAATTATTGTATTGACAAGCATCATGCATTGCAGTCTGTGACTTGGGGTAAGGTTTATGGAACCAAACAGCTTTTTCCAGTAGGTTGCTTTGTTTGAATGGCAGGTGGTGTGCATGGAGCATTGCTTGAAAACAACAGAAAACCTGGTTTGAGCTTGACTTCTTGACTGGTGTGACTGTATGATCCAGGGCTGTCACTTACAGACATTAGAAAGAATAATCTGCATTGTATGGTAAAAAAAAAAATAATCATGAAGATAAAATATATTTGTCTTGGCCAGTGGTTGTTCTGTTGTCTATGGCTATAATACAGTGGGCTTTGATCCTGTCACCTCAGCCTAAGCAGCTGTGACCCCGGTCAGCATGCTCAGTGAGAAACTTCACAGACGAATGGGTGCCTTCCAGATTTCAGCTGCAGTTTTCATTTTTCCAGTGTCTTATGTACATCTGATCATGTTTTATCCTTTTAGTTTAACTTCCTCAAAGTTCCTGTATTTGCAGCTATAGAGACAAAACTGCATGCAGAAACAAAAAAAGCTGTGACATTTTGGTTTTACTGAATTTGATTTGATCAGGGTTTCTGTAACAGCTTTCTTTGCCTTTTTTTTTTTAATGAAAAGGTTAAATGGATCTTTAGGCATAACATTATCTTGTTACTTAAAGTGTATACATCTGATACATGTTCCCTTCAAGCTCTTCATGGTCACAAAGTGTCTATGTGGTTCATGATACTAAGAGGAGCACAGAATTGGTGGGAAATTGAGTTGCACTGCTGATTTTGTATTTTTAGCTTTCAGGTTCTTTATGCAAGATAGAGTCCTGACTTAGTGATTGGTACACACTGCAGAGATTCAAAATCTTTCATGAAATAGGTAATATGGTCTGTTGGGGGAAAACCAGAAAATGTAATTAGTCCATGGTAAATTTACTACTGGACCATGTCTCCTCTAATGGACCTTTCAGGTCTTTAACATCAGCTTGTTACATCACTGGGATGCCTATTCAAAGTGGTTGCATTGCATTGCTCTAGCATTTGTAATTTAACACAACTATTTCTTTTTCTTTCTAAAGGCGCCTAAACAGAAATAACCTCCAGTTGCTTTCTGAACTGCTCTTTCTGGGGACGCCGAAGTTATACAGGCTGTAAGTAGGCATGACCCAATAACTATTATTTGGGAAAATTTGGATTTGATCTGTTACTCTCTTGCGTTAGCTTTTTTGTCTTTTGCTTCAAACAGGGCTAAAATGTGTCTTGGAACATTGGTATTTTTGTTTAAGCTGGGTACTTTAATTACTTTGCAAGACTTTTTTTTAAATTTTATTTTAAATCTAGATCAGATAGTAATAGTTGTATGAGACAAGGTATTGTGTCATTGATTCCCACTTCTCTAAGCAAGTTTTGCTGAAAATACTTGTGACTTTGCTTTTTGTCCTGTTTGTTTTGTTTTGGTTTGCTTGCTTTTGTGTTAAAAGAAATAAAAATTCCTGTGGAATTTCTGACCCAGAGGTGCAGCACTGTATAAGCACTTTGGCTTTGTGATATTCTACTTTTGTGGCTGTACACACTTGACCAGAAAAATTACAGCATTGGCAAATGCTGGATCTGTGGAGAAGTCTCTCATATGTCCTCTCATATGTTTTTCTTTCTCACAAAGAAAACAAAGGTAGAAACTTAAGCTCCAGGAAGAAAAAACTATGGAATGCTGTACCTTAAATAGAAATAGCATCAAACTGGGTAACAAGTTTTTTGTTTTGATTGTATTCTTTGGTTTGATAATGTTTTGGCAATATCTTAAATATTTTGACCCATTGTCCTTTCTAAGTAGCCATTTAATTCAGTTGCAGTTGAAATGTAGAATAAAGTTTGGATTCTGGTTTATTTTAACAAAATAAATTTTAAGGTACTCTTAAGGTATAGGTACTTTAAAGTTACAGTATGTGGTATCAAAGAGATACAACATGACATGCCTAAGTAGGCTTTAGAATGGTTGTACAAATTCAGCCCTGTTGTAATTAGATATGTTTGACACATTTCTTTAGGCTTCAGGTGAGATTTCTGCTGTTGAAATTGCTGGTTATATTGAGTTTCATCCGTTGTGTGTTTGGAGAAAGAAAAGGGAAAGTGCAGAAAGTCGGTATTCCTCATATTTGTTTCCACTTTAGTATTTGGAAATATGTTTGAGAACAAACAGCGTAATGAAGCTTTTATTTTTTTGAGTTGATTTGTTTTAATATTGTGAAACAATAGTTTTCTCCCTTCTCATAGCAACATAAAATGGCAAACTGGAAATTACTCATTATTACTATTCACTACTACTCACTATTACTTAGTTCTATGTATTTTGTTTCATTCTTTTGCTTTGGTGTATGCTTTGTTTCTAGAACTTCACTGAAGATGCAATGAGTTGTTAAGTGACTAGGCCAGAAAGCTGCTGAAGTCTTTTATCCTGAAAAACAAAAATATTTTGCTCTGCTATAATGTTATAATATATTATGAGGTATTATATATTAAAGATGGAGTCTCTTATAATTTCCATCAGCCGTGATAAAGACATTACTTTCATCAGAAAGGGATATGAAAAAGGATTTATGATCATTTTATTATTTCACCTATAGTGTAATGGTTGTTATCTAGATTCATATAAAATAGAAATGAGCCATAATTTGCAGGCAAAAGAATGGATGCACACTTCAGGCAACATCATATTCGAATATATTTCAGAATTGTGTATTTGATAGATGTTAGTCTTAAATCTATAGTGTCCTTTGACATAAAGCACAGAACTGCTCGTAGAGTATATGGTGGAAAGTAAGATATCCTTGGCTTCACAGTATTAAATTTCCTCTGCCTAAGGGTGATTGTTGAACAGACCATGAAAGTGAATGTCTGGTTATAATGTATTCATGTTTAAAAGAAAATATGAATGATACTGAAAATCTACAGCTGCTTAGCACTAAATTTGTAATTAAAATAATGTCAGGCCAACAAAGGGATTGATGTTAGTTAAATGTTGTTGGTTAATTTTCAAGATAATATGTAGCTTATCACTTTGAAAATTACAAAATTATTTGGGTTTTCTGTGTATCATTGTATATGTTTAGATGTATTTGCATCCAAATAAATATTTTCCTAAGGAGAATTTAAGTTCTCTAAACGTGATAAAATGCTTACTATACTTTGGATTTAGTATATATTTTTGGCATTTAACAGCTAATCAAACAATGTGTGTACTGCTAGGTTTCAACATACTGTTGAGCTTCTGTGAATAATAATTATCATTTGACCCTTGGCTGTAAATGAGATGCCAGGTGAAGAAGCACATATGCTTGTTGTGTAGCCTAAATGCAATATAAAAGAGAGAGGGTACACTATATATGAATTATGATTCGACACAGTTGGTTGCCGCCAGCGGCCAGCTATGCTTTCCCTTTGCTGTCTGCTCCAATTTCTCTTTGGACGGGTTGAGAGAGCACTGCGTGTTCAGGTCAAGATGTTTGCCTAGAAATAGTAGTACAGTTGCAGCTGTGTTTGCTGGAGCAGGAGACTAGTTTAAATAGCATTACCATTTATCCAGTCCATTAACAGAACTCTGTAAAATAATACCAACTCTGCATAAACTACAGGACAGTGTAATAAAATTACAAGCACTTGTTGACAGATGGGAAGTGTAAGTAAAGGAAAGCGATAGGTTGAGAGTTTAAAAGAGACAGTGCATTATTTTCTGTGTCTAAAGACACTTAATTTTGAAGGTAGTTAAACAAATTATTTTTCAGGGTACTTTCTTTCCAGTTTATCAGCCTTCCAAGAAATCTCCTGGAACTAGTTAAAATGCATAATTTTAGTCAAAACAGAAACTGATTTTCCCATTAAAAGTTATCTACAAAGGTGTCTTGACATATTTCAGTAGTAAGTAGTTAATGCTAAAAATAGTATGAAGAGTGTATATTAGTGTTACCTTGCAAGGAATCTCTGAAAACACAATTTATATGGTTTTGGTGCAAAACTGTTAAAATGTGCCATTGTAAATCCCCTGGGGAAATATAAGTTCTTGATCAACAAGTAGTTTTCCTGCAAGGAGGTGCATTGTTTTTGGTGACCCATATGTCCACTCACACTAAGTTGTCTAAGGTCAGTGATGGTACCTTAGTACAGAGAACTACCACAGCCTAGTGAGTGCTTATCTGAGGCAAATAGATTTTGACTGCTTACTTTGGCTGGTTAGATCACAGGTCATTGATTGCTGTTTGCTGTAGGATACTGAGTGCCGGACCCAAGCAGTTTGAAAAATCAGTTTTAAAAGATACCTTTATTAATCAGTGGCATGTAAAGGTTACTGAATTCCATGCACAAAGCTTGTCCCTTTTGATTTACATTTCTTACACTTGGAATGAGGTAAACTGACCAATATTTGTTGTATAAGTTAGGCAATATTGTCTTGGAAAAAAACCCCAAACTGTTTTTGTAGTGGGTGTGGTCTGATATATGTTTTTCTTCTAATATGTGTACTTAAAGGTACACATTCTGAATGTTTCTCCTCTAAAGGAAAAAAACAATCTCAATGTAGTCTGTTTAATAAACATCAGTTTTGATATATCTATAAGTCACTTAAAAAAATTTCCTAGCAGTGAATAATTAAAGGGAAAAGTATTAAATATCAGAAAACCATTTAAAAAATTATCTTATGTCAGAACAGCAGCAACAACAACAAAACATACTGTATGGGGGGCCTTGCAAAAATTCCTCCTGAATTTAATTTCTGCCAGCTATGATTAAAGTGTGTGGTACTAGATGTGTCAGACACCATAGTTCTCCGCTTCATTTTACTCTTGGCCTCTTTGGCCCCTGCCACAATAAATCCCACAATGGTTCGGCAGGAATTGCAGGTTCCAGTTGCCAGGGTTACCGTTGTCCAGCCAGACCGACATCATTTCTCATCCCCGTGCTGCGGCCGCTCCTGGAGCTCTGAGCACGGTGGCACAGGGAAGTTCCCCCGATGGCTCTCGGTGCTGGAGCTGCTGCAGGAGAACCTGCCATTTGCATCACTTGCTGAGCATTGTTTTGCTTTTACCTTTGCTGAGAGAAAAATTAAAAACAGCAGAACACACACAAAGCAAAAAAACCCTCAAAGCACAACCAACAAAAACCCAAAGGAACAAACAAAAAAATCCCCCACTTTATATAAAAAGGAAAGAAAGGTAATAAGAGGTAATAAAACAGGGACTTTTAAAATAAGAGCTGGGCTCCCTCTTGTTAAGGTACCTGCACTGGAGGTGTAATGTATGGTTTTGTTATATTCCTCTTAACAATAATCATGGCAAGTGAGACTATGGTCATAATTTTGCAGAAAAGATACTTCTTTTCAATCTGAATCCATTTTGACAACTCAATAGAGACATCATTCATTAGCAAAATACTTTTTAACCCAAAGCCTCTGAAATATTCCAACTGCAAACAAGTGGCTCTGGATGTTAAATCCAATGAAAAGCAAAAATGAGTTCCCCCTTTTCAAAAAGCAATATTGGTGAACTTCTCTCCTTTTGCAAGTAGATTGTTCATGGAACTGTTGTTGAATAAGCACAGTGGGTTGGTTTCTACCTGCTGTATGTGCTGTAGTAACATTACATTGTGTTCCACCTTATTTCAAAAGTGGGCTGGATGGACAACAATTTAACAAAGATTTATTTGAATATGAATATTGTTTGAGTTTTTATGATTTGCTATGGGGTATTCTAGCAGCATGTATACTGCATATACTGTGTTTGTTTTGGTATGCTAGAATTGAATCTTACTCTTTCTGAGCTAAAAAACAAGTACCACAAGTACCTTGTGTCCATCCTGATAGTGTTTTGACTTGTACTTTTTTTACCACTGTAGCTTAGTTCAAATAAGAAAGTGTTCAAATTTCTTCATCTAAACAATTAAATTTAGTTGGTAAGAACGTTCCAATTCTAATACTGGTTAGTTTTTAATTACTGGCATTATTTTATTAGTGTTGCTCTTGAACTGTGAATATAGTTCTTAAAAATTATTGCTTCGTGAAGAAATATGGCATGATAGTATGTGTATAAAATGAATATACAATTTTTGGCTTTGTGGTATTGTAAGCCTGTAATTAAAAATAAAGCTCTATTATGTGAGCAATTACTAATTTTTCTTGTGGAAGAACTCTTAACAGTTTTCTACATCAATGCATTTTGTTAATACAAGGTCTTCTTGCCCTATTGTAGAATGTTTTCAGGGTGAATTTAGTCCCTTATGCTGGATAGACAATGCCAGTTCTGTGAGTTTATTTTTGCTATAATCCCAGTATATAAGTAGACAGGACTATCTAAAATAAAAAGAAAATGATTAATGTGTATTAAAAATATTCTTATTAAGATTCATTACCTGTAAGAACAAAGTAACTAAGAGCATGTTGCCTCTCTGCTGGGTTTGTAATACCTCTTCTCTGGCATTCATTTCTGGTATGGATGATCTACAAGATAAACTTCTTTGATATGTGATAGAGACTGTTGCTTCTGTCACCTGCTCATTTTTAACCTAGAGACAAAAATGAATTGAGAGCTCGCTTACTTATGCAATTTCACTTGCATGTGCATCTTTTCTCTGGTCCTGCCATCACTTGCTTCTACCTCAGAGTTTTCATTCTCTGCTAAAATTTTTCAGGATTGAAAATTCATCACAAGGTACTGAACAAAACAAAAATACCACTGTAGCTTTGCTTCAGACATAAGCCTTACTTATATGGCAAGATGACATTTTAGAGATTTTTGGAAGGGAAATATGTACAATTCATCAGGGAATTTATTTTTTGAGCACAGTAACAACTATTGAATGTATACATTTTGGGTACAGCTTGAAGTAGCTATATCCAACCAACAGCAAGCATTCAGCCCTATATTGAGCTGAGTGGAAGTGTTGCTAGAACTAGAATGATCTTTTGAAATGTAGTCAGAAAAAAAAGTAGAATGTACTATCACTTTGTGCAGTTATTGGACTTCAAACATCACTACGTTATTCTTCCTGCCCTTTGTTATGGAATTTCTTAGTCTGTAGGCTTTTCCTGAGCTATGCTTTCTTTTGTATTTGCACATCACCTGCTATGATGCTGTGCAGGAAAAAAATGGTGTACCAAATACACAGAAATCGGGTGAAATGTTGTTACTTGAAGTAGTAGTATGAGATTTTTAAAATTGGAAACAAACTTTTATTGTGAAATGATGCTCACAAAGTGCATGATTATATTTTTACTTTTGAGATAATTGGAAGCTGTCTTTGAGTTGTGGTTGAATTTGCCTTTAATTATAAAAACATGATTTTTTATATTTTTTTTACAAGCAATAGATCTTTTGCTGTGAGATAAAATGGCAAATTGGATGGACTGCTGGAGCTGTAAACCAATTCTAAGACTGGGCAGATTGTTAACTATTTATGTAAGGTGCATTGCTAAGTGATATAGTTGACTAATACCAGCGAAAGGCATTGCTAGAGATATCCAGGAGCTGGACTTTCGCAGCATCACTGAGTATGCTGCGTTGGAAGGACCATCCTCAAGAATCACACCGTGTGCCTGAGAGTATCATCCAAATGTGACTTTGATCCTTGTAGGTCCCTTCCAGCTCAGAATATTCTCTGATACTTAGAACCATGGGCTTGTTGTTTGTTTTTTTTAAACAAACACTCCCAAACTGTTCAGTCACTTTTAACCTTAACTGGAAAAATCATGTTAAACACCGAGCAAACAAAAATATGACTTGAGGTGATTCTTTATTACCAACACAAATATCTGTGTTATTTAAATTTTTATTATATTAATTATTGGCATTTAAATATGTCTAATGCAAAAATATTAATTATTTTAATTACTCAAGCTATAGCTCTATTAAAATAGTGTGGTGGTAATTCAGAATAATAGAGATATCTACTTTAGTTATTATGGCTTTAGTACTTTGACCTGTTTGGCCCCAAGAATAAATAATTATCTTCTGTATTTCTGTTGATGTGATAGTCAAAGCAGAGAACTAAGGTAATTGCCTTTTAATACAAAAATTAGAGTAGCTGGTTTAGGGTCACCTGTAACCATATTCATGTGCAGTCTGAATCAGTCCCTGGGTTGTTCCTGGAGGGTTGACCTTGAAAGCTTTGGTAAATTATGACATACGAAACCTTTTAGGCAGGAGTTAAGTAGGAAACTGAATCTCAGTAAAGGAAGTCATGAAAAGTAAAAAGGCATGTCAGAGGAAATGCCATTATTATGTGGTGCAGAAACATGGTGTGAAATGTTATAAAGAGGACATCTGTAAGTCTCAGCTTGCACAGAGTGGACATTTAAGTGCAGCCGTGTCATCTTGATTAAAAAAAAAAAGAACAGAAAAGAGGAATAAATCAGGCCAAGGGAAAATCTGAAAGCATAGAGGCTTGTCTCTGTGATGGTAGGTTTCTTCTGCAAGTGGAAGATTAAAGCCTAAAGTAACTGAATAGCTGAGAAAAGTCCAAAGAAAGGTTGATTGCTTCCCCTCCAACAGTTCCAATTGATTGAAAAAAGCCTAATTTAAAGTTCTGTTTGTTCTGTGTCTTAAACCATCAGAATTTTCTTTTAGAACTGGGGGAATACTCTGGAAGAGAAAGAATCCAAGGATAAAAAGTCATTGCAGGCCAACAATTGTTCCTAATCCTCACAAAATGCTGGAGAAATTAAATTTATTCTTTATTGCTCAAAGTGTTACCTAGGTCACTGGGCGATGGGAAAATTGAACTGGAAGTCGAGTAGGCACAATCTTTGTTTTGTGTCTAGATGCTTAACCTTAGACACGACAAGGCATCTTAGTGTGTTGTGGGAACTTGGTTCAGAGTATTAACACCAGGACGTTTATTACCCTGGATTCATAATAGGCTATGCTGTCAGTAGATGAAAATGTTGTGTTTACATTTCAGTGTTAAATGATCATTTAATTAACACCTAAGGAAAAAAAAAACACCCTAGTGAAATTCTTCGCAGCTTTTATTGTTGGTTTCCTTGGAGGTTTTAATATCCAAGTTACACTGCAGTTGCTTCTATAAGTTCAGTTAGAAAGACATTTATGAATGCCGGCAAGAAGGACAGACAGTTTAACCCCTGTTGACCTGAAAGTTGGTTTATTTAGCATTTTAAATGCATTGAATTTGTTTCAGAGCTTCTCTAAAATTACTCAGCATTCAAACAACACATATATTTTTCCTTTTAAAAATATTTTCCAAAGTATGCATTCTTAGAAAGAGCGTAAGTTTTTTTCCTAGAAAATGACTAACATGTATAGAACGTATCATCAAAAGTTTTACTGTAGTTAAAAAAAAAATGTTGTTTTGCCAGATTGTCTATATGTTTTTGATAAGAATTTACAAGCTTGTATAAGGAAAAACAAAAAAGAAGCTTGAAACAGACAATGTGTCGTCACTGATTGCAGTAGCTACTGTCTGAATTCTTCAGATCTAATAGAAAATTGGCAAGGGAAACAACATTACTGCAAAATTGCGTAGCCACATTACCCCGCAAAGATCTACTTTCATATGTTCCATTGTATCAAAGAAAGTGGAGGCTATCTGAAAGCTTGAAATTGTTCTATGTCCTTAATAATGCTTTTTGTTGTAATGTTGATCTACAAGTGCTTTTTGCAGTAATGTTACCCTACAAAGCATATTTGAATTGTTTTTTTTGCATCCTAGGGCTAAAGTTAAATGAAATGCTCTGTGTTAAAGAGCAGATGTTTTTAAACTGTAGTAAAACCTGAAATTACATCTAGGTTTGGGGTTGTTTGTTTATTATTTGGTTTCTGCTAGGGAATAAACCCCCCAACTTTAAAGTGTGTTAAGAGACTGATAATAAAAATCCAGCACAGATTAACTCAGTTATCGATGATTCACAAATTTTACTGAATACTTTTGTTTTTACTGATGATCATATCCTTCACACATGTCAATAACTGAGCTGGAAAAACCAGATGGAATCTGCTGATACAGTAGATGTTCCTTTTCTCCACACAAATGACATAAACCATCTAACACTTGATGAAATATTACAGCTGCAGCGAGACTTCTGTCTGCCAGTGGGATCTTAATGTTTTTCAAATTTCTCTGAATATGTTTATTAAGTTGAAATTTAATATTCAGATAGAGACTTGTCAGAGGTACTTGCATTTGCTTGTGTCTCAAATATTTGGCCATTTACAGTTAAAGCAGTGTATCACAATTTCAGCACTTCTTTCCGTGTCTCTAATTGAAAAATAATTCTGCAATATTCATTTCTTAATTGACGTGTCTGATGAAGGAGCACTTAGGATATGTATAGCATAGATAAGAGAGGCTTCCCCTGTACCATGCTGAGATTACTCTTTTACAGTGCTGGTGGAGCTTTTAGGTTTGCTGAAGTTGTGAGTGATTAAGGCGAGTGATGCACGCAGGAAGACATAGGCTACGCTGCCTACACACAGACTGATAAACTTCAACTGAAACTACATTGAATTGTGTGGGACTCAGGCTCCTGGTGGGCAGGTCACAGTAATTATCTAAGTACTAATTAAAGGGACTTTCATTATGTTATGGGAAGTGGCAAAAAACAAAGTGCAAAAAACTTGGTCTCGGAGAAGAACTGAAGCCAGGGATGCAGTGATGAACAACCCAGACTGTTGTGCTGATCCTTGTAGCTGTTGTGAGGGTATTGGAGCCAGGGCTGGTGGTTTTACTTGGGAAAGGCTGCTTATGAATGCTGAGCAGAGTTTATTCTCTCCCTCAGACACTTGAGAGGCCTGTTCTGCTAATAGCTGTTCAGACCCACCTCGTGGGGATCGTGGGGAATAAAGCTGGGACTTGCTGAACTCTTTTCATCTTTACAGCCAAGCCCAGGTGCAGGCCCTCCCTGGCTCAAGGGTGTTTAAAGGACCACCATCTGAAGGCTTCTTTCCATGGCCCTTAATCTTTAGGGGGAAGAAACAAGGGGCTGAACTGGGGCAGGGGGGTGGTGTGAGTCTTTTGGTTAGGCACTCCTTGAGGATTTGCAGGGTAATATGTACAAGAGACATAATCTTTGCATCTTTCTTTTCATTTCTCCTTCTGTCCAGACAGTTCAATGACATTTTTATTTTTGCTGTGAATGTGTAATCCATACAGTTGTAAGGAAGGGCTGCTTGTGCTTCATAAGGTAGCGTGTACAAGGAGAGGTTTGATGGCAGCTGTTCAGCACTGTTAGTACTTCAATATGGGGGAGATAGAATAGGCATCAACTCTTTTTTTTTTCCTCCTGTGACTTTTTGTAGGAGTGGTGGTAGCTGGCAGGGATTTAGATAGTTGATTGACCCTGAAACTGCAAAGGTTGCATATCAAGTTTGATAAGGCCCACAGGGAAGAGTTGGAAAAAGATAGGATAACAGCTAATGTAATGAAGGGGTATTTGTAGTAGCTGCTTTCTGAGTGTAAAGATGTGGAAGGCTTAATAGACAGAAAAGAATGTAAATGTGCATCTAAAAGAGGGGGAAAAAAATTCTGAAAAGCTTAGCAGAACTAAAGAAAGTTATTTATGTGAATGAAAAAAGTGACACAAACACATACATATACTGCAGGAAAGCAGTGATAATTTCTGAGACCAGAGAAAACTATTTGGTCCTTACTACCTCTTTAATGTTAAATCTAGTCAATGATTAGTCGATTCTGTCATATTCTGTGTGTTCTTCATGAATGGTGAATTCTTTGTAAAAGGCAAGAAACTGAATTCCCTCCTTGATTTTAGTAATGTCTGTAAATTGATTAGAGAAAATACTTTGGTGTACCTTTCAAGTGCTATAACTTGTTACAGTGGCAGTAATCATCATATTGCTTAGGTGCCTACAAGAAAAGAAAAAAATAAAAGTACCACTCAAAAACCTATAACTTTTTAGATCAGGGTTGTTTCTAAAAATAAAAGGAAAACAGAATTCATGTAGAGTGCCTACCAAATCTGTAGAGGAGTGCTTTGCTTCTCGATCTCTAGTACATTCTTCATGTCCAAGGCACAGAAGCCAAAACTGCTTGTTTGGCAGAGTACGGAGATGTCTCATGGCAAAATTTTAGCTTTATATGTAGGTATGGCAGATGTTGAATTTAAATTTCATCTAGAAAAGAAGATTCATAACCACAGTGTTGCTCTTCCTCGGTTCACCTGTGAGGGTAGCCAGGCACATTCAGATTTGAGGGTCTAAATGCCAAGCAGGTAATTTTCATTGTTCTGGCTGACAACAGTGTCTTTATCTGTGCAAAGAAGAGAATCTTTCACTCTGTTGTAAGACTTCTTGGACTAGGAAATAATCAGAAAATTGTACAACTGTTTTAGGATTTAAAATAAAGACTACTGTTAGTAAAATTTCAACTAGCATGCCACATTAAGATGAAGAAAAATTTTAACATGCAGTGTACTGTCAGCTTTGCTTGAAGTCTTGCATACAAAACTAGGTTCCAAGCTGCTGGGGCATGGCCAGTTGTGCCACATACTGTTAAAGTTTTAGGTAAAGTGCAGGAGTGAAGTATTTATTTGGTCCATTGTTTTGTAGGCTATTGATTGCTGATCTAAACTGTGTAAACACCACACCAGTAAATTTTGTTAGAGGAAATAATACTATGGGATTTAAATAAATTAAAAAAAAATATCCTGCAGTTGTTTATCCTGTGGATATGGACTGGAAAAGGTGGAAATGCAAAGTACTTATGGCAGGTTAAGGATTGTGGTCACTGAGGGGAAAACTATTGTAAAAAACTCAATGATAATGGCTGGAAATGTATGGGACAGCATGGAAAAATAATAGCATGCAATTTCTTGTGTATGTATGAAAGACACTGCGGGAAATGGAAAAGAAAATATTTTTAATTATGCTATGTCATTTTGCAAAACCAATGATGAGGTGGTTTACTTCTCTTGTTAATGGTGTGGGATGTTCACTGCAAACAACTGGTTTTTTTTCCTTTTTTTTTTTTTTGCAGCAGTAAAAATATTTCAGTAGTATTTTGGCTAAAGTGAGTTTTTGTTTGTTTGTATAAATCAGATTGCAAAACCTATTGTGTCTTTTTCCTCAGTCAAAAGAAAGAAGACAGAAATGGATTTGAGTTCTAGAGAAGACTTTAAAATTAATGTGTCTGCTAGCCTGTTTATATAACAGTGTAATGGCAAAATAATGGCAGTATCATGTGTGGGCATAAATGAGGGGAACAAAGAGCAAAATTGGGAGAAATGTAATTGAATTAGGAGGTTGATTAGTCGCTGATTTCTGCAGTGAGTTGCAAGCCTTTGAGATGGGTGACCTAAAAATAATCATTTGGTATATATTCATGTTGAAATTGAAATACTAATAACGCTCCCAGATACATGAATTCTTGCTAAAGAAATGGAACTTAAGTCTTCTGGAATTATAAATTCACAAGATTTAACATCTATGATTAGCAGGGGTGTTGGATTTTCTCTGTACTAGCAGAAAATCAAAGCTTTTTATGCCATTTATTTTATTCATTGCTGGTCTCCAAACCATTCTGTTACAAGCTGTCTTCGTCGTGATTTTATCCACAAAGATTCCAAGTGGGTCTAATACATTACATGGAACACAACAGTGCAGATGCATTAGCGCTGGTAATTCTTTGGGCCTTCGCTATTAATATTTAAGATTTAAACATTTTAAGACAAACAAAACGGGAACTCCTCAAGAACTGAAAGGAAATCCCAGTCTTTGAGAAGTAGTCAAAGGGAAAATGCCAATGAATTTGGTGATAAAGAGTCTGTCTTGAAAAGATTTCGTCAAGTTTCTCTCAAAGAAACTAGTTAAGAAAAATATCTGTATCCATTAAATATTGCATTATTATTTGGTGAATTAGAGGTATGAATTTGGAACTTAATATCTTCATATAGTGAATAAGAATGTGATGCTGTAGTTTCAGTTTATGGTTCCTTAGAAATGTAAAGCTGTTTGGCTGTTTGCTTTGTTAAAAATGGAACTTAATCTAGATTCCTGTAATAGTATTGAGAGCCTCCTTTTTTGCATTATCTAGCTGTGGGTGGGATTGTTGTGTAAGGAAGTCTGCTGTTATTAATGTGTTTTGTTCACTTTGCTTGCATTTTTAAATTATGGTTGTATGACTGTATTTGTCTATTGTATTTTATTTTGGCTTCTGAACTTGGGACGACTTTTCAATTAGTTTGCTAAATGTGAATTTTGCAGGAAACTTTTTAATGGTGTAATCTCATTCTGCACAGTAATAGTGCAGGTCCTATATTAATTTGGCAAGTTTTTAAACAAAAAGATAGGGTAGTTTTGGTATGCCCAGAGGAAGATGCAGACAGAATATTATCAATGTATTCCTAGTGCTCAAGCATATGGCCATCATCATTTTGGTATGCCATGGTTAATGAATTTGCCTGGGTCTGCTAGGAATGTCTTTCCTTCTAAATCAAGATATGAAAAACCCTGGATCTCTTGTTTTTGTTTTGGTTTGGTTTTTTTGCACGTAGAAAGCAGAATAAACACTGTACACAGAAAACTATAACCAGTAATTTTAAAAACCCAAGCAACTTGAAATATGTTAACTGTTTCAGTTTAAGTTGGGTGGTACAGCAGAAGATAGAAAAGATGTTCTGAATTTGTGTTCTGTTCCTTACCAGAGGAAGATATTTTATAACTAGAAATCATATTCTAATTCATATTTTATTTTGCTTTATTTGCTTAATTACAGTATCCTGCTGGGTGTAGTTTTATCAGCAGTGCTTTTGAGATTGTGTAATGTTTAGAGAGGATTACACTATGTAAAAACTTCTAAATATGAGACCTTTTTAAAGGAAAATGTGGTGTGAATTAGCTGGAGTTTTGAAAGGAAATACAGTAATCTTCAGAGAGGGGAGGGTGGGGAGGGGAGGTGTGATTAAAGCATGTATGATAAATATATTTTTTTGGTCCGTTTTATGCTTTTTTGTTTTTGCTCTTGGATGTAGTGTTGAAGCTGTGAATCTGTAGGAACTACTCCAGAAGGTATGAACTGCTAAGGGAAAGTAAGGAAATATTTGTGCTGAAGCTTTAAAATGAATTGGTACTCTGAAATAAGCCTAGGTAGTGTTTGAACACATGGGAATTTCTTAAAATAAACACAGCCACGAAGGGAAAATGTGATAATGACTTGATGATGATGAGTGTCTGCTGTTATGGGTCCAGTGAGATGCAAGTGCCAACACCCCAGCCTCTACACCATGATCCAAATTGTAACAAAGGAATTTGGCAGCTCTGATACCTTTATGTGAATGTATTACCATGGCTATGAAGATAAATAGTTCCGAAGTGGAAACAGTAACAAATATTTAGTCATTTCCAAGCAGATTAGAAGTGGAAAGAGACATGCTGTAGGAACCAAGATAAATAGGAAATATGTATTCTCTGAGTATGTGTGTTCTATTCCTGCTTCCTTGGGCTGGATCTTCCTTTTTAAAGTCAGTGTATTTAGACAGGTTATATATTCCCTTTGTGAAGGTCATCCTGATTTCTTGATTTCTTTCAGCTTCCTTCCTGCTCTCCCTCTCTGTGACTCTCCTTTTACGCAAACATCAGCCCTGATTAAAGCCTAAAAATCTTGGAAAATGTACCATACCAAATTGTAGAGTGGTGAGCTGTTTGATAACTGTAAACTGTCTAATGAAGTGCGAGAGTACAGATTTACTCCCAAGGGCAGGCTCCCCCTTGTGGGTGCTGAGCCAGTTGCTTACAAGCTTCCAGGAGCTTCCTAGCATTGCACTAACTATAATTCCATCCTAAATAAGTTAGTATCTGTATATGATTCAAAGTGTATATATATAGAGAGAGATAGATAGATACTTAATTATACTTAAGTAGTTTTAATGCCAGACTGACCTGAAAAGTCTTAACTCAGAAAGAATGTTTGTAGGGTGTTTGTAGAGTAGGAAAATTATTGCCAGAACACAAAAAGTCTTAACCATTTTGTTGATCTGTTTTTTGATGCAACCCCATCTGCTGCTTTTGGATATAAATGATTCCCATATACACTCAATATATTAGCTTTTTCTAAATGTACTGCTTAGCCACTCTGCTAAGTCATGGTCATGTCTTGTAGTGGATGTCTAACATATCGTACTGATACAAGTGTGAGAATCAGCACTGACAACTGGAAGATTATTTTCCGTCAGGTTCTCCAGGTTCCTCTGCCAAAGATTAGGGAGAACTGTATTGCTGGGTGGAATGAAGTGTCTTTTGTTCGTCTTGAATTAAAGTGCAGGACCTTGCAATGGAATCTGGGCTGTGGCACGTTTTAGAATTTTGTAATTTAAAATTCAAAATTTCAAGGTTTGAATTTCAAGCTGTGGTAATGGCAATTTTCTACTCTGTCTGCTTGACTGACTGTTTCTTGCAAGGTGTTTAATGCAGATCACTGAGTTGACTTCTTTACGTGGGCTTAAGAGGCTTTTCTGCTTGCTTGCTAGCCCAAACTGAATGACTCATCTGAGATCAAGCTGTTGACAGAGGAGGTACTTTTGGAGCTGCAGATGGCACTGCCAGCATCTTCATGAAATCTGATGCCAAGGGAAGCATATGAAAAATGTAGGAAACAATATTGTAAATTGCATGCAAATCGTGGAAAATAGCACTGCATCTGTATATGGAAGGTGTGCGTTTTTTCTGAAGTCTATCTTCCTCACTTTTCCACTTCCTTCAGGGGCAGCTCTAGCCCTGAAGACTTCTTTATGGCCTACAATTAATTGGTGTGATGGCTTCATCAATGTTCTACTAGTTGACATTGTCTCTGAAGTGAACGACAGTCTTGTGGTAATATGCTTTTTGAAATTCAGAAACCTTCTGGTTCTTCAAGATTCCTTTTTTCCTATCACAGTACTAGCCAGTACTGTTATAATGTACATATGGGTTCCTGGCTGAGAGAGCTAACTGTTCATGCTTCTCATATTGTTCTCATTCACTGAGTTGTTTGCTGTTGTCATGCATTTTTCAGTGTGAAGTGGGTAAGATGACTGAGAAGGAAACTGCAGACTAAACAGTGAAGCCTGCATCATGAACCAGGACCAAGAAATTTGACAAATTGTGTAACTTGGTTTTTTGTATATTTTCACTTGAAAATGCAGATTATAGTTCTTAGAAATGTGCTTTAGGTATAAGATGAAGAATTCATCAACTTTGCATGTCTGAATTATGATGGGTGTTACTTATAAAATCATTGGATTTATATTAGGAGAAAGATGCTACTGCTTCTCCTCTTTTTGTGGACAGATATTTTATTTGGCCAACTGCTAGAGTTGGAGGGGAGTTTGTTTTTTCAGAAAATGCAGGCTTACGAAACCTGAACCCATAGTTACAGGACAGGGGGTATTTCAGTACCGAAATTATTTCTTCACCAATACAAACTCTGACTGTATATTGCAATCAAACTCAAAATGTGACTGTGTTCCACATTAAGTTAATAGAGGATCATTTAATGATATCAGCAGTAACTTCTGATAACGCTTGTTCTTGTATAACTTGTCAGAGCTCAGGGGATATCATGTTTGATCATGCTTCTTCCATACTTCAGTTATCAACTTCATCAAATTCTTGGGTACAGTGAAAGCTTTTTGTCTTCTCAATTTCTTCAGCATATTATTTCTCATCACTATTGTGAACCTCAGTGTGACCTTACTTCTTGGTGACTTTTGCTGTGAGCTCAGCTGATAGATATTGTGATGTCTAGATGTCTGTCTTTTCTGGAAAAGATGACCTTTTCTCCTAAACAATTCTTTTCTGCATTCTTAATGGAAGATCTAGTTAGTCTAGCTTTCTTTACTATAAATGATTCCAAGATGCTTTGTGTAAAATAAGGTGTTTCCTTATTTTTTTCTGTGGGAAGCATGCAGTGGAGAAGAAAAACAAAAATCATCTGCTCACTTTGAATTCATGCACATACATGTGCTTATTAATAAAATATTAAAAAAGCCCAAACAAACCAAACAAAAAATAATACCTGAAAAATATTTTAAATAACTATAGGGAATTTTTACATCTAACTTGCCTGATTGCCCAAAGGTAACCATGACATTACTTTTTGTTTCTTGTGCATGCTTGTGGCTTTAATTTAGTAGACTTACTAAATGTGTCTATCATTGTGTTAAAAATTTTAATTACTGAGGTTTGTGAAACAGCTCCCAAATACAAGGGGTATTTGTAGAAAGCTGGATAGAGGGACAAGTGATTGACAGGGTAAACAGTCTCACTGTGTTCTGATATCCTATGCTGTGGTGCAGTGCTACAGATACCACATAAGCCTCAGGAAGTAGCTACAATCCAATTTTTATTAAACTCTTACTGCCGATGTATCCTGACGTTATTGTTAATTAGGAAACTAAATGTGCCACTGTTGTCTTTTTCTTCCTTTCTTTAGAAAGCTTCACTGTTATGCTGCATTCCTATAAAGTTAGTACGATATAACCCAAGAGTGATATGTTGTTTGTATTACTACAAGACAGTGTTAGCAAGAGGAAGTTCAGACATTGCACTTTCTCATATTTGTTTCCCATAACTTCATTCAATTATTTTTCTTTAAATGACAAAAGCCTTGTTTATTGTAATAGCTGCAGACAACACCTATTGTCTAATGTGCCTTCAAAGCAAGACCCACCTAAAAACAGATATCAAGTCTATGTTCCCTAATAGAGACAGGCACAGTTCTACCTTCATCTCTCCCTCTCCTTTTCCCTGCCACCCCTTCTCTGCTGTGCACAAAAGAAAGAAAAGCAAGCCGAAAAACCCACTGGAAAGATGGATAGCTTCGCTGGTTCACCCTTGAAGATCTTTGTTTTGCAGCATCAAAACAAGATTGGTAAATTCGAGGATCCAGTGATCATAGTGATAAATACATGGTTTTTCATCTGAAGACAATTATTGAGCACACTTGAGCAAAGAAAGATAATTCACGTATTTTGAAGGCTTTGCAGCTTTAACTTAATACCTATATTTTTTCTAGGGAGTGGAGGACAGCTAGTGTAAATTTTGGGGCAGTGCTGCAACTTAGTCTTGAGGTGTCACATGTGGGTTACACAGACACATGTCGCATCATTCACATCTCAGGTTAAGGGGGTTTATTACTTGCTAACTGGATCTTTTGCTGTGAAGCAGATTCCTTATCTGTTCTTAGACTAGGCTCTCATTTAAAACAAGTATCCCTCTTTTCCATGTTGCTTGGTGATCTCATCAAGTTTGCCAACTTACTTTTCTTCTACTGAATGTGAATCAAATGGACAATGGCCAACTGTGTGAAATATGTTAAGACCATGGTAAGAGACACTGTAGTCTCAGTGAAAACTTCTCGTCACCTTTTTTTAAGGCAGAGAAGTCTTAAAATGTCAATTGAATAGAATCTTCTTAAAGTGCTACTCTTTTTTTTAATAGTATCTTTAGCTTTTTACCCTTAAGCATCTCTCTGTTAAATATATTTAGTGTTTTCATTTTACTTCTTCATAAAATGTCAATGTGCTGCTGTAACATTTCCATATAACTTAAGAGATTTCTACCTGGATCGTGGACTTTGCCCTAAAATGATAGCTTTTGTGATTGTGTTAAATGATCCAGCGTGAGCTCTTGAGTACAGTGCAGAACTTAGAGCTGCAAAATATGTTGTGAGAATGGAAAAACATATTTTGGAAATAAAAAAAAAACTTTTTTACACAGTATATGCTACTGTCTTCAATTGGACCTGTCTGTTACTTTTCCCAAGTGCTTTGTCAAGCAGCAACACCCACAGACTTGGGTCACACTCGTTCTGCTCATCTCAGGAAATTGCAGAGTAGCAGGGAAGATGTCTGGAACTTTCTGGGGGATGGGGGATCCATGTAGAAAGTGAAAACGAAACACACTAACATTCAGGCGGTTTCCACTCCTGGAGAAGCAAGGGTGCTTCAGCTAGGAAGAGGAAGGTTGTGCAGGTTGTGAGCATCAAGAAAGAAGAGAGTGACGAAATAAATGAATTGATAATACAGCAAGGGACGTTTTATGAGAGATACGAAATAGAAGAGACAATAAAACTGCATCTAGAAAGTACTGAGTTGAGAATTTTCTAACTTACAGGTGGCCGCAGTTAAGTTCTGGGTGTATTTTTTATGTTTTAGCAAGAGCCTTTGCATCTTTGAATACTTTTTACTTTGACAGTAGATATTAGAGCAATTTTTATTCAAGCATTGTTAAATCTTTCATAACAGAAGACAAGTGTTTGAATGAAAAAATTACTATCCTTCCTCGAATAACCTGGACAGAAAAAAGTAAATGTTCCTTTTCCAGAATCTAAACATTTTTCGTCAAGAAAATTCCAAAAGAAGAAAAAACTCTAGAAGCATTTGTATACCTGTTTTCAGCATTATGTGCTGTAATGCTTCTACCATCCAAACCTATAATTTAATATGGAAATCTTTCAAAAACTTTTAGTCTATGCACCCAAATTGATCTGTAACTTGCAATAAAAAAATGGGAACTAGCAACATTGGAAAAAAAAGTATGTGAATGCAAAAGATAGAATTAGTGTGGGTAATTTCTTGCATTTCAAAACGATGCTGAAAATACTATTAATTCTTGACTCTATTTGAGTCTGATTGCTTGGTTAGGTTGGGCATCTAAGTAGTAAATGAATCCAGAATTCACAAACTGTGTGAAATTTAAAAATACTTTCAGAAATTATTTTTTTTTTAGTTACTAGAACTAGGTTGCTTGATACAGTGCCTCAACAAAAGCTGTTTTCTGATTGAAATATTTTGCTAGATTACAAAATATTTTAGTTCTGGAATTTTTAAGCCAAAAAGTGTTCTTCAAAACCATATTCCACATTCAGTGTTCTTTTAGTGTGTATTTTTTCCTGTGCAAAACGTCTAACAGGTAGTAACTGGTGTTCTGTTCTAAAATAACAAAATTGCCCTACTGTATCACCAGTTCTGTTAATGCATTAATGTAAAATTCTGTTGTCTCTTAATGTTCAGGTAAATACCTGCCTGATTTCTAATGAAAGGGTTTTTGTTGTGCTATAGTTGTTTTAAGTGTTTTGTGGGAAGGTAGCTGTGATTACAGAAGTATTTGATCTTCTAATGACTTGTGTTAATCTGCTGGTAGTTTATTCTTTGTGCTGTAAAACTGTTTTTAATAAAACATAACTTTAAAACTGTTGTGTCTTGGGCTGTTTTGTTTTGGGTTTTTTTCCACTGGAATACTCTAAAATTCATATACAGATCACAGATTTTTGGAGGCAAAATGTCCTGAATTCTATGGAAAAGTGGAAAATAAAGCAGATTGTAATTACCCCTGAAGGAATAGCATGGTTTGAAGGGGGTGGTACAAAAGGTTTTAAAAAAAGAAGTAATTGCATATTCTTCTGTCTTACTAGTTCCCCATTTCCTTTTGCCTACTCCAGGAGCTAAAATACCTGCCACCTTTCAGGAAGTCTAGGGGTATCCTGGCAGCAGAAAAATTATTTGTAGCCCTCTCTCTAAATTTAGCTTTCTTCACTCCTGTCTCCTGATACACTACTGGTATCTTACTTCTGCCAGCCTGTGCTTTGAGTTAGCTGACTGACTTAAACTATTTTCTATGTGTATTTAGGAAATTTTTTCTCAGGGATCCAGATGAAAAGGGCAAGGCTGGGAGGAGCATGTCATAAAAGCTTCTTTTTGACTCTTTAAATGGGTTTAAAGAGGTGGAAGCAGAAACAAATGGTCTATCCCTTACAGTATATTACTTTGACCAAGCTGTCTTTGCCACTATCTCTAAATGATGGTGATATATTTTTAAAATAAATTGTGGAACTCAAGTATTCAAGTGAGTTTGGTAGCTCTAGTCTGCTAATGTGTAAGTGTGCTTTTCTGCTGGAAGCTCAGTAGTGCAGTCAGGATGAGGGTAAGGCTGCTGAGAGCCTGTGTTGCTGCGAAGTTTTTCTCTCCAGGGAGATGCAGCATAATGTTTTTCACATGTTTGTCTTAACAGTGCAAGGCCACGTTGCACTCCAGGAAACTGATGTACAGTCACTGGCATCAGTAGGTTTTGCCCTACTTTTAAGCATGTATTGCGTGGGAATGGGACAGGATAAATGTTGAGCAATGAATATGACCTGTGCTGTTTGTTGTTATTCTGTTTTCCACTGCATGCTTATAAATGATATAAGGAAATAAGATTAGATAAGTTATTATCAGCTATCCTCCTAGCTGAAACTTCTCTCTTGGGAGTGGTTAACAGCCATTTATTGTTAGGCTGAGAAGATATCACAAGTGCAGTCCTATATCCCCTTATGCTTTAGCTACCTGGGTAATGGAGTTAGCCTACCTTTGTGACATGGGGGGTTGGGGCATGTGGATAGGATGGATGCTGCAAACACCTTGGTTGAAATTGAAGATCCTGATGTCTGTAGTTGATCTGAAATCCACTTATAAAATACAGTGAGGACTAATGTGGAGAAGGAGTAATAAATGCAGAAGGCATAGACAGGTAGTATGGCAAAATACAATTTGTGAGTGGTTTGGGGTTCACAGGATAAAAGGCAAGTCATAATTCTGTTGCAGAAAAGTCATATACTCTCTATGACCTACTAAAGCTCCTGCTATACCTAAGATTGGATGTGATTTATCCTCTTCTGTTTGATGCTCATCTGTGTCTACTTTACAAAACTACTTTATAGATTATTATAGAATTATAGAAATTCTGTTGGTTATTGAAAAACAAAGCTTAAAAAGAACTATAAATGCACACTCCAGAGATTAGGAAAAATAGCTTATAAGGAAAATCTTTCAGCAGTTGGGTTTGCTTATCCTAGAGGGGAGAAGACTGGACGGTAAGGGAAGACCGTTACAAATTGTTTTGGTTTGTTTAGACTTCTCTCCTGCAACTTCATTTGGAGTGATGAGTTTAGGTTAAAAACTAGGAAACATTTTTTAATGCCTGAATTAGTGAAAGGCTAGCAAGGATCTTGGAAAACGTACTTCAATAGGTATTTTAGATAATGAGTTGATACACATCTGGGAGTGAATGGTTTAGCTGTGTAAACTGCTTCTGACACAGAGGGATGCATTCACAGGCTAAGCATTTAGAGAGCTCATTTCAACATATTTTTTTTGTAATTGTAAGAAAATTTCAGTCATTTTAATAGTTACTGATGTTACCATATTATGTTATATTTAATCATATTTAATGTGATATGTTTTCTATAAGAAATTCAATTAATTCACACATGAAATGTTTTAGATGGTAATCCATTTTTCTTCTTTCTTTTTAGTTTCATCTTGCTAGGACACAAACTAGGTTACAGAAAAAAACCCTAAATTATTTATACTATTGTGACTTCATTCTTATTGGTCCTGTTAATAATGTAACAGAAGAACACAAATGTATTTCTTGAGCTTTTAAAAAGTCTTCACAAACATTTTTCCTCTCAATGGCTATTCATTTTTGATCTGCATGTCTTACAGCATCACTATTAAATGCTCTGGCCTGTCATATTTTAATTCTGTTGTTGAATAGACCAGCTTCTACCCTCACAAAGTAATCATTAGTTTAGTAGGTAGAACATTTCTTTCATTCAATGTAACTATGAAAAGCTATAGAATGGCTTTTGACAAAGCTAAACACAGTGTTCCAGCAGCATCACCGAAGTTAGGCGGCCTTTCAACCAATTCATCAAGCTCCTGATTTTGACAGAAGAGATATCATTAACAAAAAAGAATGCATTTTACTCAGAGCAGTGCAGAAATGGAAACCTGAAGTGCTTCAATAATGAAAAGGAGGGTGAAAGTGGAAAGGGAGGTTTTATTAATAATAATTTTTAAAAAAGGTATAGTATTGAAGCCCCAAAAGGCCGGATAAAACTGTTTAGAGACAGAGTTTTTAGCCTTTAAACAGCAAGGTATTTATTAGTGCAACGTTGGG
>JAWWMO010000138.1:56927422-57010186 GCA_035047845.1 Dendrocincla fuliginosa | reverse complement strand
CATGTATTTATCTCTCAGGGCATAGTGACTCAGAATTTGTCTTTAACTTAAGCATTTTTCTCATAGAGAGCTCTCAGTGTCGATATTCTAAGCTAACTTTTAACTCTTAGAGCCTCTGCTCGGCTTCAGTATTTAGTTGAATTATTCTACTAACGCTTATGTTTTTCTGCAGTGCTTTTCATATGTTAGGAAAAAAATCACATAAATTGATATTAGAAAAATAAAAAAGTGCCCAGTGGTTTTCATATTTACTGGCCTTTTTTAAAATCTTGCTGTCAAATAATGCAACATGTGCAACTGAAGATTTTCTGATCATTTTCAGGCTGTTCTTCGCTCAAAGATCTGGCAGTTTCTGTAATGAGGGGAAAAAAAACCACCCCAGAACACAAAACACAACACACCTAATAATTTATATCTAGAGCATTCTATTTTCATCCTTCAGTATATTTCATTGTGAGACATGCAAATCTTTTATGTTCTTCTCCAAGTGCTTTTAAACTGTTATATATTTCATATCACTGGTTATCTGTTTCAGATGGTTTATGGATTAATGTGTAGGACTGTTTTTCAGAAGAGCAGAGAACTCAATGTTTCCCCCTTAACTTATTTTGTTTTCTTGCAAATTCATTAATTTCCTTTTCTCTCTGTAGAACTTTTACAACTTTTTTCGCTTTTCTGATTGGTTTCTGTGTCTGAGCCTTGATTTTAAGCTTCTTAGGATGCTGAAAGAGAGGCTCACAGTACGTGTCTCATGGGCTTCAAGTAACATTTTTACAGCAACCATGGTATAACTTAGAGCTTTAGTTGTGGTATTTTTATTGCATTGTGATTCTGATATCATTTTACTAGCATGAAATCAGTTCTTCTGTTTTCAATTCCTAATAATTATTTTGGGTTATGATCTTAGCATTTAGTCTGCAGAATACCTGAAAAGATAAAATAATGTCCCTGCCACCTTGTTCTAGCAATACTTGTTTTTATATTTTTGTGTAAGAGTTATGACAGGAGAGATTGTGGTTTAGTTAAGTAGTTACTCAAACTGTTTGAAAAAATTGCTCAAACATATTTACAGTGTACTTCTGGGATTTTAATTTTACTTTCCTGAAATGTGAAGGTGAGGGAAAAATCTTGATCATGGAGTGTTATGAAGTAAATAAACCAGAGGTGATGTAGCAGAACTGAAACAGAGTACACTGTTCTAGGATCAATGTTTTAGTGTACAGTCTACAAGACTGGAACCATGCTCCTCAGCTTTTTCATGGCTGGGATGACTCCTGGCATGAATAAAGGCAAGAGTGTCATTGTGTGATATGTTACAGGAATGTGGCACCTACAAGTTGAAGTGCCAGCTGAGAATGATTTAGGTTTGCAGTTTGCACCTACATGACTTTTTCTAGAAATCCTGTATTTTTATGGATTCAACTTCTCACAAGTCTTGACTTGGTGCCCGGGTCCCTGTGTTTCTTAGGATCTTGCAAGCTGGCAGGGAGTGAATTGAGAAAAACAGTAGGAAATGCTGAGGACGGCAGCATGGTTTGTCTTCTTCCCCCAGTGCAATCATGTGCACTCCCTCCTTTACTTTCTTACTCCTTGTACTTTCTTGTGATATTTGGATAGCCAGAGTTTTCTTAAGAAAAACAGGAGAAAGCTAAACAAAAGTTGTTAGAAGAGATGGCTTTTTAGTTTTATTCAGAAGACAAATAGGACATTGCCATTGAAGGCTTGTTTACAAATTCCCCTATATCTTGGTAGAAACACCACATGTGTGCTAGAACATTGTTCTACTCACTTAATGATTTGGAACTCAGTGCTCATAATGTTTGGTTTTGAAAAAGTTCTGCTTCTCAGCAGAAATGTAGTTGTGGCTGCAGCATGGTTTTAAAGCATGGCTTTCTGACATTGTAATACCATCAGTGACTCCCTTCTCCCTTCTCCATTCCTTCATCTGAGGAAGGAATTTGTTGCTCTTACAGAGTAAAGTAGCTTGTACAAAAGGAGAAATTTAGCTCATAAGCAGACTGGTGTTAAGGGCAGCCTCCTGGGAGAAGACCATCTAAATTCAAATATCTTACTGAAAATGGCGAAGTGAGAATGACTGCACCCTTGCAACCGAGTGATCATCTTATGCCTAGCTGTATTTTGCACAAAGCTGGTAGTTTGGAGAGGAAGTTGCTTCATTTTATCAGTCATGAGTATAGGTGCAAGTGTCTGAAAGAACTCAGGTGGTCTTGTACATAAATGCCCTTGTCATGGAGGTTTTAGTCGTGTGAAGGATTAGGTTGCAGTTGAGTGGGAAATTTGAGGATATCAGTGACATCTGACATTGGGACCTGGAACTAATTTTGTGGATTTAGCTCTTGGTGTTTCTTACTAAATGACATTATTCTTTAAAGCCCAGGAGTTGAAGCCCTTTTGTGCCTAGGGGTCTTCACGATTTCATTATTAACACTGAAAGAGCTTTGGCAGTTTGTCATGTGAGAAGCTTTAAATGGTTAATCTGAAAGATGGTGCCATCTTAATATATCATAGCTATAAGATACCAGATTTCTGTCTTACTCATGCTTATTTTTTGAGATGGAATGGTATTGGTATCTATAGAGTTCATGACTTCTCAAACTGTTATCATACATTCATCAGCACTTGGAAGAATATATTTAAAAGGAAAAATCTCATGTTGTAGTAATTTAGGGCCAGATTTATTGTACAGAGTAAGTTTTTTTCCCCCCATATTTAATAAGAACATTTCTCAAAGAAAACATATAGAACTTACTTATAATGGCAGTTCGCTCTGTGTTTTTTAATAATACTAATAAAATGCTGGTATTTGACAGCATTCAGGTGCTAGATTTATTAAGAGATTTTTATTTATTAATTTTTTTTAAAAGCTACTTCTGGAAGAAGGCCATCTTGAATTTTATGAGGAGAAATTTGGTATAGTCAAGCCAAGATGTAATGTCTGTGATGCAGTGTTAGAAATAGAACCACTAAATAATGTGTCTTACAGTGTTTTTTAGGATTTCAAAAGGGTAGGCATTTTTAAAATACATATTAGAAATACCTTTAAATATCTGAGACCTTGTATGAAATTAGGTGCCTGAAGTTTTTTATAATGTCTGAGGATTTACAGAAAAGGCATAGTTTCCCTCCCTCCTTCTCCCCTCTCAACTTTTTAGTGCTTTTAAACAGCATCAATGAAAAAGACATCAGAAAAACAGAATAATTCTGACACTTGATTTGTGCAGACTTCAAAAGTAGTCAGCAGCTCCCATCCTCAGCTGATAAGTTTTGTATTTCAGTTGCAGTTCATTTTTTCTTATGTGCCTTTGTGTTCCTACCTTCATACATAATAACTCTCTTAATATAAGCAGTCCAATTCAATGTTGTGTTAATGTAATTTTTTCCTCCTACAATTGGAAATATGGTTCTTTTGACAAAGGATAGTGTTTCTGAATATAAGTACTGTATCATGTTTGGAATTTTTATGGTGGTGTGGGATAACTGTGCAGAGCCAGTTAATAAAGAAATGGGTTGATGTTCACACGTTTCAAAGCAAAAGATAGCTTTTCAAAGCCCAGGATAGCTTTTAAACTGAACAGTTAATTATGCTACTACTACTGTGGGCTTATGCTCTGCCTTTCATCCCTGGATTTGCAAGCACAGAGGCAACATTAGCCTCACATCATCCATGTCATTGATGTAGGTAACAGTAATAAATCACTTTGAGGCTTGGTTTACTTATTGGGCTTGACCAAAGTATAAAGACTTAAGCATCTGATCAAGAACTGCATACAGACCTGATTCTCAGCTTCAATATGTATAACTTTATCATAATATATATAACTTTGTGTAATATGTGTTCTCAAAGAAAGATTTGGGTACTTCGAGAGGCTGTCTGAGTTACCTCCTCTTGTGTTCCCAGGTTAACTTCAGGATATCTCTGCTTCTCAGGTATGGAAGTGCAGCATCTCACACTTCCAGCATTGGGAAGAATTGTTTTTGACTTCACACAGACACATTGATTTTGTGTGGTTTTTTGTAAGTGGAAATATTTGTTAAAAAACGGCAACCAATTTAAGTAATAAGCAAGTTTATATGTTGGCTGCTTAGATCACCAGAGCTGCCATGGTTAACAAGCAGTCCCCAAATTCTTGGCTAGAAAATGGATACATCTCTTAGTAGGACTCAAAAAATGGTAACTTGTCGTAATATTCATTCTCTCCTTCTAAAAAAGATGTTTCCTATGAATAGATGGTGGTTAGGACCCCACCTGAAAGTTCAGAATTCATTTAGTTCAGTGATTTAGTCAGTTTTCTACGTTAAACTGTAGTATTTTGCATTAGATATTTCTGGATAAGTTGCACTGTATTGAACTGAACGTATTTTGGTATCTTATTAGGAATTTTTTAGGTGTAATATAAATAATGTGGGTGTACATTCTGGTAGTATTTAGATATCCCGAGGCCAGCAGTGTTGTGTTGTAAATGTCACTCTTACTGCTATCCCCTACTTGGTGCCATTAGAACATAAATTAGTTGCGCATTTTAAGAGATTTGATTTGATAGGAAGTCTGAAGGTAGTGTATTTTCAGCATTTTGCCGTTCCAGTTAGGTATCCTATGGTATTATCTGGTGGTGTTTTCTTGTGAAGTTGTGGCTTAACTACAACACTTGTTCTCACTGGAATTGCATTGAAAATTGATCCTTTGCACCCTTTTCAGTAGGAACAAACTGAAAAGATATGTTGATAGGATGCTGTTATTTTGGCTGATCCTATGTCTTTCTCTGGGGCATAAGACCTAAAAAGCAAGTTCTCTGCAAGACTCCCCTTCAAAACAAAACAAACCCCCCAAAAACTCCCAAAAAACCCCCACCATGATACCCAGAGCATTTTGGTGTAAAATGAGCAGTTTAAGTGTAGAAGTGCAGAGGGTGGAAAAGATGTGCTTCAAATCCAGTATCATGTACAGACACAGCCATATGAGAAAACATATGTCTGGTTGCAGTAAAGATAAGTGGTTTTGATCTGAGAGCTCCTCTTTCTTTCTCCCTAAATTAACTGAGATTTTTAATTCATGCTATTTATTAAAAAATGCCATCAAAATTATTTTCAGGTGACTCTAACTCTTCAGCATCACACAATGAAGTCTAGTTTCACAGAAATATTACAAGAAATACATTTACTTTTCAGACATCAACTCCACCTTTATTTGCCAAGGGAAAAAGATATATTTATTGGAGTTTTTGCTGTAAAGTCTTGGTTTAGATAAAGAAATATTTCATGGAAGTTTCAAAATGATAGAAACACTGACTTGTGTTAGTAGTCTTAATATACAGCTAAATATGTGTCCCCTGTCAAATTACTTCAGATTGTTAAATTAGTAGGAAATTGTGCAAGTAGATGAATATTTGTGGATCACAGTAAATACCTGCCATTTCTTTGCCAGATGAATATTTGATCTGCATCTATTTTTAGATGAGCAAGATGAGTAATACCAGTCTATAAGTCTTCTGAGAGCAGGGTGTGTGTCTGGTCTGGCTTCCAGCCTGTTTCTCTGCCACATGCTAGAAATTCTATACTTCCCTCTGCAGAAATTTGCATTCTTTAGCATTTTTAATTCAAATTTCTTTTAAAAGAAATTTTTGCCTTCAAATTATTTTGATTGAAAATCTTCATTTCTGTAGGGCTGTCAAGAGCACAATACAAATAAGGGCATACATGAAGAGTAATAAGAATTTTTAAAGGGTTTTAATGGAATGAAAAAAAGAACTCTCATTCCAAAATTTTGCTCTTTTCCTGTTTCATATGAGAATGCTTTATTTCTGTGGGCCTGAGCACAGATGTGGATGTTTTGTTTTTTTATTGTTGAAACTTGTAAATGAATAAGTATCTTTGTGACATCCAGTGTTGTGTGTCAAATCAATGAGGCTCCTTAAGTTCTTTAAATGAAAAAAAAAGGAAAAAAAAATAAATACTGTCTAGATAAACATTGTGATCCATGTTCTTCAATCTTTTATTCCAGTCCTTTTCAGATTATTTCTGTGATTACAGTTGCTTACAGTGGTTTTGACTATACACTGATAAATACTGAAGATCTGTCTGGACATTAGGGACCCCAGAACAGGAGAATCCTTCTCTGTGAGTTTAATGACTGGATGTGGCACTTAGTGTTATGGTCTATCTGAAAACGTGGTATTCAGTCAAACATTGGACTCAATGATCTTAGAGGTTTTTTCCAACCAAAATGATTCTGTATCCTTAACTGACAAATTCAGTTTTATCAGGTGGAATGCTTGTGCAGTTGTAATGCAGAAATTTTTTTTTTCAACCCTTTTTAGGCTGCAGTAATTTGCATGCACAGAACATGAATATGCTTTGTCATTGGTGCATTCCAGGCCAGGTTCTTGCTGGATATATGTGGTTTGAATCATTTTGACTATGGCTGTTGTCGAATCATAGAATGGTCTTGGTTGAAGGGACCTTAAATGTTATCTAGTCCAACCTCTCTGCAGTGTTCGGGGACACCTTCCACTAGATCACATTTCTCAGAGCCCCTTCCAGCCTGATCCTGAATGTTTCTGGGGATCTACCAGAAACCTACTACCTCTCTAGGCAACCCATTCTAGTGTCTCATTACCCTCATCATAAAAACGTCTTCTTTCTACCTACTCTGAATTTATAATCTTTCAGTTTAAAACCATTCACGGGAGAGGAGTTCCATCCCTTTGATCGATTTTGTGGCCCTCGTATCTGGACTTTGTCTAACATGTGTTTCTCGTACTGAAGACCCCAGAGCTGGATGCGGAATTCCAGAACGGAGCAAAGGGGCAGAATCACCTCCTCAAACTCGGTCATGCCTCTTTGATGCAGCCCAGGATACAGTTGGCTTTCTAGGCTGGGAATGCATGTTGCTAGGTTGTGCCCAGCTTTTCATCCCCCAGTATGCCCAAGTCCTTCTCTGCAGGCTGCTCTCAATCCCTTCATCCTCCAGCCTGTATTGATACTGAGGGTTGACCCAGCCAAGTACGGGAACTTGCACAGTCTTCACACCTGTACACTCTGCATATGCAGATGCACTGAAAGATTGAGGGACATGTAGTAATTGCTGTAACTTTGAGATAAGAATCTTTCTCTTGGCATGTGTGGCCAGCAGCCAGGTAATGCATTTAGTCTGTTGGAGTGCATAGTTCCTTGAAGGAGTTGGATAGTTTTTCTTACCAGGCTGAGAACTTAACAGATAATCGTGGTGTTCATTGCATCAGTATTAGAATCAAAATCATGTCTTCACAATTGTATGTATAAATATGTATGCATCCACACACAGTGTTCATTGTATTTCAAGATTTGTTCAAGAAAGACAGCATCTCTGAACAACATGTGTGTTTTTATGTCCCTTTCTCACATTAGAGTCAGTTAATGTGTGACCAAAATTTTCAGTACTAGTGTCTTGGATATATTGTCACAAGTCAATTTATATTCAGTTAGTATAGCATGAAACTGAGGAGAACAAACAAATGGAAAGCAGCAAGGTTATGACAACATGCTTCATGTTCAAAGGCTAAGCAGCCCAGAAACAACTAGGGGAAAAATAGAAAGGATGAAAAGAGAAAAAATTGTTAGTTCTACTATATACATATAGAAAAAAAATCATATTTTCAGTCTGACACGTGAGAATTTTGATTAAAACCATCTAAGCTGTTCTGTAGAAATTAATTCTTGAAGGTGGTTTGGTTTTTTAAACACTATCCAATTTTTTTTGGCAGATGCCTCTGTTTGAAGTTCAGAGATTCTTTTATATTAAATAGTAGGTGCCTAATTAGAATGGTTTAGAATTGGAAGAGTTTCAGTGTAAGCAAAGAGGAAGCTTCAAAATGTTAAGCTATTAATCTTTGTGTATTGTCTTAAAGCAGTAAATGTTGAAGATGGAACGTTTTAATTTTTTTATTAATGGAATCAACTCTAATGCATGAACATTGAAGTGGAAATCACTGAGAATAACACGTGTGAATTTATGTGCACTTATTTATAGCCTAATGATTTACTTTATCTTTTTTTACTTTACGTGATAAGCACTCCTGTTTTGTGACTAACTCAGCTATTTTAATTAAATGTTTAAGTTTTTATCAAGCTTATCCACATTTCATTTGTTGATTATACAATGTCATTTTAAAGTATGCTTGTAATAAAGTATGCTTGCTTTATGAAGGCAGAATAACAAGCAGAGTAACTATTTCTTCACCATCACTGTGGAGTGCCTGAATAAAATTTTTTTTCACACAAGAACCATATTTCAGGAATAATACCTTGTGTTACTTTAGTAGAAAATGTTTCCCATAACTATTTTATCATTTACTGAAAGGAAATGTAGTCTTGTATTGATGTAACACCAGTTTAGTAAGGAAGTGAACAGCATAATTAGAGGAAAAGTAGCATTACAATGAAGTAAATTGCAATTCACTCATTTCTGTTGCAGTCAGGAAATATCTTTTTAGTCTGTTTGTGTTTAATCTCTGTATTATACATTTTATTGTTCTTCAGAGAAAGCTGCAAGTAATATTTAAGGCTAATAGAATATAAAATCAAACCAAAACAAGTGAGATTTTTTTAGATTTATTAAATGTTGAGAATCCTGCCCACAAGCAATAAGGCAGAGAATTTGTAGGATAAATCAGGTGGGCCTTTAGCCTAACGCAGAGTGAACGCTGAATTTGAAACAGCTTGCTCAAGGCTGTTCCTGGGCAGGTGCTGAGAACCTTCACGGATGGCCATCCCAGAGCTCCCTGTGGCATCTTGGGCCAGTGCCTCACCAGCCTCACCTCCAGCAGCTTTGCCTACACAGATTTCAAAGAAGCTGCTTATTTATTGAGGGTCATAGTGCATGAGTGACATACCCTGTTTAGGATTTGCCCTAATTTAATCTGGCTACCTATTAATGTCTGTATTTTATTTCACTTCATAGTAACTCAGTAAAATTCAGTGCTATGCCATCATTAGGGAATGTTTCCTCCCCTTCAGTGGTAATATGCCTCTATTCATGAATTTTGTATTTATTGATCAAAACACCACTCAGTTTAAAATACTGTAGAGTTTAATAGACCTCAGCTGAAGAGGATGAAAACCATTTAGATTTTTTTCTCCTGCTATTTTTCTGTTCCTTGTATGGAACAGCATGGCTTGAGTTTTTATTTAATGCTTTGGGCTGCTACTTGAGTTCTAATACAAACTTCAAAATTTATATGAACTGAGAAGACTTTATAGCTTTACCATCAGATTTTTCTTTGCTGTAAACTGTATATTGAAACAAAATCACTGAAATTTGCTGCAGATGTGATTTGGCTCCTTATCAGTGATTAAATGTGCTAGCATTGGTTCTGTTTTCCTGATTACTTACTTACCTGTTGTATTTATTGCATCAATTCCTATGGTACATGTAAATCATTATTTTGACACGAGTGTACTATGAACCAAGCTGATACATGTGTAGGCAGAATTTGAGATGAGAGAGTACAAACCCCCTCTATTTTATAAATACTTCTTTAGATTTTTGACCAAGACACTAGCCAGGGTGTCAGAATTTAACCAAATTCTGAGCCTAGAGTGAGGAAGACATCCTTTGCTGATGGGATACCTTTTGCTTCCCCAATTCCCTTTTATCCAACAGGACAGTGCATGTTCCAGCTTGTACTTAGGGTCAGTTGCCAGTTGGGATCAACAGGTCCAAGACCTTAGACTTAGTGATACTGTGGTTATTTCCATCCTATTCTTTTTACTACCAACTTGTCAATTTGATCTGTGAGTACTGGAAAGAGTCATGCTGTAGTTTTTTCTGGTTGGTATCTTTATTAAGTTAGTTTGGTGGCTTGTGCCAAGGTATCTATCAGAATTACAAGGGTTTTTTGCTCTTCAGCCCTGCAGTGTATCAGTTGATTTTTGTCTGTATTTTTTGTTCTCTTCACAATAATTTTTTTTCAAAGACAGTTTTGACATGTAGAACATGTATTTCTCTATGCCAAGGCTTGTGGAGGAGCTGGTTGCTCTTTTTCCCCTTGGGAGAAATAAGTTAGTGTGCTGAGCACTTAGCAAAGTGCAGTAGGTTCCTTTTCACACTATTGCCAGTTCAGTGGACAGAACATTCTCTAGTTCAAAGAATTAATATCAGGTATTTGATAGAGATCTAAAAAAGAGGCAATTATATGAATTTTCCCACAGAAGCGTTTTTCCTCTATTGCTTTTCTAATATGCAATAGGGTGTGTACTGTTCATCTCCTTCAGAGATAAGCATACTAAATAAGATCACACTTCCCTAAATGCTAACGTGCATAAAAGTATCATTTTGCTTCCTCTTACTCTGATTGAAAATGTTTTCATTTTGGCCTTTCTTCTTGCCCTTGTAAGCAATAATCATTCCACTGAGGTGCCAAAGAGGGATCTGTACTACTGCTCCATGCCAGTTCTCCTTCTGATTGAAAGAGATTGAGAAGTATGTTTGTTCACACAAGTATGGAATACTTGGAAGATAAAAGTATCTTAGTATAATTGTATTTTAAAGTCTCATGAGTGGAAATTGCTCTAGTACAGAATTTTGTTTAAATATTACTTTTATTTTTAGACAACTTGATTGTTTTTGCCATGTTAGCAAATAACTAAAAGATTAGTGAATACAACAGAATTGAGGTGAGGTGAAGAGATTCTAAAAATAATTACAGAAACTTCTTAGAATTTTATCAGTTCATGTATTTTAGCCTTTTCTGTGTTAATTGGAGAAGGTTGATATGCTGCTGAAAGACAGAAGAACAAGACTCCTCAGGTGCATTGAAGAGGAACAGTATAGAGGGGAATATCAGTGAGGCAGGCAGTACCTCTCTGCAGAGCCTCTTGCTCTCTCTTACCATCGGTCCTAGCTCGTGCTGTCTGTAGGGGCACTGCAGCCTGAGCTCCCTCGGCATCAGCTTTTAAACCTCATAACCTATGTGTGAATAATTGTGGTGGTGCTGGGAATTATTGTTTCCTAACATATTAACTCTGAAAAATGCAAAGTAGTTGGATCATCTCTTTTTTGTGATCCATGATTGTGTCTAAAAAGTGTTCTTGAAAACCAAGTTTTAGGTATTGTTTTGGAGCAATAGTGCATTTCTGCTTCTCGGTTCCTACTTATTAGAATATAGACACCCTGTAATTTCAGTTTCCTTGTTACTTTTCTGAGTTTCTTGCTTTCAAAAACTGCTGTGTAGCTCCACAATATGGAGAATATTAGGTCAGTGTCAATGACATTAGCTTGGCCTATTCATGTGTGTACTGCATACAAGATATCAAAGTGGTCCATAGGTCAAAGAATTGATTACATTTCAGAAAAAATGCTTTTGGCTACTGCAACTAGTTTGCTCTATTCAGCTTTTTAGAAAATGTTACAAGAATTAAGGAAAAAGAAAACAGTGTAGACAATTTTTGTCCTATTACTTGCCAAAAAAACTTACTTTTAAGAACTGGAAATTTTTTGTTTTGTTGGTTGATTTTTGTTTGTTTTTTTTGTTTGATTTGTTTTGTTTTGTTTTTTAATTTTTCTTCTGCATTGCTTAATTTATACATGAAGTGCTAGCAAAAAGACTGTCCTGAGCCATCAAATTTAAAACAATGAAATTAAGTCAAATCAAAGAGATTATATTCTGGCTTTCCCATTTTTCTAAGTACATTATTTTTACAGTTAGTATTTGTCTTATCAGTAGATGAAAAGGTAACTAGGTGAACAATTTATTTGTGTTTATTTTAAAGCTATTTAATTGCGTATGATCTTTCTGCACATTTTTTTGTAGTTTTGTGGGGGATTTTTTTCTGATTTTTTTCACTGTTCTCATAAATATGTTTTTTAAAATTTGACAAGAACTAATGTATTTTAAGAAAATACTGGAGAATCTGTAATGAGAAAAAGGTAGGCTTATAAATGCAGTTGTATCCCTTCCCTTCCCTTAAGGGCAGAAGAAAGCCCATCAGGCAGAAAAAGGACAAACTTTGTTATATATTTTGAAATATATATATATATATATATATATATAAATATATATATATGTAGGATGAAGATCAACTTCTAAACTGAGAGGGAGAAAACATGGCCAAGCCACCAGAGATGGAAGGAGAAAAAATGTTGAGAAACTTGTATGTCTTTTGACTTGCTAGAACATATTAACTCGGGTGACAGTGTGGAAGGAGTTCTGTTCTATTTTCTCCTGTATCTCCTTCAGAGTATTCAAAGCCAGAGATGCAAAATGTTGTGGGAGATACTAAAACCATGCCAGTTTTAAAAGCTTGGGAACCGAAGTTGGTATAAAGATCTTGAACCCTTGTTTAAGTTAATTGCCCAATTTGCAGAATAACTGTGAGTTTGCAGTACTCAGTGTTAGTCTTGCAAACTGAACCTCTAAAAACTAACAAAAGTCACTGAATTATTTTTTCCTCTGCTAGGAAAATTGCTGTTCCATGTGTGAACTTTATTACTTGTGCAGTCATAAAAAGGATCATTTAAATAATGATGCTCTTTTTAAAGTAAACATAGAAGACAAATGTCTTAAAGTCTGTTCTTTTTAACAGTTTAAAAACACTTCAGAAAACAGAACCCAACTGCAGTAGTCTGCTTCAGCTATGATTAATGTTAACTCTTAGACTTGCACAACTTTCAGTAGCTGATCCAATTTCAATCTGAGACAGAATTAAAACAAAAGCAAGCTATATTTAGAAACCTAAATTGTAGTACTGTTGAATGATGCTTTCCTGTTTAGTTGCATCTTGGAAAAGCTTTGCATGGGGTTTAAAATAAGCTGTTTTGTTCCAGTAATATAAAATCTTCACTGCTGAAAAATAGGGTTTCTGAAGAAAGAGTATTTTCTGTAGTTTATGTAGCATATGCCATGATTTACTCATGAATATTAATTTACTTTCCTAACATCAGAATGTTTTATTCTGCCAAGTACTATGTCAGAAAATTTGAATTCTTATATTTACAACTGCAAATAGCAATAAGAATCTTCATCCATTGAAGAGTGTTTGGGAAGAGGTACTTTGAAAGAAGCTGGGGTAGCATTCCAGATAACAAAGCATTCTCGGCCTGGGACTTGTTAATTTTTCTTTTCATTTGTTCATTTTTAATTTTGTATAATGAGACAAATTTTAGTGATGGATTCAGGGACCATAAGAGGAAGTGTAGAATAAAGCCCAAAGGATTCTGCTAGTATTTTCAAACTTGAATTAATGAAGTTTGAATTCTAACTAGCCAGATAAATGGGTATGTGTCGAGAAACCTCAGATTTCACTGACCTTAATAGAAATTTGCAGCATTTAGTGGCTTTGAACATCAAGCACTTAACTGAGATGTAAACCCCCAGGTTTTAACAAGCATGCTTGATTCTTGTAGTTGTCGTTCCTAAATTCAAGATAATGAATTTGATTGTGTCTAAAATAAAACACAAGACTTCCTTTATACCATTTGATCACTTACAGCTATCTGTTTTGTCCTTTTCTTCAAGTTTGCTGATCTTGTCAGGAGTTCATGATGAGCTTTTTGGGGAAGCTGTTTGTCCATTTTCATGTATTCTGTATGGCTCTGAAAATGTGAGTCTGTATGAAAAGCATGTAGTGTTTTCCTTGTTCTTACATCAGAAGAATTTTTTCTTTTGTCCATTTTATGCTTGTTTCCAAAGGCTTAAAATGCAAGCTTTGTTTCTGCAATAATGGCTTAGTGTAGGCTTACATTGTTGATCCCCTCAGTAGATGCAATGTAATCCACTTTGGTAATGTGAATTTTTAAACAATCATCAGCCTTTGCTATTAACCCTTCTATACTAATGGTAATACCCTCGAAGAACTACAAAGGAATTTGGTGCTCAAGCTTAACATAAGACTTGAAGGACACTTAATGGCATTTACATTCCTTAGTCTAGTCACAGTGAATTGCAGAGCTGATGTTGAACTTGATTGGTACTGTACTCAATATAAAATAGTTGATTGTGAAGTTGATGCTGGAATACAACTTTGCAGGGGATTTCTTTGGGAAAATATAAAAAAATTCCTTGAAAGGTTCTTTGCAATTAAATGCTTCTTGAGGATTCCTCTGTCCCTTGCTTTTGTTTGCTATTTAAAAAGGTCAGCAGTGTACTTTCAAAACGCTTGGGCTCTTTTCTTTAAACTAGGTACAAATACCTACTGAAAAATGATCTGCAGGAATTATTCAGTCATATTTTTATTTGTTAAGTAATTTGAGAACATTTTTTTGTCTAGGACAAATACTGGAGGCATTCTTTTTCCTTTTAATTAGTCCTTTTACGTCTTAGTAGCAGATCAAAAAAAATTCTCTTGGTGTGCCTAAAGTGATATTTTTAAAATGCCATTTCTCTCCATTTTTTCATTCTTACCTATTGACAGTTCTTATCTACCTCTGTTTTTGTTTGAGAAAACTCATAAACCAAACAAAAAGTGACTTGGTTACAGTGTGTATGACCTTTATTATAAAAAGAACATGGATGATTGAATTTTGTGTTTCAGCAATCAGAATTACTGCACTGGGTATCAATAATCCCACTGCAAAGACCTATCAAAGTTAATCTGTGCTTACTGTCTCCCTTTGGAGTATTTTGGGTATCTCTTGTGTGCCAGTAAAATGAAGAGCTCTCTTCTGTTTCATTGCACTGTGCAAAAACTGCTCCATGTTTAATGAGACCCAGGTTTTATGAGGAATCACTGAAGGACTATTAACAATGTCACTAACTTAGCTAACATCCTCTCTGCAAAACTCGTAGCTCAGTTTTGTGTCGGACTATATCACAATCAGAAAAAGCCACCTGGCTTTGTTGAACATCTCAGTTTAGTACGTTTTTTGTGTTTTGGAAGGTCAAAGCAAGAGATTAGGACCAGTGCGAGAGGGAAGACTCATCAAGAAACATACATTTATATAATGCAGATATTTACTACGATCTTATAGCATAGAGAGTAACTCAAAACAATACGCATCTTCAAAACCTTTAAGAAAAAGCATTTTTGTAGTGTTTCTGGGAATGAGTAAAATCCTTACCAAGGACCAGTCTGAGAAGCTCCAGTCTTACAATACCTGAAAACAGCTGGACAATTGAGAAGACACACAAGATATGCTAGAAATAAAGCTGCTTCATTTTTTTTTTCCCTCCAGACTGCACCAAAAAGGATAGTCATCATGGAATAATCAAACAATCAAGAAGTCTTCAATAAAGTTAACTAATAGGTTTTATTTTACAGCCAATAGGAATGGAACAGCTGAAGGCAGAAAGAGGGAGGTCTGTAAAACTGTGCTCCGTAGTACAGGAGTATTCACCAGTTGGAGATTACTGCCTGGGTGAGCAACAAATTTTTTGTCCTCCCATAACTATGTCTACATGAAGTGATTTGACTATTTGCTACTTGCAGTTATAGAAAACTCAAGTTCCCTTACAGTTTAGCCTTTAATTAAAGAAAAGGCTATAAGGAGAATATGCTGGGTAGGATTTATTGTTTAGAAGTTCTGGTGTTGTTAGCTGCTCTACAGATATGTTTAAGGAGCAGTGTAAAATATTATTTTTAAAAGGAATATTTTCTACCTAAGTATATTGAATGGCTGTTGGGTTTTGGGGTTTTTGTTTGGTTGTTTTTTTGTTGGTTTTGTTGTTTTGTTAAGGGGTTTTTTTGTTGGTTGGTTGGGGTTTGGGTTGTGTTTTATTTTTTTGAGCCTTGCTTAAATGTCTTGATTTTTTTGTTTTATAGAGAGAAACTGAACATTGCAAAAACATTTTGCCTCATAAATACAAAGGTATCATGTTGTTGAGGTCTTAGACCCTGTGAAAGTGTTTATATAATTTTAGTACTATTCTGTCACTCAGTTTCAGGAAATAATAAAATGGTGAACTGAGGAATTCTCAAAACAAAAAACAAAATGAAGTGTGTGTACCAAAGCACAGGGCATTTTGAAATGTTTTCCATACTCTGTCATTATTGCATACTGACTAATACATATCATTTTGTCTAAGTTGAAAACCAAAAATTACTTTTTTAAAATGCATGAATTGAAGTAGAAGAAATTCTATTTAGAGATGATAAAGTTCTTGCCAATAAGGGTGATAAGCATTGGAACAGGTTACCCAGGGCAACACTCGTCTCCATCCTTGGGGATATTCAGTACATGACTGGACCCAGTCCTAAGCAGTGTGCACTAGTTGACCCTATTTTAAGGTGGTTGGCTGGATGATCCCCAGAGGTCCCTTCTAACTTCAGCCTCAATCCTGTGACCATAAACAAAATACTTAACTTTGTAATGAACCAAAGCAAGTTGAGTTCTATTTCAACTCTAAGAAAAGTGATTTCATGTGCTGATTTCAGGCTGTTATGTATAGACTGGTTTGAGACAATCATTGAACTATGGAACAAACATTATTACAGTAACCATCTTTTTCTGAAATATGTTCATTTTGTCTGTTGTAATAGCAAGGATTTTTTTTTTATTTTGATTATATTAATAAAAAAACTAACTTTTGGAAAAAAACCCAGCAATCATGTTAACTTAAAGTACTAAAAGATCTGAATTTACTGAGACCACATAGGATAAATGTAGCTGAGGTATCTTAGAGGAAATGTGCAATATTCGGCCAAGAACACAGACCAATAATTGTGTGCTAACACATCTAGTTGTTGGCTTCTGACTTCAGTGAGTAGGTATTGGAAGAAGAGAGAATTATTTTGCAAAAGGAAGCAATAGTGGCTCATCACTTTAGAGCAACATCTTCAGAATCCAACTTGGAAACAAAAAACTGTCTGATAAATATATGCATTATATATTACAAACAGATTTTAAACTACATGCTCAAATTATATCAAGATAGAATGCATTTTTCTGATACCTGGGCAGGATGATTTTACAGCTACTGTCTTTACGTTGTAGAAGCTGAAAAGGCATGAAAACAGCTGCTGTTTGTGTTAAAAAAGTTCTGCTGCACTGGGTGGTTGTGTCAGGTGGTTATGCCCATGGTAAATGAATTTTTAAAAAATAAATGTAATGGTAACCAATTAGAATTTAATGAAAGGTTCTGTGCAAACTGATCCTTTCAAAGTCAGTTCAGTTTAGGACCATGTATACTTTCACACTTGGGTGAAACTTGGGCATTCTGACAATTATGGAAAAGGAAGACTCCTTACAGTGTTAAGTCTCAGTAAATAATTTTGTTTCTATTTATTCTTTAAAAGTTGTTAGTTCTAAGAAGACAAACTGTCCAAGTAAGCATCTGTGCATTAATTGTATTTTATATTCTTAGCTAAGTAGGGTAATTAATGTTGCTGGGCAGTCTGAGTTGTTTGAATCTCGTGATTTAACTTCAGAAAACAAGAGAATAGTTTAAGGATTTTGCTAGTGTTTGGTTTTTAGGTTTTTATTTCTGAAAGGAGGTGTAATTTGAATGCCAGTTAAGATAAAAGTGCCAAGCTGTTTTACAATGCAGCCTGAAAGGATGTAGGTTATGGAAGCATTGACAATAATTGGAAATACTAAAGAACTTCAGATCTGGTGGCACTGGTACAGAACAACTTAAATACAAGAAAGCTTGAACCTTGGAATTTTTGGATCTGTGTGAATATGTAGGATGGTATTTCTGATTTTTCTGTTCCCGTAAACATGAGTATTGTGCATGTTTTTTCCCTTGATGCTCCACCCTGTGTCTGAAGTCTGAGTAAAAGATGTATGGAGTGCCTCTCCAAATGGATTTCAGTTTCTTAAGTCTTACAAGCTGTCACTGTCTTTGGTTAAGGATGGAGAAGGTAGGGATGTTTCTGAAAATTATAGCCAAGAGGTGATGGGTTGTGAATTGTTTCTGATTTTTTTATGTCTGTTTGCTAGAAACTCTGTATGTAAGAAATACTACAAATGAATATGGTACTTTTCTGCTTTTTTTGAATGTCCATTCTCTACTGTAATTCCTAAAAGCAGTTATCCAAAGCTAATAATATCAATAGTTAAAATGTGATGAGCTTAGTTATATGGATTCAACCTTGTATTATTTTCTGGTTACTGCCTAGACAGATTGCTCTGTTTAGTTGTCATCCCATACAAGCAAAGGATTACCCACTGAGAAAATCTGATCACCTGAAAGTGATGATCTGGGATTGCATAATGTCAAAAATTACTGCAGACTTTAAAAGAAATGGCTAATCACTGGTTGGTTTAGGAAGAGATGCCAGAGAGGGAATCTAGGTGCAGGAGATCCTAAATTTAGAGTTGAATCCCAGTATAGAAGAGGTAAAATAAGAAACAAATTGCTAGATTTTTGGAAATTTGTCTTGAAGCATTAAGAGTGATATTTGGTAGGACACAGAGAAATTGTTATGGTGCTTGATAAATATTTGTTTCTTCTAGTGACTAAAATTATTCAGGAGACAATACTTGCAGAAAAATTTCCTCATTAAATTGAATCTATCCAGTAGTGTTTACAAAGTGGGGAAAAATAGTACTAAAAATACATTCAGTGAAAAATGCAGCATTTAAGAGGGAAATGTCAAATAAACTTAAGAGGTAATACTCAATGCTGCAACAGTTTCTATGATATTTGCTGAGTATTCAGAAAATGCAACTTTTTTTTCTAAACTGCACTTTAAGGATATATAGTACAGTATGTGCATTTCAGGCATAGGGTAGACACAGTAGGCTACTTATTCTGGGCGAGTTGATATTGAGGGCTTGTCAGTCGGAATGCTGGGAGCTGGTTTCAATGCACCTTGAGTGGAAAGATGTGGACAAATTAAAGGAGGTGTCTAATGGAGAACAAAACACGTTGGAGGTACTCAAGACTACAGAAGGTGGATTCCTCTCAGTAGATTCAAGCTTAGAAGAGAAGCTAGGAAAAGAGAAATTCTGTAGAATGGATAAGATACACTGGAATACACTTGAGTTCCTTCCAAATCCTTTATTTACATACTTTTTTAATTGTATTATAACTTAGGGGTCACACAGTAGGATGCTGTTGCAGCAAGGATTTCATATTATGAATTTTAATCATATAAATATTTTTTTATGTGCCAGTTCAGGAAAGAATGAATTTTAAAGATATTACACAGGAAGAATATGAAAGTTTTTAAAGAAAATTGGAAAGAGGTTCTCTTTGCTATCACTGAAAAAGAATTATGGTATTAGAAACATTGCAAAGCTCTCTGCTACAGAACATTTGGATTCAGCATGCCTAGTGTTTGTCCAGCTGGGACTTTGGCATGCTTATTGTGAACTCTTCCTAGCTGCATGATCTAAAGGTCTACAGACTGGTTGGAAGTTACTACTGATCCACAGCGCCATTCCTTTTTTTTCTAAGCGAAGCACTGGAAAAACAGCAAAGGAATAGAATCAAAGAATCATTTAGGTTGGAAAAGACCTGTAAGATCCCTGAGTCTAACTGTGAATCTAGTACTGCTGCCAAGAACACATAAGTACGTCAACCTTTTTCTTCTCCTTTGTCACTGTCTCCTCCCCCACCAATAAAGGATGGAAATTTTTCTTAGCCCTCCTTTTGTTCCTGTGTATTTGTAGGAGGATTTTTTACTGTCTTTTGCAGCGGTAGCCAGATTAAGTTTTGGTTGGGCTTTGGCCCTTCTAATTTTCCCCTTGTGCAACCTCACAACATCCTTGTTGTCCTCGTTAGTGGCCTGTCCCTTCTTCCAAAGGTCATAAACTTTCCTTTTGTCCCTGAGGTTCAGCCAGGCTGCTCTTTCCCAATGGCTTTTCTTTCAGAATATGGGGACAGCCTGGTCCTTTAAGATTTCCTTCACGAAGAATGAAGAATGGTGTCACCTTGAAGAACGGATGGAGTTTAAAAGATTGTGTACCCATGCGATGATGTTGAATCTACTTTGAAGGAATAGGAGTCATCAGGACAAATAATGGGCTGGACATTTCATCCTTAGATTTTAGAACTTTTTCATTCTTTTTCTTTTCAAATTGCTTTCATTCCTTTCAATTTTTTAATCTTTCTCCTCCTGTTGTTGCTTAGGTCTATGGGGCTACCATGAGATCCTATCTGCTATCACTCTGCTTTTTTTCAAGTTTTCCTTTGGAGTACAGATGCTGGAAATTTAGATCAATCCTGTGTATTTGGTGGCACTACTTTGTTCATTAACTGAGTATAGATTTTTTTCTTCACATGTCATAGAGATCAATATTCCAATAGAAAGGACGGAGAATTGTAGCAGTTCAGAATAGGTGTCTATCATAGTATGCCACTGATAGGAGTTTAGCTTTGTTGGAAGTACTGATGTGCCATGGGTATAGGATAGTATACCCAACATCTTCATACAAAGTTAACAAGTAGACCAGATAAGATTGCATTAGTTAAATATATATAGATATAGTCACATATAAATAACCTACATAGCTTATTCAGTACTATATGTTCTGTGTCAGAAGTGGGCAAGGTGCTGGTTTGTTTTACTCAGCATTCTTTATCTTGGGGTTGGTATGAGTGGCATGGAATGGATATGTGCAAGGTTGTTGATTTTACTAAGTTCCCATTGTCGTGGGAACTCTTAATTATGGTTGTCCTTAGCTGAAGAAAGTGTCAATGTATTGAAAAGTCTTGTCTCTTTTTTTGCCTTTTTTTTTCTTTATTATATACCATACAGATTGTCAAAGCTTTTTTTTTTAAAAAAACCCCAACTTTTCTCTGTATCCCTGTGCTGAAGTGTTGTGTTAGTGATATTAATACACTGAAACATGATAAATGTAATTAAATTGATAAAATGGGTTTTCCATAACTGTCAACCAGAAGCCCATTAGGAAGTCTGATCATCATTTCAATTCATAGTTTCTGATTGAAAAGTGTCACAGCAAATTTCTTGTAAAATCGAAAGGATTTTTTTTTTTTATGCTACTGTGATAGAGCACTTCCTTCACGTGTCATAAGCTCAGCAGAATCACAGAAGCGCAGAATATGCTGTTGGAAGGGATCCACAAGGATCATCAAGTCCTATTCGTGGCCCTGAACAGGACCCTCCCCAAGAGTCACACCCGGTGCCCCAGAGTATTGTCCAAACGCTTCTTGAGCTCTGTCAGGCTTGGTGCTGTGACCACTTTTCTGGGGAGCCTGTTGCAGATCTTCACCTTTGGGTGAAGAACCTCTTTCTAATATCCAACCTAAACCTCCCCTGACACAACTTCAGGCCATTCCCTCAGTCCTGTCACTGGTCACCACAGAGGTCAGTGCCTGCCCCTCCTCTGCCCCTCATGAGGAAGTTGTAACTGCAGTGAGGTCTCCTCTCAGTCCCTTCTTCTCCAGGCTGAATATAACACAGGAATATGGCATCTCATTGATTTAAACTTTAAAACATTAAATTACTACCCTTTCTTTTGGATCAGCATGGTTGTTTTTAATAGTGTCCTGTGCCTACTCAACACTTCTTGTTTATTGGAAATTGAACAATTCTGGACAAGTCCCAAATTGCCCAGTATTTATTTTTCATCCAGTAGGAACAGATCTTGATCACTTCTCTAATCTCTATCCAAACCAAACCACCTAATTTTAGGCAAAGAAGCAGTGCAGCTGATGAAGCAGTGACCTAATATAGCAGAAATGGTGCTAATAGACCATAGCAGCAGTTGTTATTCAGTGGAAGAACATAGAGAGTTGAGTCTTTACTAAGAATTACAGTACTAAGATAAATTCAATGTCAGATTATGTATACTATGATTTTTGTTAAAGAAGTAAATACTAGTAAACTACAGAATAGCAATGTTTATACAATTTTTCCTAGTATTTCCTATTAATTAATCATTTTCATGTCAGAAGTGTCAAGCAGATTTTCTGGGCACATAAAGATAAGATTTTTCTGGGTGCCTTATCAGATGGGTGGCATATGTACGTGATACATGGTGAAGAGACAGGTGTAAACATCAAAGGCTTGCCAAGGCTGACTTCCATGTTAATGTTTTTAAGCAGAAATTTAACTTTCTCTACCAAAGATGTTTCAGAAAAATAGAAAAGAGAATTGATCTCTTAAATGCGCATGAGTTTTTGTATCTGTCAAGGATGAGAGCTCATTTACAGAGGTAATTTTATATGAGGACTTGAACCATTATTTATTTAGGGCATTTTGCTCATTTATAAATCTTAAAAACACCCTGAAGCTACGTTTTGACTGTTCATTAGAAAGTATAGACCTGTAAGATGATAACCTATTTAGTGTGCCTTATTCCTCTGATGCCCCTCTCTGGTCTACATTTGTCAGTAAACATGAATATGAGGCCAAAAAAGTACTAAATACAAGATTTTCATGATACATTTTCAAAAAAGTGTTGTGGTGTTCTTTTGATAATACAGGTTTGCTATGAAGTTATTGCATATTGATATGAAATCAGAACAGTTCCAGCAATTAATTGCCGGACAGCACGTGTAATCTTCAACTTTATACTCAGTACTGTCTCAAAAAGCTGGAGTGAAACTGTAGAGCTGGTGACTTTTCACGCGAGCCAGCAGACTTCCCAGAATAAGAGATTCAACTGTGACACCACCATAATAATAGCTGGGTGATTTGGACACCACCCAAAAATGCTTCTGTCTTAGTGGCATACCAGAAGAGACTATGTGTTGGTGACTTGTATTTGCATGAGTGCTGCTTTGTCAGATGTAATTTATCTGGAGATACTGAGAATAAATCTCCTATTGCATTGCAAGAATGCAACCCAGTTTTTTCCCTCTTTTAAACACAAGTCATTACTATATTATTTGTATTATGCTTTAGATGCCAGTGGGTTTTCATGGAAAGCCACTTTTCTGAGCACTTGGCAACCATACAGTGAGACAGCCCATGGTCTCAAGAGCATGCATAGATAATATGGGGAGAGGTGCCCAGGGAGGCATGTTGATTTGTTCAGTGGCATGCTGCTCATTCGTGCCAATCACAAGGACTCATGTTGTCCACAGTTTATGGCCCTCATAGTCTACTGGGGTGTCATATTTTCAGGCAGAAAACAATTTATTTGAATTTAAATACTGCAGCTCTGCTGGCATGATGAAACGTCAGGGTCTGATAAAAAAAGGTACGAATGGAAAAAGTAAAGTTATGTAGTTTAAATGTGAACAGTTTTGAAAGTTGAGAAACTATATTCCCCTCAAGGAGAAAGTGATTTGGGGATGGGAATTCATAGTTTTTTCAAGACACGTGTGTGGTAGTGGTCTACTAGTTGGAAAGTTATCTCTTCTCAGTTCTTGTTTCTTAGTCTTTATAGGGACTGAGATACTTTCTAAAATTTCTGTTTCTAAAATTTTGTTATAATAATAATTTTAGTATTTCTTTGGAAATATAGCCTGGAATATTTTTTTATATGTTTTTCTGAGACTTTAGTCTCTTTCTGCATGCTTTGTGTTTTGACATGTTTTGTAAACCAGTGGTGACAGGAGATGGTCTTTATTGCACCTTGAAAAAAAGTCATTGACTCGCAGCAGATTGGTCAAGTTGGTCTGATATTTGTCAAAAATATATTTAGGCCCATGTCTTGAGCTAATGTAATAAAAATTTGGATGTAGCAAGTATGTAGGTTAAGTAAAAGGAAATAAATAAAACCAACCAACCAAAACTACGCAGCTCAGAGATTTTCTAGGTATTTGGCATGTGTGAGATTATTATGCTCTAATCACATAATTTTACAGGGGCCTGATTTTAGTCTCCCAGAACTGATAGCATCTCGGTGACTGAGTTTGTGGAATGTGGTTATTGTTACCACTCAGTACCCCTAATGAATTTACTTTCTTCCCTTTTCTGTACTTTTCTTTATGATAACAGTTTTTTGGTTGTGGGGTTTTTTTTGTTTGTTTGTTGGGGTTTTTTGTGTTGTGTTTTTTTTTTCTTTTTCTTTTTTGTTGTTGTTGGGTTTTGTGTTTTTTTTTTTTTTTTCCTTAATACCATCTGTACAGGTTAGGGATGTGGCTCTGAATTCTCAACTCCATTACTATTTTTAATCTTTTTATTCTGAGTCACTGATCTCTTTTTTCAGCATTTTTTATACACGTTGGCCATCTACCTTTTTTTTATCTCTGTGTTACTATGTCTTGTATGGAAGAAGGAAGCTCGAATTTTGTTTTCTTCCTGATTATCTTCTTCAATCTATCTTTTACCAAATTATTCAGGAAATAATTTAACTTAACCTAATTTCTCAGTGTGCTTACATTCCAGACAAAAAAAAATTGCAGGGTACTCTGAGGAACTCAGGAACAGACTTGGTTATACGAGTGCTCTCATTGATGAATGGTGGAAAAAGCTAATATAAACCATTACTGATTATTAGAATTACTATAATTTAATGTGTCATTGAAATAGACATATTTTCCTGTCTGTCACTTAAACATGTTAGCCTTTAATAACTAATTAAGGTTGATGTTCATACTGGCTATTACAGCAAGCTGTAAAGTGCAGTTTAAAAAAGGAAAACTAACTGGGAAAACTTAATAAAAACAAACAAAAAACTAGCTTTGTTTGAGAGACCAAAATCTTTGGATGTGGTGATAGAGCAGTTACATAAGAAGTGATTTCCCAACACTGCAAGCTCTACAAGAAAAAAAAAGGCATTTTGCCACTTTCGATTTGCTTAGGTGAAATATGCTTTCAGTGCTGCAGGTGAACTATATTATTGCCCTAGATTCGTTTTTATAGGTCTTGGTTGTGACAGGTATGTCAAAATTCCCTCAACTGAAAATCAGTGAAGCAACCAGGGCACAAAAAAAGCTAGCCTATGTAAAACAATGCTTTGGTTCTTAGAGCAGGAAGCGTTTTGTCTGGTACAAACAGGAATAATTTTGAGTAATATTCAGTAATCTATTAATTCTGAAAGCAAAGACATTTCTTGAGTACTTCTTTGTTTTTTGAAAGACAGACAGTGAAACATTTAATGTATTAATCAACCAAAGCCTGATGGTTACAGCTTAAGTACGGTTTCTAATTTTGAAATTTTGACTAAAGTATTTGTGTATATAGGTATTGTTTTTTCTGGAATATCCTTTTCCTTGAGAAAATAGACCTCTTTGATAAGGGTTTTATATTTGATCTATTTGTTGTAAAGTTTCATGAAAAAATTGTTTTGATCAGTCTTTAATACAAGAAGAAAAGAAAATACTGGATTTTTTTTAAATTAATTTTTTTCCCCAGTAAAGGAATGCTAAAGAAGCAGGCAATATTTGAAAGGCACTCCGTGGCATAGTTTACTCTCTTTTAAATGATCAGATTAAAGAAAATGTATAATTGCCTTCTGAGTGGTTTTATCATGTCTGCAATTGGCAATGCTGTGCTTAACAGGTAAGTTTGCCATTCTTAATGGATCTAAATGCTTGCATTTTTTGAAGGATGAACAATGGCTAGGAAGTGGAAGTAACAGTGATCTCAAGATCTGGATTATATTTTTAAGGTAGCCTCTTGAAGTTGATGTTTGAAGACAGACAAAAATCTAACCACTGTGTTTTAAATTAAATAAATGCTATTGGTGGCATTACTGCTTTCTGATTGCATTTATGTAGGAAGCAACACATTAAACTATAAATATTTTGTCTTGTCAATTGACAGCAGTTGGTCAGAAGACTCTGTCAATGCTGTTTTCCTGCAGAATTTAGGGAATTTGGAGACTGCCAGTAGCAGGTGCTAAGTTTATAAGTTTCCCTATGGCCTTCTTACTCTTAGCCAAACTATGTCGATTTTCTACCCAGCTGTTTTTACATGTTTGCTTTTAACAGCCTTCATTTGCACTCTTACTTTATAAAACCACCTGACTTGAAAAGAGGGTGAGGCTCTCCTGGTGAGAATAGTATTTCTCTTGATTCAGTCTGAACTGCGTTAGTTTTTTCTCTTTGATCTAAGGTTCCTTATTAATTCATAGAGTAGAATCTTCTAGCAACAAAACAGTCTAGCCTTTTTCAATAAATCAGTGGGTTTGCTTTTTTTAGCAGAATAAATGTCTTCTGGTAAATTGGCTTAGAGCATTCATATGACAGAGGTGGTGCAAAAGTATCCTTGATGTTGGCCATGGTGCAAGGAATTAATTAATTAAATGGGGCTTTTGATCTGTCTGAGTGCTGGTGGGTTCCCCATCATCATAGCCTATTGCTTGGAAAAGATGGTATGGAAAATGGGCAAAATTCTTAGCTCATTCAGCTGAGCCAACAGCCTCTTCTTATGTACTGATCACACACTCATGCTTTCAAACATTCATCAGCTTGCAGCATAGCTACTTAGTAAACAGTTTGGAGCAGTGTACCTGGGATGAAAATTGCCCATTTTAGCATCTACTTCTGTCCCACTAATTCTGAATGGTTTTGAGTGATTACTTTGAAAACTTGTTTCCAAAACACTGTTTTAAATATTTTATGGATACTTTCTAAAAGGGTACTATCCAACCTTTCCTCTTCCCATGGAAATGATTGACTTTTATAACTTAATACTGCTGTGTTTTGATTTCTTCTATGTACAATTTCAATGCTCTATTTCACAGACTATTTGAAAGACTGCTTTCAGTGAAGGTTTTTGCTGTCAGCCACTTGTACTCACCTACCAGGTTCTATCTAGCATTACTGGTCTCAGAACTGTTGTATTTTCATACTAAGTACTATAGAGGAGTAGATACATACAATCAGTCTAGTGTGACAGGTATAATTAATATAAATATTATAAATGTATATAGATCTTAATATAGATATAAATAAAGAGTAAGAACACATCCATCTCAACCCTTCTTACCATCTCCCTTTAAATAACATTATGTTGAAATTAACTTTAATACCATATTTATAGTTTATACTCCTAAAGCAACACATTCAAATCTGGCTAATAAATCATAGAATGACTTGCTATGGAAGGGAACAATGATCTAGGTATATGCCTCCCTGCCACTGGCAGGAACATCTTCCATTAGATCAGGTTGTTCAAAGCCCTGTCCAACCTGGCCTTGACCAATTCCAGGGATTCAACTTCTACAACTTCTCTGGGCAACCTGTTCCAGTGCCTCACCATCCTCACATTAAAGAATTTCTTCCAATTATTAATCTAAAACTCTCCTCTCTCTCCTTTTCCTAACACTATATTCCCATGTTAAATGTCAGTTTCCTTCTTTTTATAAACTTCATTTATGTACTGAATGGCTGCAGTGAGTTTTTTCCAGAGCCTGCTCTTTTCCAGGCTGAGCAACTCCAGCTCTCTCAAGCCTGTCTTTATAGGAGGGATGCTCCATCTTCTGATTATCTTCACAGGCCTCTGGACTTACTCCAGTAGGTCTGTATCTTTCCTATGCTGAGGACCCACAACCTGGATGCAGTATTCCAGGTGAGGTCTCACGAGAGTGGAGAGGGAGAATCCATCCACCTGCTGGCCATGCTGCTTTTGGTACAGCTCAGGATGTCGTTGGTCTTCTGGGCTGTGAGCTCACACAGGCACTGTCTCATCCGCTAGAACCCTCAAGTCCTCCTCTGCAGGGCTGCTGCCAATGACTTTTTCTACCAGTCTGTACTCATCTATGGGATTGGCCTGACCCAGGTGCAGCACCTTACACTTGGACTTATTGAACTTCATGAGGTGCTTGTGAACCCACTTTTCAAGTTTTCTCAGTTCCCAGTGGGTGACATCCTGTCATTCAGGTGTGTCAACTGCACTGCTCAGCCTCATGTCATCTGCAAACCTTGAGAGTGCACTTGGATCCCACTGTCATTGATGAAGACACTAAATAACACCCATTCCAAGATAGAACCCTGAGGGATGCTAGTCATTGGTCTTTTTTTGGTTCATGAGCTTTTGTCTTTTTTCCTACTTTCAAATCTTTAACTCACCCCTACTACCCTCAATAATATATCACCGATTATAATTCAGTATTTTCCTTCAGATTTAAAATTGTGAACTTTTGTCCAGTTGATTATTACCTTCCCTTGTTTGGATTTCTTTGTATTTTAATATCATTCTTTGTGTGAGTTTGAAAAATAAGGAGTGGTTTCAGTATTTGTCATTCTTTATTTAGACAGTAATTAATTAACTTCAGTAGAATAGCAAGTGGATAAAATGAGCTGTTTTCATCCAGCTGAAAGTTTAATCTAGCAGAACACTACTGATTGTATTAACTTGACAAGGTTAGTAATTATATTTAGAGAAGGCATATTGTTTCTTTCTGCCATGCTGCCATAACATAAAGGTTTGTTGACTGTTGTTGGAAAAATTGGGCCCTCTTTGTATTGTAATAGTCTAAAAATAAAAATGAAGTTCCTAGTGGAATCTGATACTCTCAGGGCAACCATTATGGTTTATAGCAACTGATGTCACATAGATTTCTGAAATTATGCCCGTGTATTGAACACCCAGGGTTTTCAACCTTTTTTCCATTTTAATCAAAACCAACTGTGTCATTATTCTGTTCTTTCTCCCTTTTCCAACTAATATTTGGTTTCTGTTGCATGATTTATGAGTACCTGTTGTAGTCTTTTGTGTTGATAGTGTTTACCCATCTGGGCTGTCTTAATTTTAGTCCAGCATAATGTGTCTTTTGGCTGGTTTGCTCTGTGCTGTCGGTCTCTGTTTCCTGAAATCAAAATGTGAAAGGAATTTAGCACCTGTGAAGTGATTCCAGAAAGGAGGTAACATCAGTGAATCCATTACTTGTTCTTGTTGTTGCAATAAAGTAATGTTTAAGATGAAGAAAAAGCCCTGACACAATGATTTAACAGTCAGTAGGAGTAATTTAAAAGAATAAGGATTCACTTCTTTTTTAAGATAACTAAAAAAGCAAAGCTCCTTTCTTCTCATGAAGTTAAACCCATTTTCTCTGTACATTTTTGTATTTTCCTTTTTGAAGAGTGTTTTTCTGTTCTGTGAAAGTTCTATTTTACCAGAAAATAGAAGAAATTTATATAAGGGTGGAATGCACACTGCTTTACAAAGAAGCTTTTCACAGACACATGAATTCAGTGAGCCAAATTGCATTTAGAAGCAAAGAGCTTTATATATATATATATTTCCCCTACTCATAAATTTATCATGGGCTCAAAAATGATAGATAAATCACCCCTTCTTCTGTTTGCATCACATTGTGTGTCAGAAGTAATGCCTGATGATCTGGTGATGGATAAATATAATTTGGAATTGTTTGTTGGATGGCAGTTTTGCCTGCATGGGGTTTGTGTGGCCAGGTTTGCAGCTGGCCAAGGCCAAGCCATCAATGACCCCATAAGAAGCCCCTCCTGGAGTGGGCTTCTGGCAGGACCTGTGACCTGGTGGAGAGAGAAACACATGCTGGATTAGGTTTGCTGGCAGGATTTGAGACCTCACGGGGACCCACACTGGAGCACTCTGTTCCTGAAGGACTGCACCCCATGGAAGGAACCCAGAGTGGAGTTCATGAAGAACTGCAGCCTATGCAAAGGACTCATATTGGAGAAGTTAATGAAGGACTGTCTATATGGGAAGAAGACCATGCTGGAGCAGGGGCAGCAGTCCTCCCTCTGAGGAGGAAAGCAGCAGCAGAAACAACATGTGATAAATGGGGCACAGCCCCCATTTCCTGTCTCCCTGTGCGGCTGGTGGAGAGGAGGAGCTAGAATTTGGCAGTGAAGTTCAGCCTGGGAAGAAGGGAGTGGTGGGAGGAAGGTGTTTTAAGATTTGGTTAGATTTCTCAATATTTATTCTGATTCAGTTAGTAATAAGTTAAGCTAATTTTCCCCAAGTCGAGTCTGTTTTGCTCATGACAGTAATTGGTGAGTGATCTCCCCCTACCCTTACCTCAGTCCATGAGCCTATTGTATTTTCTCTCCCCTGTCCAGTTGAGGAGGGGAGTGGCTTTGGTGGGCACCTGGCATCCAGCCAAGGTCAATCCATCTCATCTCTTACCTGGACCATAAGGTTTTTCTTCCGCACATTTGAAATATTTGATAATGAAAATGTACATATAAGTAATATGAATTAGATTATACTAAAATTTTCTAAAAAACTCTAGAAATAAAGAAAACTTACATAAACACTTCTTTTACTGCTCACCCACTATTCAGTTTAAATAGGCAGAGATGACTGACAATGCAGGCTAACATTTAGTGAAGAGCAGGTGACTCTTTCTGGGAGAAACTTTGGCAGGGAATGTATTTTTTCCTCCCAAGTGCCCCCAAGTGACGTCCCTCCAATGTCCGAACAAGGAGCCTTGAATCTTTTTGCTTGATGTTCTTGGTCCTTTTTTTTGAAAATAACCAACATTTTTTTTGTCAGCATTTTAATGTTTCTTCTTAAAAAAATACCCGTGCAAGTTTTACACATTCTACTCATTTATTATACATATAAATGGAGTGGAAATAGGAAATATCTATAGAACCTATTGTGACAGAACTCTCAGTATATTTTCATTTTATCAGAGAAACAGTAAGTCTGGGCCAGTGACTTCCTTTTTTCATTGTAGGTGTGGAAAAGGTATAAGAATATTTGAATCCTAAAGTGCTTTCTTTGAGAAGTTGGTTGCAGTATATAGTACTTGGTGTGTTGGTATATTTGCCTGCTATGTTGTTTTATTTCTGCATTATACAGACCCATATCTATGCTTATCCTTCTTTACTTTGTCAAATTTTTTGCATCTTTGCTCTCTTTTAATAGACGTGTAGAAATATCTTCACTGATACAATGTTTGTTTTATTTAAGATACCTTCCTATTTATGTAAGGTCAGACACCTGGAGGGGGGCACAGCACGTTACTGGGGCTAATACGATTGAGTGTTTTGTTGTACACCTGAAAAGGGCAGATAGGTTATATGATATATCTGGTGACTAAACAGACTTTAAAATATTCATGCTGATTGATGATGCAAACATGATTGTTGATCTGCGTCTTTTCAAGAGGTTTATAAAATTTCTAATGATGCCATTCATATGAAAATATTACATCTAAGACTTCATTTCTATCAGATGTGCATTACTAAAGGATAAATATCTGGGATTATTTCTTTTTCAAAATAAGACACTGCATTAGCAAAATGTTCAAGCATTTCTGACATGAAGTATTTTTTTTCAAATATAGTTCAATATTATGCAATAATTTTGTTAAATATTAAGATGTGTGAACACTGCTTTTATCAACTACTTTCAGTGTATGAAGAAATTAAGGTTTAGTTATACCGTAGTTAGAGTTTATTCTCAAGGAATTAAGAAATTAAGTAAATAAATTCAAAAAACAACCGCTGAAGTTGAGAATTGAAACAATTTTACAATAGAAACATGCTGGTAAATTTGGTGCCTGTAACAGATTTCAAAAGTCAAATTATATTAGCATAAAGTATGATAAGAACAGTGCATGCCTCCTACTCAACTATTCAAGGAACTATTACAAAGCTTCCTAAATTGTATCATGCAATTCAAATTGAGTCCCCTTTCCTGCACCCAGCAGTGTTTCTGAGGGACTCAGTATGTGTCTTTAAATTTCTTGACTCCTTTGTCTTTCTCTATTCAGGTCAAGGAGCTTGTGAGCAGTAACCCTCCTTGCTGTTGTTGGTACATGTTAGGGGAATGCACATTCTTTTCAGTGTAGCATGTAGATCAAACCTTCATTAGTGTAGGCCCTAAACATGAATTGTGTTTTAAGGCATCTTATCACTTCATTATTACTGGTTATTTCCAAATAGAGAACTGTCGAAAAGCGTGCTTTTAATCTTATTGAATTGTATTAAAATTGTGTTCCTTTCTGATTTCTACAGTCAAAGTCAGTCTGTGTTTCATCAGTTCCATCTCTCTATCTTGAAATTTTGAATTTACTTTAAGGCAGAACACAATGTCATCTATCCTGTGAAAAATACTTGTAATATTTGTGGTAGTAGTTTGCTTTTTAGCGATTTCAAACACAACCTTACCCTTTAATGTGACCCTTCTGCCAAGAATGTAATTTGGTATTGAAGCATCACTACTTGGACATGGTGTAGGATGAGATCTTTGTTTCCTAATTGCTGTTTGTGGGCTCACTGCATGAATGAATGACTAAAAGTCTGTGAGATAAAGTTTCATTGTCACCTGAACTCTGTCACACAGAGGTAGTCCAAAGCCTTACTTTTGATGCTTCTGGTAAAGCATCAATGAAGCAGATACTGACTTTGCATAAACTGAGATCCCTGTAATAAATGTTTGTGTTATATATACAAAGTGCCCTACTACAAAAATCGTTTTTTATGTAATTTCTATCCACGTTTTGTTTATAGCACATCTTAATAGTGATATTGCTCTCAACTGACTTTGGAGAAAAGTCAATTAACTTTCGGTGTTGACATATGCAGTCAAGAAGTTTCTGAACCTTTTACAGGCTCTTTGAGAATATGACAGTAATATCTATTCTTATGTTGGGCTATTGCTTTTGTATTGCTCATATCTTTTAATTTTTGTACAAAGTCCAAAGGACATAACATTGGCTCATACCTGCTAAATGGTCTCCCTGTTGCTGCTGGCATCTGTGAATGATAATTCAGTGAGATTTTTGTTTGCTTGTTCTCTATCAATTTTCTTCCAACTTTTGGTGCTTGATTGAACCAGAGTGATTGCTACTTAGTGTCAGTTCACAGATCTGAAAAATATATTTCTGTAGCTCATTTTTCTCTTGCTCTGATGAACCTGTCTGTTTCCTGCTCAGAATGTAGGAGAAAGGTTTTGGTTTGGTTTTTTGCCTTTTTTTTTTTCCATGTTGTGTTCACTTTTTCATGGATTAAGGGTTGTTTAATACATATTTCTTCTCTGATGGCATTTTTACCATTCCTATAGATAGTCACAACTGTGCTAGGTAAAAGTTTAAGAAGGGTATGTGATTTTGTTAGTATGTAGAATGAGTTGTAGCTATTGTGCCTAAAGATTATGTGCAATACAAATACGCCAAATTAGAAAACTTACTGTTCTTAAAATAAATTGTTCCCAGGATAAGCTTGCTGATAACGTCTAATATCTTTATTGAATTCTGAGAGCCACATTATCTTTTTACAATGCTTACTCAATATTAGAAAGTAAATTGTTTGAGAGCAAAGGAGAGCAAGTCTTAATTGTTTCGCATTATTTGACTCTGACTTCTGACTGGCTTTGAGTACCCTCTGTCAGTCCATGTTACATGCAGGTGGAAGAAGCACGGTAGCAGGAGAGTTATCACAAGAAAATGTTTTCTCTTTTATAAACAGTTTGCAGCAAATACATTTTATGTATTTGTAAAGCTTCAGATTTTTGAATTATTCTGATGACCTGGCGTGTCTTGCTGCTCACATTGAGTTGGCTGCCTGACGTTTGGTGGGAGGGATATATAAGGCAAGGGAGTGAAGATTCCCATTCTCTTCTGGGAAAAGAATAAGGAATCTAAATAAAACTGACTTTTGTGAGATAGGATTTAAAAGTCAATGTAAACCTCTATTCTATTTATTTTGAAGGATCTGAGGCTAGAATTGTTGTCTTCCTATATTCAGTTCAAAGCAAAGCATTGGAAACATTTGCGGCTAGAATTGTTGTCTTCCTATATTCAGTTCAAAGCAAAGCATTGGAAACATTTGCCTTGTTTTTCTTGTGTTTTGAATTCAGCTGACATTTTTATATTTCTTATAACAAAACATTTTTTTTTTGCTTTAATGATTAATTCAAATTCAGTTCACTACCTTATGAGTAAATAAAATATTAGAGTATGGACAAAATGAAAATGTCATGTTTTCTTATATAATGAGAACTAAGCATGTCATGTATCTGCAAGAAAAGGAATAGTGCTTTCTGCCTGACACAGCACATAGATAGTGCTCGTCATGAAGTGTCAGAAATTAATTTCAAGTAGTGCCTACATCTTGCAAAGCAAAAACACATTCAGAAATGGTAAGGCTTAGTTGTCAGTATTTCTGAAATAAGAGTAATTTCTTCCTATGTCTTTCACTGTGGTACTTAAAAGCTTATGAATGCAAATACTGGAGCTCAAGGGTTACACTGAAGAGAATAAAAGCTTAGATGACTAAATGAACGTATTGCAAATAGGTATAAAATTTGGCTGAAGTTTTGCTAAATAGATATAGTAACACAGAGCACTCCATTGCAATTACAAGACATTCAGTGACACCTTGAGTAATCAACTCTAATATTTAGGTAGTTATAATATTTATCTCAGTTCTGGAGATAAAACAATACCATGGTATCTAAATGAGCAAACATGAAAGTGAGCTTACAAAAAAATCAGTGGTCAAAGATGTTATTGGTATACACTAAGCAAGCAATAAAGTGTTTACTTCTGAATTTATTTTTTTTTTTGAAAAAACTTATTAGGCTGATCAGGCAAAATCTGGACAGTGCCTTGTTAACTGGAAAAAAGCTCTTCCAGTTCTGGTGATGGCCATGAGAAGCTCCCCACTTCTGTTACGTGTTTTCACACTCCCTTAACTTTTTAACTGTGAAATACTATGCAGAGAAGCAGAAAGTAATGACAGGAATGCCACACATTTTGACAAGTGTAGCAGATGTGGAGCAAAAGTGCCTACAATACCTATTTCTTTCCTTATTTTTCTTAATTTTTAAAATGGAGGACTAACAGTAAACACAGGTAAGCACTTGTAGGTGGTGCATAGAAAGTAAATACAGCTGCAGATGTAGTTATTTAAAGAATGGGATGCAGCTGCTTTCCCAGTCTTGTCCATGCCAGATTAGGAAGTGGCTTTCCTTGGAGAAGAGGATTAGGAATGTATCTTCTAAAAAGGAAAACAAGATCCAGACTTCTTTCTTACAAACAGCAAAAGCTTGCATTGAGTGTACAACCCCCTCCTCACCTGCTCTGAAGTAAAACCTATGAGCAAAGATATAATGCCATGTATTTTTACTCTTTGCCAGATTTGTACTTTCTAATAAAAGCTGTGGTAAACCTGCCATTATATGATTCTAATTTAATTAAGACAATATGGTTTGCCTAACATATAAGTTACTTAATGTATATTTATGTCACTTTAAGTTTGTTGCAGTGATTTTATGAGTGTCTCCGAGTTATAAAGAAATAAAAAATCTTGAGTAAAGAATCTATAGCTTTATCCAAACATGGAACATAACTTTAGTGTGTTTGATGAACAATGTGATACAATGGATCTCTAGTCCAAACAAGATGTCCATATGTTGCAAAAATCATTACAAACTCGTAGGATGAGTTCTCATTGCATATTCCCGCTATATTTTCTTATTTGCTCCTCTGGGCCTGTGATAACAAAATGACCTTAGACATCTAACAAGTTTTAGTAGTTAGAGTGAAGTTGTGAAATTGTTCCTGATTTTCCTCATGACATCAAAAGTAGTTCTGTAGGTGTGTTTGAGGGAGAGGGGAGGAAATATTTAACATTTTGCTTTCTATAGTCTTTTCTTTCCTCCTTACAAATAATTTGTGGTCAGTGGGACCCAGCAAGGAGTCTCATTTTCCTCCAGATGGCTGTGACATTTGAGTAAACCTTGGAGGATTATAGGCACTCTAGTGAGCACTCACTGTAAACTCCTGATACAACGTGACAGTCCTAATCTGGGTTCTGGGCTGATTAGATGTAGGAGCTCAAAGCAGGTGAAAAAAATATCCAATTGTGCAATAACCATTTACGCTGATGAAAGACACTAAAGAAAGCCCCATATCCTAAGTTTAGACTAAAGATTCAATACATTTACAAACTTATGCAAGTTAAGTTTTCAAGTATAATAACGTAACAACTGGCTGTGCAGTAACTTCAGTTTCTTTAAGGCTTTTCTGTGTGTGAGTGAATGAGCACAGCTTGACACAAAAGTCTTTTCTGTATATTAAAGAGAGTTTGCAAACAATCCAAATGGTTAAATGATGTTAGAAAATGCAGAAATTGATCTGAATGAGACTCTTAAATCTGATTAGGCATCATCACCATCTGCTGTAACAGGATAATAGAAAGGTAGAGAAAGATATATTCTACCTTTGTTTGGAATAATGGGAAAACTTCACTGTATTACATTTGTTATGCAAGGAAAACTTGTTTCCATAATGGGAAACTTAATCAGAAATTATGCTCTTTATTACTCAATATAGTTCTAAAGATGTAAAACATAATTCATGAATTATTATTTGGATTTTATGAAAATAAAACATCTGCAAAAATTACTTGATTTTTTTCCACTTCTGAATTTTTGAAAGTAGAATATTGAACTTGCAAAAAATAGTCTGGCAACAAGTGTAAGTATTCAACATTACACATCTTAATTTATTTGTTTTGGCTGAATGAATGTTAAATTGCAGTGCTCAACACCTCTCCTGGTACAAGAACAATGCTTCAAGCATGGCTTGTAAATTGGCCTTGCTTATCTATAGATTATTTTTACTGCACAGTAACTGAGTATTTTGTTCCTTTTCTGATCCTATCAGTTTAGAATTTTATTTTCAAAGGAGAATCTGTGGTATTTTAGTTTTACTATCTCTACCTTTCACAACTTTTTTTTCTTTCAAAGGTATTTTAGTGCTCTGGTATGATGTATCACAAAAATATCTGCTGAAAACAGGAATTATATTTGATAATTTATTCGTGGAATTGTAATTCAATTGACATTCTAGGATATAAACTACACTGTTTAATGCCAAATACGTAACTCATGGTGGTACCAAATGTACTGTGAATTTTCAGTTATTTGTTTGGTATTACAAGATTCTGAGTTTCTGCAAAGCTCAAAAAATCCTTAACTGTGGTTGCCTATTTGCTGAAAAGAATATCAGTTGCACGGAAGTTGTGAAAGTTCAAAAGAAGTCCAGGCAGATTAATTTATTTAATGAAATCCTCCAAATTATTTCTGTACATACTGAATTTCCTTTACAAACATTTTAATTAAAACATCAGGCTTCTTTCTAAAAATAAAGAGACAAGCTTTAAGGCTTATGCAAATGGATCATATATGCTAATGGCAGAAAATTGTAGGATTTCATATCTGGTTGCCCTACATAACATAAATCATTTGGACGCAGTGTTCAAAAGGAAATACTTTTTTTAGTAGTTTTGCTAAAAGCGTGGCTGTAAGAAATAATAAAAAAATATTTTACCATATCCTTAATTTTTCTACCTATCTTGCAATTTGCAGCCTAAAACCACTGAGTACCTGTCAGGTGTCCAGGTTTTGTTTCCTCAGAACCACCACCAATTCACTCAGATGTGTGGGCTGGAGTTCTTAGATTTTGAGAAAATCCCCTGTAAACTTGAGATAAGAATGTGAAAAAGACCGAGCCTGACCTACCATAAAATATCCCAGGAAGGATCTAAATTATATCTTTAAAGGTTGAACTGGCTACATGTTGTGAGTGACTGGCAATCTCACAACACCTTGTTATCTTTGCTGTATGTCAGAACTGTGCCTAGACAGGACACCAAATGTATTAGAAATATCACAATACAAAGTTTAGTGCTCTAAGCAATGGTTTTTAATGCTTTTACTATATTCTGCAAGAATTGGAGTTAAAGCAATGCCAAAAATTAGTCAGTCTGCCCACTCCATTCTCAGGTTTGTTTTTATTTTATTTCTTGTCGTATTTGATGTAGCTTGTATTTAGAGCTACTGGTGGTGGGAATACAATGGTGTTGCTGCAGGCTTCCCTTTAATGGATCCTTGCCAAAGATAGCCATTGTTCCCATTGCTTGAGGCTGCTCAACTGTGCAAGGTTGCTTGGAAACCCTCTACTGAGTAAAACCTTCCAATCGCTTTGCTTTACCTCCCAAGTCAAACCAGTTGAGTGCTTAGGGATTCAGAGAAGGATCACAGTCAATGTGGTTGCTTTTTGTGACCTTTTTGATGCTAAACCAATGACCTCTTAAATGCAGTGGTGTAGCCGTGTATTGTAGCGTGCACAACTGTCTCGCTAAAAAACAAACACTGCACCAACCAAGAGGTAACGTCATCAGATGTCCACAAAAGCAGCTACCTGATGATTTAAAAAGTCCTGGAATAAGGAAAAAGCCTGACTAATAGTTAGCTTCTGCTTTAGGCTAAAACATTGAGGAATGCATTGCCTTCAGGTTGCTGTGGTGGTTTGTCTTACATGGCATGTGATTAATACTAAAACAACCTGATGCTCTATATACCTAGGTTTTCCCTAACATGTACTTCCTTTTATCATGTTGGTTCCTTTTCTCACATTGCAGAAATCCTTTGTGTTTGGTACAGCATTTCAGAGTGAATTGGTCATTATTAGCTTGAGCAAGCAGGTGAACAGGAGAAATCAAATCCCATGGTTATTTATACCATGTAATTTGATCCATCTTTTTAAATAACTGATCTAAATAGTCTTATTTGCTCTGTTGTGTTAAACCAATGAATCTTTTCAGCAGCTAGTGTGTTAAATCTTTTCAGTTGGTTTCTAAAGCATGTTATATATATGATAAATGCTGAGGCACATCATCTGAGCATTGATGCCTTCTTGGGAGTAGGTATCTCCTTAATACAAAGAATACGAACAGTCTGCCATAATGTTAGGTGAAACTGGCTGGTATTGTGTTTTCTTGCTAGGCAATTGAATATTGCAATCACTGTTCTCCAAGTAGCATGAGCTAAAGATCTGTGGGGAAAAAAAGGTTGCCATTCCTACATGATAATTTAATCTATTTTCTATTCTGATGGTTTTCAGTTCTCTCTCTGCCACTATTTTAAGATAATATTTTAAGTATTACATTATAAATATCCCTTGTCCTATGTATCAGGATGTCTCTGCTGACTTGGCTCCATGAGATTTCAGGAATAACGTCATGCTTATAATGTCAGGCACAGACACAGGATGTTTCAGTGCAGTGGTTGGTGGGATGCGCTCCCCCTCTCCCGTCCTCCCCCCCAGGTCCACATGGTCAGCCACGCGGTCTCCTGAGGTCCCAGTAAAGAGATCCACACACACAGAGGACAGGAAGCAGAAAGAATTTATTCACCTGGCCAGGTCTTTTATAGGCCTCACAGCCGGTAGGGGTGAAAGGGGAGGGATACAAAAAGACCAATCAGGGAAGATTTCACACAGCCTGGCTGGGGCTTACATGCTAATTAGGAAGGTAAGGGGTTTCTTTCCAGGGGCATGGGAAAAAGCAACTTTCAGTTTACAACATGGTAAAAAACCTCTCAGATTTACAAGACACTTTGGTTGTTTTCTTCATCTTCTACAGAGGCTTCCTGTTATATTTCCGTTCCTTTGGAATGTATTTGCCCTGTGCCTTTCTCTTTTTCCTGACACCCAGCCTACTCCTTTCCTCTTCAGGCCAAGCCTTTGCTGATGTAACTGACAAATATGTATTTGTTATGCATCCCTAATCTTAATATTTTAGGAATACTGCATGACGCTGTGCATTGAGTTCTGAAATTATAAAAAGATGAGTGAATAATGCTTGAAGGATTGGAAATTACATGCATTGTCTCTTTTGACCTGCACTCAAACTTTTTGATTAGGTCACAGAAACAAAGGGATCGAGTCTTCTCCCAAAAGACATTAAGTCCATTTGCAAACATAACTTAGCAACTTGGACTGAAACAGTAAGACTTGCCCAGGATATGAAGGAGAGCAAAGTGTCTCTGAAACTTCCTAGCCTGGTTATAGGAACTGTGTGAAATGAGAGAGATAGCTAGACTTAGGATGTGCTTTTTTATTTCCATCATACTTGATAGAATAAGATTTGTGGCTTGGGTTATTAACCCCCCAAGTTTATGTAGCTACATGTAAAGTCTAATCATATTTAAGCCAACAACTATATAATAGAAAACAAAAGTGCTTAAAAGTGTTAGAATAATTTTTAAAAAGATACATCCCAGCTACCTGTCCTGTCGTTAGTGTGCCGGAAATTGTCTGGCAATTGTTCATTGGTGCAATTTAATAAGATTTATGGCAGTCCATAAGCAGACCAGATTCAGTCTTGCTACAGAATGAGATTCATAGCTGTTGTATGAAATGCTTCTAACTTCTCAAATCAAAACCCTGTCTTATAAGAACATCTTTTGTGTCAGTAGGAATCCCACAGTCATTTTGTTATCTACTGCCTGGGATATTGCCTGGAGCATAGCTCCAGGATACTGGAACAACCAGAAATTTCTGTAAATGTGTATGGATAAAATGCCATTCTCTGGTTGGGTTTTTTGGTTTGTTGTTGTTGTTGTTGGTTTTATGGGGAGTTTTTTGTCCGTGGGGTTTTTTTTCCCCCTATTATAATTCTGCTAACTTAGAGTGTAGATTTTAGTTTTATCAGCCTATAACTGTAGTAGCAGCATAGTACTTTGTTTTGCTATAGATAAAACCACACTTAAAAAAATCTTTACTCGAGTCCTTTAACTGTTCTTTTAGGCACTATGAAAATTATAGCTTATCAGTGTAGTATAGCAGACTATTTTTGGATAGAGCAGGTTGTGCTCAACTGGGAAGAGCAGCATTATAAAATCTGGAACCTCTTTATTCTTGAGTGGTGCCTATTAGAGTTCTAAAAAGTCACCTAGTACTCTCTCTTCTTGCTCTGTATATTTATAAGATGTAATCCTGTTTACTTCTGTATCTAAATTAACTTCTTAATATTGGGGGTTTTTTCCTCTGAGTTAGTTGGATACTAATTTTAGTGCAGGAAAATTGTAACCGTGTGAGGAAACTTGGAAGTATTCTATGACTACAGCTGCAAGAACCACAGGTGCTAAACATAGTTTAATACAGAAAATATTAAACTGTAGTTCTAGGACCCATAAACCATTGTGGAGAAGCTGGGCTAAATGGGGGAGAAATCCAGTCCTTTAGTGGGAATTAGGGATGTACTCTCAAGGGGAAAGAAGAAACTTACACATGAAATGCAGACCTGTCAGGGCTTATTGGGAGTGCAAAGTAGAACTACAGGCACCTCATGGAAGCTCCATTGACTGCTTCTATTGCTGCTTTGGGGAAGAGCTGCAATGGCTGCAGTGTAGTAGAAAGACTGTAGTATAATCCTTTCAGTCCGATAGGATTAGTTGTTCAACAGAGGTACAGAGGTTGGACCTTGAAAAGAGAAAATTTAGTGGAGAATGGGGATGAAAATTTGAAAGATGGTCAGGGAGCAGTGTACTGTTCACACCAGTCAAGGGAGATAATGCTGTAATGTAAATCCACACAGAGGATATGAAACTAAGAAAGGGGAAATAATTGATGCAGAGGATTATGTGATTCAACACGGAAACTGTTGAATAGTTCTTATTCTCAAAGAATAGCTAAATATGCCCTTAGATTTGTGGGAGTTGAAATATTTATGGAAAATAAGAAATAGAAAACAGATCTCTTGCAGTAGATATTAAAGGAGATAGATAGCAAAACAGTTTTGGGTTTGGGTTATTTGGGTGTTTTTTTGAAGAGTATTCAGAAGATTATTTTTCTCATATTAAAGCTACTTCTGTTAAAATGAAATTTGTTTTTCTAGATACTTGTTGCTTTTTATTTAAAAGTCTTTCGAAAGCTAAATTTAAAAATAGAGATTTTTTTTTTTTGCAGTAGCTTCTATCTCAGTGTTTGTTTGGTTTTTCTCTTAGGATTTGTTTTGTTTTGGTTTTTCTCGGTAAGTATCCTGTGAGAAGAGTTGAGCTATACACCTGATTTTTCACAAAACCCCCTTACTTTCAGAATAAATACAGTACAGGAAACTATCTCAATTTGGACTTTTGTATAAATACTGCTAATGGGATAGTCCATATCAAAATAGCATATCTCCCCTCCAGAGTCACTCAAAGTATTATAGACTGTATAGATACATATAGTATCTTTGCTAAGGAGAATTCACTCTTGAGTGAGACAAGTAAGAACTCAAAAGAGAGAAGATCCCGAGATCTTTAATCAGTCTGAGCCATTGTATAGGTTGTCATTTTTGAACTTTCTTGGGATTTATCTTTATTATTATTAATTACTAAAAGAATATCTGGGATGACTTGAAGCTCTGACTTCAGTGTTGAAGAGAACACCAGAGTTTAGAGATACCCCAGGTGAGAAGAGGAAAACATTCCTTGTTCATCTACAAGAGAGGTAAGATGGTGCACTAACAATAAGGTGCAAATGAGAAGAATGGTATAGGAGGAAAGCTGACAGGGACATTTATATGTTAGAGGATAGGAGAACACAATGGAAGAGTCTGAGCCTCAGAAAGAATGGCAGTATATATAAGAGAAAGGATATTAATGAATTAGGGATTATTAAAAGGAGGTAATATAGCCAACCCCATGAGTGCTGAGGGGGGAATTACAATTTTGCATTGGGAGTTGAATCACTTGTGACTTCCCAAAGGGAAACTAGTTTCAAGTGCCCAGACTCACACTTTGAACGCTGAATATATTTCTCTTTACTACTTTGTATGCATACATGTAAACACATGAGAATAAAAGCAGCACAGCTGTGTAAAAATGCAGGAAAATATCTCTTTTTGCCCCAGTTTGTGGCATGAGAATGAAGTTCTATTTACAAGATAAAAACAGTATTTTAAGATGTTCTTTTCAAGTCGCAACTTAGTCATTATCCTAAAAATATCTTGGCATTGGGTGATTGTTTTCAGCTATGATCTCATACACCTTAGGTCTTTTATTTTAGAAACTTGCTTCTAGAATTCTTATGGTAATGTGTAGTATATTATATATATGTGTGTGTGTGTTCCTGAGTTTCCTTAAGAATTTCCTGTCATAAAGGTTCTTTAGTTCTCTGGCATTAGGTCTTAAATGACATACAGTCCCTAAATGAATTTACTTTTATTGTCAAATACAACCTTTGAGTAGTGCTGTATATATTTATACAAGCCAACTTTGTTTCCGATCATCTCTCAAGGAAAGTTTTAACAATTTGCAAGGAGGCTTCAATCACACTTTATTAACACTTGTGAAATTCTCGTGTGATATGTGCTTCATGGCATCCACAGACAAGCTCAGAGTCCAGCAGGAGTAGGTATGTAATGCTCTTAGGCTGCAGAAGTTCAAGTAGATACAAGAACATTTCAGTCCTTAACTACAGCGAAGATTGGAACATGCATCAGGGTCATTGCCCTGAACACAGAGAGGTCTGTCAGTAGAAAAGTAGCATTTCAGTAAATGCCCTTCTGCACTGATGTTACACAAGGTCTTATTCCATTGATTCCAACCTAAGCATGCTGAAGTATCACCCAGAACAAAACAAAACAAAGAAACTAAAAAGTAAAATTGTCCAAGAGTAAATACAGCAGTACTTTTAACAAAATATTCAATAATTTTCTTATGTAGAGGAAAAAATCTGCACAAAACAAACCCAGTGTAATTTGTAATTGAGGGATCAGTGATTTCACTTTCATTTACCCAAAAAAAAAAAAGTGTTTTTTTCTCAATTGAAAAGGAAAAGCTGAAATATTTTATCACTGAAAATAAGGGATTGCAGTTACTGCATATTTTTCTTCCCACACATGCACATCCTTTGAAATACTTAATGTAGGCAAGGGAAGGAGAGTCTACTTCTGGTTTTCCTTGTTGTTGATTATACTAGTGGCCTTGACCTACACTACTGGTTTGAATTCTAAATAGATTCATCTCACATCCTTGCTATATAGAATTGGATTAGTAGGAACACTATGGGAGAAAAATGACATATGAAAATATCAAACTATCACAAGAAAAAAAAAGGATGGATTTTATTTCAGAAATAAAATCTTGCAAACCATAGGCTGTTCACTATGAATTTGAAAGAAAAATGAGTCACTCTGCACCCAAAACCCTCCAGTTTGTGAACTGTTATGGGAGGAGTTTAAAGGAAGGCAGTAATTACTCTGCGTAGTTACAAATGAAGTGATGTTAATGCTCAGATTTTAAAATACAACTGCAGTTAAAGATTCATTGTGTGCCAAATTAAAAGGTTCATTTTTAACTGGAGTGATAGATGTCAAAGGCCAGATCAAAGAATTGTCATTAAGTATAACTGTATTCAGAGACCAGAATTTTATGAAGTGATTCCTGCATTAAACTGTATTTTGTACTTAACTGAGATAAAGCAGTAGAAATGGGCCAAGATAAGAGTTTTCAATTAGCCTCCTTGTCTTTTTGTCCAAATGAAGAGAAAAGCCAGTGTGTGCTTTTAGGGCTGAAAAGTGGTAGTTAAATGTGCACCAGCCCTTGAAACTGTTTCTGCTCTCTAAGCCTCCATTGTCTGAAACAGTGGGAAGCAAGATTCTCAATAATCAAAAGATGTAAGAGGAGAAAAAATCTGCACTAAAATAGATTCCAAATAGTAGTGAATAAAAACCGAGCCACAGATTTTGCTCCTGGATTTGGCCTCCATTAGCTGGAGCCTATTTGAATTTTTTAATCTCATACTTCTGCTTTTATTGTCAGCTTTGGTATGGGGAGAAAGCCTTCTGTTGGAGAGTATTACAAGTGCTGCACATTTCTGGGAAAAATATCTTTAAATGCATATGAATGTAAAACAACTAGAAAAATGGATATTATTAACAGTAAAATGAAGTGAAACTTTGTGGATAGCTCTGGCTCCGATGTCATATACAATTTTGAAATATTCTGCTTAAAAATAAAAGGAAGTCTTTGGGATTAAGTTTTTTATTAAGTGAGAGAGAAATGAGTGAGAACTATTAGCTGTACAGACTAAACAACCATAATACTATAAACCAGAATCCAATATGTGTGGTAATTTTTTCATAATGTAAAACACTTGCATGATGTATGGCATATTCTGTATGCTTAAAAAAATTGAAAAAATATTTAATCTGCCAGTCTGTACACAGAAAATGAGGGAAGAATTAGGGTTATATATATGTATCATCATTGCTTTAGATTTTACACTAGCAAAGAAAGTAAGCTTGGAAGAATTTGTATCTGCTTTTCTTAATTTTGTATTGTTTTTTTCTTGTGTTTTAGTTGTCCCGGAGTGATGAGTAAAATTGGGGCCACCTGTTTTCCACTGGGCCCTTTTTAGTTTCTGTAAGTTAGTAATACAGCATGCAAGTATTCCTATCAGAGTTATTTGGGAAAGCTGTTGTGAGTTAATAAATAATAAATGAAATAAAATCCACTATTCTTTCTAGGTGGCAAAGAGAACCCTACAAAAATGGCTGGTTTATGGTGGAAAACAGTGATGTGTTGTGAAGAAATTTGTTCAGTGGCATACGAAAGATTCAGGGTATTTTCAGAATTAGGTTAAACTATGTTGTTTTACTGACCTGGATTCTTTTGCTTTTATGTTGCCAAGGCTGTAATGTGAAGCTCTCAGCCTCTGTAACTTGCCAAAGGGATATTCCATTCCACAGAATGTCATGCCCGGTGTGTAAACTTGGGGAGTTACCCGGAAAGGGACCAGTTGCTGCTCGGGGACAGGCTGAGCATCAGTCAGTGGCTGGTGAGCAATTGTAGTGTGCAGCAGTTGTTTTACTTGAGTTTTATTCCTATCTCTCTCTCCGTTTCATTACATTTGATATTATTATTGTTATTATTATCACTGGCACAGCTTACTTTGTTTCAATTATTAAGCTGTTCTTGAGCCTTGAGTTTTCCTTTCTTTCCAATTTTCCTCCCTGCCAGAGAGGGCTGGGTGGGGGCAGTGAGCAAGTGGCTTGATGGGGTTAAACCACAACAGTTGTATTTTGGGCTGATGTTGGGGAGAAATAGCTGGGTGTTTGGGAATGCTGTTGGGCTGGAAAGATAACACTCAAAGGATTCCTGTGACAGTTTGTGTTTCCTGGCTATGTGAGCTTCAAGTAGGTGCAGGAAAAGGCTTTCCTTGTCATTCTGTGGAATGGGTTGTAGGCTTCTCCTGCCCAACACAGTGAAGAAATAACTTTCACATCTCCCAAAGTATCCATGGTAAAGGAAGTCTACTATGAAATCACACATGAAAAGGAAGAACTTGATCTGCTTCCAGAAAGTTTAAATGACCCATGTAAGAATTCATGTAGGGTACCATCTTTATTGAAAAATTAAGGGTACATGAATAAATATTGTTGAAAAGAATTTTTGGTCATCTGAAGCACAAACATTTCTCTTCAGGAAATGAGGAGGAGTTGAGCACATAATGTTTATGTGAGGACCATCAAGTCAACTGCATGCTTGTCTTTTGCTCTACCTTTTTTTTCTGGGTACTTCTATACCCTGGGCATCATTTTCAAATGAAGGAAAGAATCTCAGGGAGTCAGGGTTGCTGTGTTACAAACATGGAGGGGGGGGAGGTGATGACAACTCAAAGGTAGAAAACAGATAAATTGTGAGTTGAGAGAGAATATATTTTTCCTAAATTTAGGTATAACTTCATTTTCAAAGCGTTGTTATTATTGTGCCTTAAAAGAAAAGGATTGATCATCTTATCACATGGCGAAAAAGAACTCAGAAGTACATCAGTGGTATGCTGTGAAACTTCCTGAAAGGTTCACTGAAAATCCAAGTTACCTATCAAAAACACTCATGTATTATATTTAAGTAAAGCTGGGTTTACTTTAAGAGAATACTTTTTTTAATTCAAAGTTTACCTTGTGGGTGTCTTTGCCATTTTTGTTCCCGTCAATTATTGTTCCTTGAAGGATCACATTTTCTGTAGTGCTGTAGAATCGTGGAATGGTTTGGGCTGGAAGGGAACTCTAAAGATCCTCTGGTTCCAACCTCCCTGTTGTTTGGAACATGGGTACACTTCCCACTAGACGAAGTTCCTCAAAGCCCCATACAAACTTTGCCTTGAACACTTCCAGGGATGGAATATCAACAAATCCTCTGGGCAACCTGTATCCCTGTCTCACAACGCTCATCAAAAATAAATTTCTTCTTTTATCCAATTGAAATCTACCCTCTTTCCATTTGAAGCGTAATATTATTTCTTGTCCTGTCACTATAGGCCTTGGTAAAAAGTATCTCTTCATTTTTCTTTTAAGCTGCCTTTTGATTCCTGTTTGCATCAGATGACATATGGGATGTTGTGGCAGCTGCAGCTTAGCTAATAGAAGGTGCTGAGACACCAGCTTCAGCCAGGTGGTGTACTTCACTAATCTGTTCATGACTTTGTTTTCTGTCCATGAGTAATGGTGAATACATTGTTGAAGGACAGGATTTGACCTCAGCACAGGATGTTGCAATTATCCATTTTGTTCTGTGCATCACCATTCAATTTGGTTTTCTTTCAAATATATTACTGTATTTGCAAATCATAGTGAAACATTTCACAAAAGCAAATTAAAATCTTTGGAATCCATGGGTGATAAATGACATTTTTAAAATAGTTAAAGTTAAAATTGAAAAATCTGTTTTCATTGATACTTATGATCACACCCTGTTTCATGAAAATTTTGGTAAAGAGTGATTTTTTTCTTTTTCACTAAACCATGGAGATGTGTATCTATGTATGTCTAGTGAGTAGAATTTTTTTATTTCTCGGTGAAATACTGTCACTTTCCACAATTTTCCTCCCATCTTTTCTGATGAATTTACAGAAGGGTTTTATGGAAATAGCTGTGGTATCTGTTACAGGGTGAGATCCAGGTGCCTGTGCCATACTGTATTTAGGCAATAAGACATCTTTATCTGCTGTTAGGCAGTAAGTACTGAAATTTTTGCATGACAAGGGGCATTGTACCTCCTGTGAAGGTGATGGGAGAAGTATCACCGATACTTAAATGGAGTTGACTTCAAGCAAGAAATTATGTAGAACTGTCTCCCTCTAACCTTGAGCTCTTTCAAGGTTTTATATTTTTATATTTAAGAGATTGTAGTTTGTTTTTTTTTTTTTTCCAAATAGGATACAATAGCAACCACCTATTTAGGGAGTTCTAAGGCATTTTTTAAATTCTCTATGTCCTTAGATTTGCTGCTAAAACAGCTGTGAAAACTGGCTGCATTAAGACCTAAATTTATTTACTTATTATAAGTTATAGCAATAAATAGCCGTGAACCTAAATGCGTTGAACTTATTTGAGAATTCAGTAGGATTAGTGCAAGGAGAATTAGAATATTTAAGGAATTTCTGTCTCTACAGGTTATAAACAAGAACCTCTGGTCATTAATGCCCTCTAGATTTATCCTTTCATCTACCCCTAAAAGTAGATGTAAAACTTCTCTTTAGTCCAAGTAAGTAGTAGATAACACCTGGTAAACGTTGTGGGTTTTTGTTTTCTTCTTGCCACTTTTCTCTAGTTGTATATTACTCTCTTTGTTTCTGTGTGTGTACGAGGCCCTGAACAGATCTGGGAGCTGATGAAGTTAGTGGTCTTGAAGTGTGATTGCACTAAGACCTATAGATGTCAAAGTCCTATTGAAATAAACAAAAGTTTTCATAACAAAGTGTTGCTGTACATTGCAACTGAATTTAATTGCTGGATTGGAAAGGCAAGCTCCCATGAAGCCTAAAGACCATAGTTGTTCTCTACAACAAAGACATCTGAATTTGAGCTATTCATCTAAGCTCCCTTTAAGTCAATTGGGTGAAAAAGGAATCGAAGTTACATATGAATAATGGGTATAATTTCTCTGATACTGATAAAATCAGAAATTGCTTTGATCATTTGCATCCTATAAATTTCTATTGCTCTCTGACTATAAAAGAAGCATAGATTAGTTACCTTGTGGAAGTGCACATAATATTCACTGGAGGCTCAGTGAGGTACCTTTGCTGCTCCCTTTGCTGCTACACATTCTGTTGAACTCAGATGACATATTTCCTTCTATAAATATTTGTGGGGTTTGTTTTCTGATCTGAAATGCAACTCTTCAGGTCTTTTTAGTTTCTATATAAACTTTATTTTTTTGTTTGTTTGTTTTAAATTTTTTTCTTTCTAATTTATTAAAGGTACATGCTCTTAAAACTTCCTTGTTTTGCTTTCTGAAGAGAATGAAAACAATTTTTTTTAAAAAGGAAGGTTTCCAAATGAATCTGTACTGAGTGCAGAAAATTAAAGTCCACCTAAGAAGAGAAAAAGAGGGATGATATATAGTTGTTGATGTCATGGTAAAAATACCATCTAGTGTAGCAAACACAAAGAGTTCACTGGAGCATTCAGGTATAAAGAGCTAGTCTGAATGGCTGTTGGAGGACTGAGTACTGCTGCCTCTGGGATATTTAATACATGCCTTGCATTTTCTCATTTCAGCAGTTCATATGAGCTATAACTAAACCCTAGGGTTTAAAGAGGGGAGGTTCATTCTAACTATCAAGTTTGAAGATTAACAGTCTTTTGAATTAGTGGATATCCTGAATGCCTTTGCCCTTTATATGAGATGTTTTTATTGCTCCATAGTTAAAGTTCCACTTGGTTGCATAAGTGATTAATTTACTTAATCTCTTAGTTCTGTGTTCATTGTGCCAACAAACCCAGTTTTCTTTAACCCTAATGTTGTTTCTGTTCTGTTTTGGCTATTGGATGTTGATTTTTCTTACTGACATTTTCAAAAATTTTTGTTAAGTGGTTCATACCTGTTAACTAGCAAACTGCTTTACCAGCAGTTCTAGAGAGGGGAGAAGGCTTGGGAATGATGATTTACTTTTGTTAAATCTTCACCTAGTCATCATCGACCTGCTCAGCAGTGAGTAGGTCGGATAAAGAGCTTACAGAGGCTAGACACATTCATTTCATCCTTTTACTCTTAACACTTATGGGGTCAGGAGCCTATTTCATAGGAGTTTGCTCTGGAAGAAATTTTGGCTGTTTCTGCTTTTGAAAACTGGTTTGGGGAGAAAACAAAGAGACATAATGACTTTGCTCGCATCCCAGCTCCTTTGTAAGCGAGCTTTCTGTCCTGACGAAACTTGATGCTCATGATACCCAGAACAGTCAACAAAGGACACAGCAAGTGGCCTTCTGAATCTAAAATGAAATGATATGTTTACTAGTAACAGGCAATTCAGAGGAAAGTGTGAGAATCTGTGCTTTAAATGCTCACGTATCATTAGACAGTGGTCAATGGCTGCTACTATCCACTAAATTCCAACTGAGAATCTCCTAACCTGGTTCATTAAATATCAAAAAATCAGTGATGATCACAACCTTCTTTTCATTTCATTCAACTGAGGATGGTGGTAAACTACAGCTGCTAAAAATAGTAATTTTTAATCTGCAATTAGAGATTACTTGCATCTAAGCTTTTTAGCTGAGGAGCTCTGTGGCTGTTGGATACATCATGAAACACTAGGAAGTTGTGGTAAGAAAGCTCATTTTTAAAAAGGTAAATAGATTTGAACTTAAAATCAGGATTATAAGTGGCACTTCTCATTAGAATTATATAGTTTGCAAACAAATCTGAGGATGGTGATGGACAGGAGTGTGAGATGACAACAGGGGGCCTTTTGACTTTATACTGTGTAAGGCTGTCTTTCAGGATCATAGAAATTACATGGAATATTTGGGTTATTTTTAATAAAGGCACTTAAATTACTTAGGAACTACTTTATTCTTATGCAGAATGAACAGGAGAACTAGAAAGAGTGTGATACCTGAAACTATCCTGCTATTAATTTGTGGATTTTTGTTCTATAGTTATCCCAAAGTCAATTTAAGTTAATTTATTTAATGATATTTCAAAGAATGCTTAATTGTATGAGGGCTGTCTGGTCTTCATCTCTGTGTGGATCTGGCAGCCTTGCAAAACATTATAACAATGTGATGAAAAGTTTGGTAGAAGAGATAAGCTCTACCCCAAAAGTATAATTTGAGGTTAAAAGCAATTTTTTATCTGGAAACCCTCTCACCGTAGGGGGAAAATAACACAAAAACACACACACACACCCCTCAAAAAAAAAAAAAAAAAGAAAAGAAAAAGGCAATGAATAAACCACATCATTAGACTGTATAAATTGACATAGCTCCATCAAAGTCTATGAGACAAAAGGACATCTTCCTATAGAACTTCAGTTTCTTGCTTGACCTGAGGGGGAAAAAAAAAAAAACAATGCATTTTCACCAGTGAAAATTTCATTATTTGCAATACTCCTAGAGCAACATTAATTAAATTGGTTTAAAACATAAATCCTTTCACAAGGTATCTACTGCCTCTGTGTTATCAGCAAATTGTATTGACAAAACATCCTCAAATTTAATAATGTGCAAAGTGCCTCAGATAGCCAAGAGGCCTCTCCAGCTTCACAGTAACATGAGATGCAGTTTTTTCCCTGCTTCATGCTTTGTTTCAGCTTTTCTCAAATGATCTGCTCAGATCTTAAATATATTGTTTATGTATTCAGAAACACTGTGGAGTATTGGGAGACGCCTGTAAGCTCATTTATGGGTGTGCAAGAGACATTAAAAAGAAATTAAGAAAATAAGTATAGCAATTTTTTCAATAGCATTTCTCCATTACATAAGACACTGACTTCTTTCATACCCATGATGCATAAACAGATGTACCTCTCGTTGATGAAGGTTCTTAAAACATGTAGTAACTTCCATGCACTGTGAAAATGATACTTCTTCATTCAAGAAAGGAATCTCCTTTTGTTCTCTAAGAAGAGTTCCTTTAGGTACAGTCATTCATGTGTCAGTACCATTTTACTCATGGTCTATCTATATTCTGTACTAGAAGAAGATTGCAGAGGGGAAGCATTTCAGTTAGCAAATTGGAAACTTTATTCAAATGAATGCTTCTAAATAGAATAATGCAATGTTTCAACGTGACAGTGATTTCCAACTCCAAATTTAGATATCTTTTAGTAATTTATTTTTTGAGCACTGAATTCTGGCTGCTGACAGAAGAATTTTTTGGTGTTATGAAGAAAACCCGTCAAGCTGCTTATATTTAGGCACCTATAAATATGCTGACGGACATGCCTAAAAAATCTTTCACTGCTATATGCTAAATTTCCATATTAATAATGGTAAAAGGTTAAGGTTTTTGTGTAGCTTTTGAATTTAAATCAGAGACAGTCAATATAATAATAATTAGGACAAGGTTAAACATTTCTAATGTATGGTAATGCATATTAAAAAAATCAGATTGTAGTGATTAGACACTTTTGCATATTTTCAGGAAGATATATTTTTTCCTGTCATTTTATGCCAAGTAAGTTATTTCACTACTTGTGTCATATTTCTCATGTCACGGTTTCGATGACTGCCTTAATTGCATGCACATACACAACAACTCAGAATCAAGAAGTGTAGCTGCAATAATATATGTTTACCAATGTGCTTGTTCTGGCTATCTGTGAATGTACAACAAACACATTTATATGGCTGCTTAATACCTCACCCCTGACCATTCCATATAAAAATGTCTACGATTGCCAAAGTTGTGTTCTTTTTTTGGGTGTCCATTTTCAGAGTATCAGCTTGTGGAGAGAAGACTTATTCTTCGAAAATCAGAATCAATTGACTGCTTTTTTCGTTTTGCTTTTTGCTTAAAAAGGGAGTCAGGTAGAGCTTCTACACAGGCTGATGTGTCATCAGGTCCCTGAAAATATGTAGAGGGCAGAATGCTCTGCTTCTGCTGCAAGCTGCTAGTCTCCAGCATAATAATGTTTAAGTACAAATAGCTCATTAGTTGCCCTGTTGACAGTGATGAAACTTGTTGTACGTTAGTACAGGAGTGATCTGTTAATTTAAATGGAGATCTTGGAAGTATCTTTTGATTTAGATTTTTTTTTAAAAAATCAGAAAATGCAGTCTAGTGAAGCCATTGGGCATATTTATATTTTTTTTTCCCTCCAACTTTCAAGTGGGGGCTTGAAAAGACCATTTCCACTTAGATTAAATAAATAAAGAAATAAAAAATTATTTGTGGTGTATGCTATAGTCCTATTCCCTCTAGACTCAGCATTTGAACTCAGCTACCATTGTTATGATAGCTGTGTCCCTCATCTGATTTCTAAAGGTTAGTTTATGTTATCTTTATCTCTGTAGAGATTTCCTAGGAAGGATCATGATACGGTTCAATGATCACAGTGGGGTTTTTCCTTCTACAATTTGTAATATTAAAAAATACCAGAAGATTACTGTATAGACTTTATCTATGTCCCTTAGTATGTACAAAGAATAGCACAATTGTGACTGTGCATTGGTGTGCAGTGATATGAAACATGAGCAGGATTTGAAAAGGTAGCACTGCCACAAGGAATCTATGAAAAAAAACTATGCATATGCATCAGATATAGTACTCTGGTAATGTCCTGTGGCACTAGTTTTCATCTCTGAATACAATGATTAATTAACAAATAACTGTGAAAAACTCCGTTAATAATTCCTTTTTGTTTGTTCATTGTACTGGGACCTCAAATCATTGAAATACAGTTTGTTAAATCCGTACTTGAGTGATGATTACATTTGAGTACTGGATATTTCCATTTTACCTCCTCTGGAGTTTAGATCTTGAAATGACAAAAATTGGTAATGATTGTTTAAGCATATGGCCAAAACCAGAGAAGTAAGTACTGTGGTTTTTTTCTAACTCAACCATCCTGTGTGGATGTTGCAGGCATTGAAAGCTTAACGCTGGAGAAATTATGTTGAAGAATTATGTTGTTATACATTGACTTTAGTTTTGGGTTTGTGTTTATTTTTAAAATGGGGTTCTCCTTTAATCATTTATTATGTATGTTTAAATCCTGCAGAATATTTTCAATATGTAAGACTTTAATATTTAAAAAACTTCACAAGGAAATTATCTTTTTATGTTACAGGAAACTTTCTGATCTTTTTAAAGACTTCTGAAAAGAAGTGCAGTTTGAACAATTGATATATTTACACAGAAAATATTCCTGAAAAATGCATTACTGTGGAGGGCTTCTGGGATTAGTGGACATCAGCTTTTCGCTTCAAGCAATGCAGCTGAGTTCTGATTTGGGTCAATGGTGACAGAGACTCCTACAGAGATCCCACCCTGAGCCCATTAAAATCGATGTTGCTGTGTCACAGTTTAATTGGAGTAAGGATGAGGCCTCTGATGCAGCACTCCCGTGTCTGTGTGCTGTAATGTTCTGGCAGCTCATCATGACCTTCCTTTTTTCCACTCTGCAAGTACAAAACGAACTAATGTCACTACAGTATGTGCTAACAAATCTAATATTTTTGAAGCCAGTTTTTTCGCTTCAGTGTGATCCGCTCTATATTTAAAAGTCTTTGATAAATATAGCCACCCTGCTGTATTTCTGTAATCGGAATAATTTTGTAATGTTTGGTGTCATTTCACAGATCTGTTTTGTGTGGATGTTCCAGGAGTCATTTCCTGACCTTTTGATTTTTGAGGTAGTGGCACTGTGGTCTTAGTGCCTTCTTAATGGGCAGAGGTTGGAGCTGGAAGTAGCTCTGATAAGAGTAACATGATGTGCAAGAAAGAAAGCTTATGAGTTCCTATGCACCTTGTTAAGGAAAGTGTAAGTCTGTCTGCTCTTAGGGGGTAACCTGCCTCTGTCAGGAATAGGACATGCTGGTTATTCCTGCAGCAGAACAGGCCTGAACTGATTGTAATGAAGATACATGATAGTTGGTTACTGTTCACTTTTTGAATGGCTGTGTTTTTTTCTATAGCTATCTGATGCAGAGCACTGAGTGCTTAGAGAGAGTTTGTTACTGCATCTCAGCTGGATGCCAAAAATTATACTTTGTGGATTTGTCTCCTATTCCACTGGGAGCTCTGTTGAGAGGATGTGTTTTGGGTTTCCTTTTCCACTTTAGTTTTTCCTTTCTTGTTACTGGCATGGTTTTTAAATTGCTTTTAAACTGTGTGCCCTCAGTACCCTCCTCTACAGGAGATGCTGTGCTGTCTTTTTTACTCCTTTATTGATTATTCTATAAAGTCTCTCCCATGAGTATACTGGCTTAAATCCAGACAGTCAGGGGTTGAAGATATTGTGGTATTTTGTTCTAGCTTATTGATATTAACAGTTCACAACATATGGTGTAGGTACACATGCTGAAAAACCAAAACCTGTTACAAGTTCTGGCAGTGAGGCATAAGCAGGGCAAAAGCTGGATCAAGTTAGGCACTCATGGGAGAATTAAGTCCACTAGTATTACCTGAATAATGTGGTTTACAGTTAATTTCAGAAAGGAAAGGGTGTAAGTGTGTGTGGTCCTGAGGCACAGTGGATGACGTTGTTCTAATGCATGTTTTTGTGAATAGCATTTCAGTGGATAAAGTTATGAGCACAGTGTGCATTAGCACATCATTGCCGTTGATCTTGTGTTCTGGTGATTTACTACCACGTTTTCCTGTGGCTGCGTTTGGTCTGCTGTTTGATTCATTTTTGCTGGGGATATAATTTCCCATGGTGGTGGATCCAAAATAAAGGCATTTTCCTTCTAAATTGTGCTGTTCCTCTTGCTTCTTGAGCCTGTGGCTGTGCTCCTGGTACAGAGAAGGTGGCACACGCTAAGCTGGACCCACAGACAATCCAAAAGAAAATATGATTAATTTTCCTATGGATCAGCAGTCTGGTGGGACTGACCGCCTACTTGCTGCTACACCTGATGCAAGGGAGGTGGCTGTACATTCGTGGATGGACCCTGCAGGGAATAGTTCACAGTGAGACTGGATTAAGCATGACATGAAACTTTGCTCTTCATTTGTTATTAAATAAAAGGTGCAAACAATTAGACCCATGTAACACTGTCTATCTTTATTACCATTCTGTAAACATGCAGATATGCTATATTTCTGCATTCCTATGCCTGTTTCTGTAGTATTGCATTACTGATGTAAAACATGAAGTGATGTTGATTGTGAATATATGCAAAGCTGTACGTATAGATCACACAACTATAAATTTCCAGTGACCTAGGTAAGCATTGAGTTTCAAGCCATAGTTGAAAAAATGGAATAGCTGTGAAATTCATCCAGTACAGGAAGCTCAAATAACCATGATCGGTTTTTAGGGATCTTTTTTGTTGTTGTTTTTTTATTTTGGTTTTTTTTTAAATATATTCTACTGTATAAATAAGACTGAAATGTGTCTTGGGGTCTTTTGTGCTCTCTAAATAGGAGTTAATATAATTCTTAAGTATTATTTTGCATAGTCCTATTTTTACTGTAGAGGTATGTGCATTTTTACAGTCTTCTGTGGCATGATAGTGAAAAACATAAATATTGATTGTTTTTCGGCAACTTGCTTTTTATACTGAGAATTTTTAATATGTGCATGTATCATTCTTCAGACTGCCTAAGGAGCAAGGTATCAGACATTTGAAGCCACTTCTAAATGGTTCTGAATTGTATGTTGATTAGCATTGCATATTTAGAGGTACTTGGTTGACGTATTAGTAAAAAGGGAAAGAGGGATATGTAATTTTCACCTCTTGATTTTACAATATGTCTTTCAAGTGTGTGCATGTGTGCTGCCTTTTGTGTTACTTTTAAAAAAAATTTTGGATTGGCTTCAGAGCATGTGTTACATAGTATGTGTAATACTTGAATACTTGAGACCTTAAAGATCAACTAGTTCCACCTCTTACAGGGGCACCTTTCATTAGGCTGGATTTCTGAGAGCTCCATCCAGCCTGGCCTTGAACAGCTCCAGGGGTGTGGCATCCACAACTTCTCTGGGCAACCTGTGCCAGTGCCTCACCACCCTCACAGTAAAGAATTTTTTTCCATCAGAGTTCCTGGCCCTGCCCAGAACAGACTCAAGAATCACACCATGTACTTGAGAGCACTGTCCAAATGCTTCTTGACTGTCAGGTTCGGTTCTGTGACTGCTTCCCTGGGGAGCTGTTCCAGTGCCCAACCACCCTCTGGGTGAAGAACCTCTTTCTGATATCCAACCTAAACCTCCCCTGACACAACTTCAGGGCATTCCCTTTGGTCCTGTCACTGGTCACCACAGAGAAGAGATCAGTGCCTGCCCCTCCTCTTCCCCTCTCAAGGAAGTTGTAACTGCAATGAGGTCTCCCCTCAGACTCCTCTTCTCCAGGCTGAACAGACCAAGTGCCCTCAGCCGCTCCTCATACGGTTTCCCCTCAAGGCCCTTCGCCATCTTCATTGCCCTCCGTTGATGCTTTCTAGTAGCTTTATATCCTTCTCTTGTTGTGGTGGCCAACCACACAGCAAGCTGAGGCTGCAGCAGTGCAGAGCAGAGTGGGACAATCACCTCCCTCAGCTGGCTGACGATTCCTTGTGGAGGCACTCATCAGGATAGGTGTTAAGCTACAGGCTGTGAAAATTAAGAAAAGATCATGCTGCTTCCGGCCCACTGTAAACCGAATTTAACCACTGAATTTCTGACTTAATCCTACTTTAGCTTTTTTTGCTAGACTAATGTGCTGGACTTAGTTGTCCAGACAGTCTTGCACACAACTTTCAATTTTTTATTTCTGCCTACACTTCCCCATAAGCGTGCAGAGTACTTTCTGCTAAACATAGTTAGATCTCTCTAAGTACCAAACTACCTTCTGGCTTTGCAGCTCTTAAGTGCTGACTGCTGGCAAAAACCTGCCAATAGTGGAGAGTGAATTTCTCTGTGTCAACCAAATATACCTGCACTAACTTTCAGCCCAATACATGACGTTTTTGTCATTAGTCTGAAAGGGCAATGTATCTTACACTGGTGGAAAAAAAATACTTGTGGAAAATTCGTGAATTTTGGTAAAATGTAGAACTCACATGGACAATTGCTAAAAAAACCCAAAGAAAACCCAAAACCCACAAGATTGGCAGGTGAATGGGATCAAGCAATGTTATTTGCAGTTATAGGTGAAGGCTTTATTCTCCGGTGTGTGGTTTTTGTCTGTCTCCCTTGAGAATACTTGATAGTACAAATCTGTTGATATGAAATGTAGAATTCAATTTAATCTTTGCAGGCTTTCATATGTTGCCAAAAGCACTACATTAAATCTGCACACATTAAGTAATAGATATACCTTAATGTAATATATTTGATAAAATTTTAGTTGTATTAAAATGCACTTTTAAAAAATGTGTTTATTAACAAAACTTTATACTGACTCTCTGAAAAAGATAAACATGGCAGGGGGATGGGGAAAAAGGTGGTTAATTCATAGAGGTTTGGATACTGAGTTCTTTCCTCTCAGCTTCTAGGGCTATTAAGTACTATCCTCTGGCATCTTAAATATATGCAGCTTTGGAAGTGAAGAAGCACTTTCTAGTTGTCCAGCTTTAAATGAGCTGGTCATTAAATAAAACTAATAAATTCAAATGAAGGATATTTATATTAACTGATGAAACTGCAAAGGCACGGTTGATATATAGCAATGTGTAGTAATACACGGATGCTGCAGCAGATCTTGATTCCAGATGCTTGGCCATAGTTTTCAGCAGTCAAAATTTCAAGTGCAAACACAGGTATTACAGCATATCTTCAGTGGGAGCTATTTTCTACAAAATTCAAGGAGTTGAGTTTACCTTTTCTGGAAAAAGACTTTCCAGGAAGCTTCCTGGTCTAGTTACTGCTACTTGTAGAGGTACTGAAAAACCAGTTTTTCAGTTTCTTGTACCTGCAGAGAGTGAGCAACAAGAAGCTTCTAACAACAAGCACTGCCCTTGATGTGACATCCTTGAGCATTCTCTCATTCTCACTCCTGTTTGGATTGAAGTCAAGGAGAGTTAGATATTCATTGTATGAGATTTGATTGTTGGCTGTAACCAGATATAACCAATTACAATTGTAATAATTACTTTCTGTAACTTGATCAATATCCCATGATAGAGCATGGAGTCCAAAGTTTCCTTTAATGTTTGATGGCTCTTATTTTTATTAGTGGTTATACATTTATTGGAAGCTCAGGGAACTACAAAAACTCAGGAATAAAATACTAGGCTGCTTGATTTTTTTCCTTTTAATAATTTAAATAAAGATACATTTAAGCCTTAGTTAATACTAATATGCTTTTTCTTAATGTATTGTGTTTTAAAGTATAAATTTTGCTGATAAGGATATTCAGTTTTGGATTTGACTCTAATTTCTCTATATGGGGACTCCCACTAAGGACAAGTTAGCTGCCTTCTTCCTTACATCTCAGGACATCTTGGGGAAAGCTCTGGTTTGCCTCTTTCAGCGCCCTTGTGTGATTGTATGTGGTGACCATCTGAGTCAAATGAGAAATGGGACTTTTAAGGAAAGGACACTGAGTTGCTAATAGCTCGGAAGACTACTTCAGGTAGAGAGAAAGAAAAGATCAAACTCTTTGGTAGTTTAGAACAGACCATCTAAAACTAGAGAGCACACCTAATTCACACACTAGGGAAAAGCAACTCAGGATGTTTTTCTCTCACTTTTTCATTTCTTGATAGAAAGAACAGCCAGACAGAGAATGTCCTGTAATTTCTGTACACAAATAGTCATCTCTGCTGGCACTATTCTCAATATATTACATACCTGAACTAAATAAATATTTGTGCAGGTTTCAGCTAGGGTAGAGTTAGTGTCTCAGTATCTTTTACAGTGGGATGTTTTGGATTTGGAATGAGAATGCTGATGATACCACACTGATGTTTTGGTTTTTTCCTAAGTTATGTTTCTTATATGTCAGGGACTTTTTTCCACACTGGGAGGAATTGTAGCTGGTGACCCAAACTAACCAAAGGGTTATTCCACACTATAGAACATCATGGCTGGTATATAAGCAGGTGGAAGTTACCTGGAAGAGGTGCTGAGCTGGGCTTGGGAAGCGGGGTCTGGCACTGATCAGTGGTTGATGAGCAATTGCATTGTGCATCACTTGGTTTTCCCTCTTTATTATCCTTAGTGTTATAATTTACCGTTATTACTGTATTTTACTTTATTTTCAATTATTAAATTGTTAGTCTCTCAACATACGAGTTTTATTTTGATTCTTCGCCCCATTCCACCACGATGGGAGCAGAGGGAGCAGAGGCTGAGCGAGGGGATGTGTGGTGCTTAATTTCCAGCTGGGCTTAAACCATGGCGATATTTAACCTAGTCAAATCTCCCATTGTATGAAGGTAGAAACCTGAGAGAATCATTCTGTTTTAACTACATGCACTGATTGATTTAGCATTAAACCAAACTTTACATCTCTTTTGGAAAAACTAAAATTGTTATTAAACCAGTAGAAACTGAAAAGCTTGCTTTTCAAACCGTTCTGGTCAATATAGTTAATGTTTTTCCTTGACAAACTTCCATTGCTGAGACACTGCTATGTACTTAACTGTAGTAAAACACCATTCATTTTCAGTGTCACAAGATTTGGACCATGAATATAGAAATACACATACATATGCATGCAAATATAGAAACAGACTGATCCACAGTAAGAATATTAGGATGCATGCCACGCATTCTTTGATAACTGCTGGCACAGGGCTACAGCACATGAATTTGAGTTCCTAAAGCCACCTGGTAGGTTGAGTTGAAAACCTTTTGAAAAATACATCAAAAAGTTGCTATGGCACTGCAGGGGATACTTATGCGTAGAATAAAAGAACTGGTGTAGTGTTCTGTTCAGCAGTTCTTAACCCACAAACATTTCTGAATTCTAAAAGTATTTTGACAATTCTGTGTTATAACACTACTTAGTGCTTAGCATTTTGCTCTAACTCTTTTAAACTAGAATCAAAGTTAAAGATTTAGTATTAGATTTCTTTCCTTTTACATCTGCATCTTTAAAAATAGCCTGTAAAAAGTTTTGGATAAATGCTCTGGTTCCTTTCTTGAAAGCAGTGTGGGTGCCTCTGAAAAGTAGTAATCTTCTGCATTCTTTTAATAGAATTCTGATTATATTCTAGGGAAAATGAAAATGCAAGTATATGTATAAAAACCAAGGAGGAGGGAGGTTTCACCAATTCCATATGAAATATAGAAGAAAATATGGTATATTCCATAAATGTATATGAAGATTGCAAGGGACCAAACTACATGGCTGTGTGCTTCTATCATTGACTGCAGGTAGCCTGCATAAATCCAGATTGAGATGGGTGTGAGAAAGACCCGTGAATTTTGCCTGCATATCCAGTGGCCCAGAGTATTCACAGTGAAATCGTAAAAAGGGCGTAGTTATTTCTCTGCTTCATTGATAGTTGCAGAAAATGTAATGATGTTGGGGTTTTACATTGGGTTTTCCTGCTTTTCTGCTGCTACTATGGCACATTTAATTTTGTGGATGTCCTTTGGGGTCAAGATTGAAAATCCTAATATAAATTTAAAAAAATATTTCTAATGCTGGTTCCTTTGTTGAACTTTGTTTTGCATACATAATTAGCATGATAATCATGTAACAAAAGCAGATATATATTATGAAATCATACCAGTATTCCAAGCTGTCATTTACATCAGTGTTTCAGTCCTTTCTTAAAGTAAACCAATATAATTTAGTGACTCATCCAAGAACCATCACAATATTTTTGACATATGAAATGACTTGAGTGAACAATAGGAACACTGTGTGATATGGACATGCAGCAGACATGAAAACAGAGAAGAGCTGAGACGACTAAGTGAAATCCCACTAGTCTCATTGCCCCAAAATTAATAAGCATGACAGATAGTACATTTTGGCATAATGCTTGCATTTTTTTTTAGGGAGTTGATTATATTTTTCATTGTGTGTCCACTGCTAGTTGGTTATAAACGGCAGTTTTACTGGATGTTTTAGGTAAGGAACATAAAATTTCAGTTGGCTAGTATAGTGTTCTTAAGTATCTCAGGGGTATGTTTTCAGGAGGGACATTAAAAAGAAAATTTTATTAAAACAGAAGCTTTGTTCATGCAAAGACTTCATGAAAAGCTGCTTTTTCCCCAGTAGGTTTTCTATTTTTTTTTTATTGTTTACTACTAAAAATGCACCTTGCTTTCTATACATTATCTTCAGAGTCTAAATATAGGATCGTGTTCAAATTTTTTCATAGTGTCAGTGCTCAATTGACCTTCAAAATTTTTGATGTGTATGCAATTTGAGCATCTGAAGTACTGTTGTTAAAGAGCCTACTTTCTAGATCTCATTTCATTTAATTGTTTCTATTTTTCCAACATAGTATTTAGAAATGTTGGAACTAGAAATAATGTGTTTTCAGAAGAATTGCTTTTATGTTCCAGGTCAAAATAATATCATTGCCTGAACTACAGACTTTACAGAAGTCACTTCTATTAATGCCTTTGTCAGCTGATCTGATGAGTCCATCAGACACGATTTTTTGACAAGAACTTTTTTCTTGAGAAGTCCATTGGTGAGGACATTCATTATGTTTTGCATTTTTTTATATAGAATTTCTCTGTGCGCTAGACTGAATTTAAAGTGCATTATCAGGTGAAATTGCATTTACTACTAAACAGCAGAGAATCTAGGACTGAGAGCATTTTCTAATTAATTCCCAACATCTTATGATTATCTCATTATTTAGAGGAAGTTTCCACTTGCATGGTTTAGCTGTCATTTAAAATGACGTCAAATGCAATTGAATGGTAGTCTGACATTTATGAGAGATGTTTTCAAGCAGTTGTTGCAGTGGTTCTTAGATGAAGCTTTTGAGTGCAGAATCTATTGTAGATAGAAATAAAGTGATCATCTGAAGTCCGGCGAGCTAATAACTGTTAATAGACACACAAATGTGAAGACTATAGGGCAGTAATTAGTGCCCCTGGTAGCTGTCATGTGGAAGTATCATCAGTTTTAAAGGTCACTTGTATGTTCTTACAATGAGGACAGCAGCCTTTTTATAGTTTCTGGAATCTCTCCTCTTCCTTGTAAGAAAAGAGAATTAGTAGAGAATAGAACTTGTGGACTTGTGTACGGAACTTTTTTTTTTTTCAGTTGAAGAGAAGATCTGGTTTTATTGGGATGAATTTAGTTGACCTAAGGTTACTACTCCACTTTCCATCCTTTCTACTGCGATATAGGAAAACAGATTAGATATCAATATTTACACATGTCAATGAAGCCATCACCTGATATAAGTTAATGGTTATGCTGCTATTAACAATATATTTCACACAAATTTCGGTGGTATTATTTCTGCTTTTTTGCTGGCATCTGAAAGACTTTAGGATTGTGATTATGATGTCTGTATTGTATCTATATACTCTCTATTGATCCATGTGAGGCACTCCAGGCTTGTACTCTCAGTTCCACTGGGAACTCCTCAGTTCTCAGTCCTGAGACAGATTCTTAGAGATGACAGTAGAGCATAGTGCCTAGGAATGTAAAAGAAATTGTAACAGCATGTAAGTTTAGGACCTAACATTCTAGTCCAAGGTTTATCTTTATCATCTTGTGTGTGCTGTCACATCAGTCCTCCTGCCAGAGAACTTTACAAAATGATTGAAGTAATTTCCTCTTGGAAAGGTAAGAGTTGCTTGAAACAGCAGTTTTCAGAGGGATCAGGTTTTCACAGAACATAATTGCTAGTGATTGCTCCCATATATCTACCTTACGTACTAGTTTCAGTTTTATATAAGAACAGGTGTATAACCAATCAGATCTGTGTAACGATAGTCTGGTTGTGCTTGGATCAAAATGCAGGTTCCCAGCATACAATGAGGCAATCATGTTCAAAGGTGCTTCTTTGATATCTTTAGTATTATGATCTTACTGGCAACAGCATTACCATTCATATTCTAACTTCTAGGGCTGACTTTAAGATGGATCATCTACTGTGACTTTCTTTCAACAGTCACGTGTATTTACTCTGTACAAATGCTCAAATGATTTCAAGATGTGCAAGTAAATACAGGTTTTTTAAATAAGAAAAAGCTAATTGAGTAAAACAAATTCTAAAACCTCTGCAGGACTTACAAGCAATTAGAGTGTGATTTCTAGGCAGACAGCATAAAGAGTCTTCACGTAAACACTTCAGTGCATGATTTTAAATTAAAATTAAATTAATCTCTTCATAAGGCAGTAAAATTAAATATAACAATCTAAAGATAGTTTTCTCTGAATAGATATTGTAGCTTTAAAATTTTTTTTCAAAAGAAACAAGAATACATTATCTCATAAATAGACTGTAGTATTGTTCTGTCGTATTTCAACCCACATGAGCAGAGAGAAAGATAGTGCATGATCGGAGTTTCATAAAAAGGTAAAGCTTAAATTTTCTCCACTCTGTCTCTTTTTAATGCTCTTCGGGATTGAATCCATTAGGAGCCAAACAAAGCACATCTGTGTTGTTGTCCCTACTGACTGTCAGCATACAGTACATTCAAATACTGCAGCCAGAAGGCGTTTTACAAAAACAGCTTTCAAGATGTGTTCTTGAAATGCGTTTGTGTACTCATTATGCAGCGCTATCTTTTGTCAGTGGGGAGTTCTGTAAATAAAGCATCAAGGTCTAATATTGCAGTAGCTGATAGCAATAAAGTAAACTAAAACCAAATAGCCCACTTTTCTTTACGCGGCTTTGTTTACAACTGTGACCAGTATAGGAAAAAAGCTGAAAATTAATTTTTTGTTATATTTGCAAAACCTTGCAATATCTAAAGTGTCTTTGCAGGATAAAATGCAGTAGTTTTTTATAAACACCACAGGATCGACAGCAATCTGCAGCTTTAGCTGCCTCATGTTTGACCTGTTCAAGTAAGACAATTATTTTGCAGACATATATGCAGATGGAAATGCCTGGAATTTATAGTCCTTTCTGTTCCCAAACTCAGAATTGTTGATCTCAGATTCTATAGGTTAAGGGAAAAAAATGGGTGCTTGAATGGGGACATTCACAGGAGTATAGGTGAAACGTAGGAGTTTAAACAGACTGTTAGACCAACCATCTTTTCTTTTGAAACCTATTCTTTTGGTATCAGAAACAGTGCTTGAAATTTATAAAATTAGCATTGAAGTATCAAGTTCTTACTCAAAACATAAAGGAAAAAGATTCAACACAGGTTCATATATTGCTTGAAGTGCGGCTTAAAAAAATGTCATTTAAATGCTGTCCATTACATTGCAATGTTATTGTATAGTATAATAAAGAAAAGTCCTGTTACTTATTTTTGCCACATATTTGTAAAATAATACTATGCAATAGGAATAGAACATGAAATAATACTGAGGTTACACAGTATTGAAATGCTTTAAAAGAAAAAGAACCCAACAGGTGCAGCACTGCACTTTGACTTTTCAGAGAGAGGCTTGCTGAAAGGCACTTACCTCTTCAATAAGTGATTTAAGATGAAAACATTTTGATGAGATGAACTTCTTTTGTACAAGGAGCGTTCATTAGAGATCTTACAAAGGTGGGCTGCTTCTGCTGCATTCAAATGAATGAATCTGGCAGTATGGGCATATTCCCCTGGCTTTTCAGTACTGCTGCCCTGGTTTTATACTCAGTAAATGTGCTTTTGCTGAACCTAACAATAATATCTACTGGAGACTGCCTTACAACTGGGCCTTGAACTTCACTTTTTCAAACCTTTGTTGTTGGGACACTGGTTTCTGGATTGCCATTCTGTTAGCATGATGAACTAATTGACCTAGCAGGACTCCCTGTGGAATTGCAGCTTCTGCTTAGATCATCAGGAGCACAATTTGTTGTTTCATTTCCTCTCTGAGTCCCATCAGGGAAATTGAATTGTGAAAAGACTACCTACTGGGAGCTTTCAGCCCTCCTGACTGAATAAGTAACTTTATTTTTTTGGTACTGTCTTAATTAACAACAAAAAAGAGACTTTGTTATGAGGGAGTCTGCTGTGATTCTGATACAGCTGACTGACCCCTGTCGCAGGAGCACTTGATCCCACACAGGCTCTCGAGGCCGGGGGCCCTGTGCAGGTGCAAAGTTAACACAAAGCTCCAGCAAGCTGCGAGTCCTGCACTTGTGTAACTCGCCAAGTGTTACTAGACCATCACCCAGGCTGAAGTCTGCAGGTATTAACTATTTGGCAAAAACATTCCAGGGTGAGAGATCTAGCTTGTCTAGACTTTTAATTAGTAACAGTAATTAACGTCATTTGCTTGAAGCAGTTTGTACTTATCTGTGAAAAGATATAAACCCTAAGAGTTTTCTGGGCTCTGATGTCATGAGACAGTGTTGTGAACTTATTATTAAAAGGGCTGCCTAGTTTTCATTAACAGGACACACACATTTGCACATCTCTTGCTTTTCCTGGCCCTGAACTATATTCTGTCAAAATATGCTGAAATTAAGAGTTTATTTTTTTATCTTTCCATTACTAGGCTTATTTTCCCTCAGTCTTTTCAAGTTCACTTTTGTGTACAGGTGGAGAAAAATGATTTTGTGGCTGATCACTCAAAGGAAAATATCCTGGGTTTTTCTTAAGGGAACAAGTGAATAAATTCTCCTTTTTGAAAGTTTAATGCTGACAAGTCTTTTTAGAGTAACAAGTTCCAAAGCAAAAAGCATAGGAGAAATAATATTACAGAAAGCTGTCTTACGGTGAAGGCAGTTTCATCAGCATAAATGTTCTCTGTTTTCAGTTATGAAATTTCACATTTTGAAATAATAATAACTTTGAAATAATAATAGTGTAGGTTTATTGTACGAAGCTGAAGGCAAGGAAAGATGGCATTAGAGAGATACAAGTCTGTCTCATAATAAAAATAAATTCACAAGGAGTAATCAAATTTTGTTTGTTTTACACAAGGTCATATTTCTAAGTTTATGAAGTAGGAAAAGTCTACGTTGTTCTGCAGTTTTGACTTTTGTGCTGATTTTTAGAGGTTATGGAGCTGCGACCAGTATGATAAGCAAGATATCCCCTGCAGATCACTGAGGGAAGGCTTTGCCATCGTGGAAGAGGGCAGGGCCTGCTTCCATCAATGAAAAATCATTAGCAACCCTCTTAATTTTGTTTGCTCCCGTGCCTGAATTTGGTCTTTGGTAATGTGATGTTGAGGTTGGAAGTCAAATAATACTTTCATTTTTCTCAGAAAACTTATAAAAACACAGACAGCAGCTCTAAATTCCCCTTTTTTTTCCTGTTCATTCTCGCTAGGCTTTTTTTAAAACAATATTTCCACATTATTTCTGAATGTTAGTTGTTAACATACACAGCAAATATTGAAATGCATCCATAGAGAACTGACTTATACCGTGAAGGTGATATGCAGAGTGCCAACCACTGTGCTGAGGGAAGGAGATGAGCAGTGGGGTTGGGGAATAGCAAATGGGGCAATGCAGTGTCGGACTAGGAGAGCAAAAGAGAAGGCAGGAATAGGATAGTGAGAAAGGCCAGTATCTTTGGGTCTGAAAGGATTGCAGTTTTTGAATATTCCTGATTACATCTTTCTTCAAAGCTAAAGAATAAAGATACTGGTTAGCTTCTGGAACACAGCATTATTTTGCCATGCTTATTGGTTATGGCCCAAAATCAAATGCGCTTATTTGGATGTTATAGCTTAAGGAGAATCATTTCCAGAAATTTGTAGATAGCCATGCTATGGGTTTTGTGTTCATTCTCTTCCCCTTGGATTCCTGGGTTTCACCCATAAAATACACAGATACTTCAAAAGCAGTATATCTGAAAAATATCTTTGGTTGAAAAGGCTGGAAATCTTCCTGTAGTACAGAAGAAGTACAGAAGACAGGATTAGAATTTTGTTGAGTGTAACTTAGTGATGGCTGTGGTCATCAAATAATAATTTATTATTCCAAATGAACATGTCTGCACTGTTTACTTTAATTGTTTTTCAAAAGACCCTCCAAGAATGTGGTGGACAGCTTTCTGTTAGTGTTAAAGACACCAATTCCTCTATATTTGAACCCTTTAGATTTTCATTCCAACATATAGTGAAACATTCTTTTCAAAGGAGGCTAACATCTGAAGAAGGTAATTGTTGGCCATGATGAAAAGTTTTTCGCTTCCTGAGTTACACAGAACTGGATGGGGACCACTAATCTTGTTTTTTTGCTTATAAAATTTTCTTATAATTTTCTTTAGATTTAGAAATTTTTGCATAAATTATCCAACAAAATAAACGTATAGGAAACTACAATAAACCTCTGCATGCAGAGTTTTGAGAAATATTAATAATGTTTGCATATGTGATGGAATTTCCCAAACTGTCTCTTTTTGCTGCTTAGAAGAAATGTACGGTTAAAATTCTGATGTAATTGTGTTTTAATTTATGCCAGTAATTTCCAGGCGCCAGGATAAGAGGTGCTTAAAAAATTACAAAGGAAAAGAAAAGGCAAATCCTTGCTATTGTATAGAAAGAGACATGAATGTAAATAATGCTATTAAGAAATCCAGTATGTTTGTGCACACGGGAGGTTTAGTTGCCAAAGAGTTTCATGTTCAATTTTCATTTTCTTTTTCTCTTAAATCAGATACTTTGATCAAAGCAGGCAGGTTGCCAAATAGCTTTTTATCTTATAACAGAAAAAATAATGTAAAATATGAAGTAATTAAATTTGAAGCACCTTGTTATGAGATGAAGAACTGTATTCAAGAGGTGCTGTGAAATGAATTAATTATTCATGTGCATGGGATGCTTGCAGTGCCTTCTGTGGCAGGTATTTGTGTTCCTGTAAGGTCAATGTCAGTTACGGTAAAAGTTGCCAACTCTTTTTTTGTTTCAGGAATTTAATGTTGGAGGTTTTTTTCTCTATTTTTACAACAATAATGTAGAGGATTGGTATGCTGTTGGTTTGAAAAAGAGAAGTCAAATAAAAGAGGATCTTTTATAATGTGTATAAATACATATTAAAATTACAAGTTCCTTTTTTATAAAGCATTTTTAATGTGATTTTACATTCCTCACCAACTCATCTGTAAAACAGGATTACATTCCTGCTAAAATAAAGGTATGATTTTTTTTTTTTTTTAATTATAATTGATTGAGTGGTAGTGTGTCTGAGAGGACTTTTAAAATGCTGCATAGCCATCTGTATAATATTTAATTGAACCTTCCCTCCTGCCTCACTGGCCAATGAAATTTAACAGCATTATGTTTAGATTATATATACATATAATAATACAACTGTAACATTAAGTTAGAATACTCTTGAGAGTAGTGATGAACAGTCTTTTGAGACTGTTCAGAATAACTCCACCACAGCCACGTTGTCTCCATTTGGATATGATCCTTCTGTAGTGTGACAATTTTTTTCCCTTGAGGGGCTATCACTCGCTCTGCCTAGAAGGGTGTGGATCCACAGAAGCAGCCCCACAACAGAGTGGGTAATCTTCATAGTCCATGTTTTGTATAGGGACTACTTGAACTTTATTTCGGTATCAGATTGACTGGAAATCACTGTATCAGATTGACTGGAACCTTTCAGATGTAATGATCTGCTAATTTTTATTCCTTTCTATGAACAGTGTAAGTATTTGGTCAATCTGATACACTAAACCCCAAAGATACTGTATCGTTTTGTTTTAGCACTTAGCTTCTTAAGGTTTAGACATTTTGGCTATTTTGTATTCCTTGGTAAAACCAAGGAATCTAAATTACAGTATTGATGTAAAGATGATGAGGCAACAATTTCTTGGAGTACTTATTCTTGCATATTTATTTAATTATATTGTTAGTTTCTATTGATTTTTGGCGGGGTTGAAAAAGAATAGGTTTAGAAGTGGAGGAGAGAAGGCAAAATATAAGGCAAAATGTGCTTAAATCTGTTTTTTGCTAGAGGCAGCTTTTGGTTTAAATTGCATTGTTATAAGTATGAATAGGTAGTACTGCTGTCATTACTTAGAGTTTGCACTGTTTAAGAAGGTATAGAGGGTAAGAAGTAGATATTCCTGAGTTCACGCAAAATAGCAGAGTCAGACAAAACTCAAATATTTTTAAATTGTAGGAAACAAATTTAAAAAAGAGCGTTTGTGCTTTTTTGTTTGAGACTTTTTGTTGTAATATTTTCCTTGCATGTTTTGGCTTGAACTGAACGCATTTCTTTGCTGTCACTTCCTTCAGCCTCCCTTTAACAAACTCTGTTTTCCTTCTCTTGTCTCACAACTATTCAGTACTGAGAAGATCTTCCTTAGTTCTCTGCAGGAATATATAACATATCACATGTCATATCCCCTGTAGCAAGATGAAGTTCCTGCAGATATATAAACCGTCCATACTGAAATATGTAGTACCCACTACTTGTTCTGTCTTGTACTTTCTGTACTTTTGGTAGGTGGTTCTGTACTTATACACAGTGCTATCGCTATTTCATAGATTAACTGATGTTTCAAGCTGATTGGGTAAATCTCACACATAAGAATTTTAACAAGATTTAATTTAAACTCCAAATTACATTTTCATACACCATTAAGTGCCAGTTGCTATGTGAAATAAATCTATGCTGAGGGTTAATTTGTTTTAAGAATGTGTTTGAGGGAAATATTGCAAGCATAATGCAGCAAAGTATATTTAATCTTAGGTATATAATCTATGCCAATGGAATCTATGTTGGCTTCTTTGCATATTTACCTGAATTTGCATTTTTTGGTTGTTGATAAAGTTCTTCTTGGTGCTTAATTTTTGTTATACATTTGTTAAACTGCGCGTAAACTTTGGGCCAGCACTAGAGAGTTAACTAGGCACAGCTTTGACAATTGCAACTGTGTTTTGAACTCCATGTTACCCTATGGAGAGGGTTATCCTAGGTTTGAAAGGAAAATCTGGTACCTGTGACTTCAGGGAAGAAGCATGCATGTCAGTTGAGGGGCAAAACTGTATATTAAGCAATGATAACAGCAATAGAAAGTACAGTTGAATTTTTGACCATCTTTGAGACTTCTAGAATGAACAGCTTCAATTTTTTTGCTTGCTCTTTCCTTTTTTTTCCTCTAATCTACCTGAATTCCTTTCTCGCTGTGCATTTGTTAAGTGCTACTCAGCAGTTCTGCCATCCTTTCCATTTTGGTCTCCAGGTACTACTGTATTCACATGAATAAAAAAGCCCCAGCATTATTTATAAATAGAAATATTGATCCAAGCAGAAGTGAGGTACGTTAGTGTTACATTTGAAATATGTGGTGTACAGATAGCTGTGTTAGGAATGAAGACCACCCAGGGCAGCAATTTTCAAATGCCAGTGATTATCACTGAACCTCATTCAACTAAGGGGGAGGAGCTTTAAGGCAAGGCAAATGATTAGCAGAATATTAATTTGACCTAAAATGCATAATTGTAAAGCTGTAATGAAGTACCTAAATGAGTATTTCTATCCATTTACCAACTCACCTAATGGCAAAGGACTATAAACCTTTAACTCATATTTGTACTAATCCAATTCCAGGTGCACAGTGCATGTTTTTGTAGTAATAAATATTAAATAGTATATATTTTAAAGAGCAGTGTGTGTCTTAGCATTCTTGGAGGGAAAAAGGAACTCGTAAATTTTAGTCCTGGCACTGATATTGATTCACGGCATTGCTATGGGCAAGTCACTTAACTTCTGTCTGTGTTTCTTTAGCCATAAAATAGAAATAACAGTGCTTATTTTCTTGCTTCCCACAGGAGTTGAAAGAAATTTTAACATTTATGTAACTCTTCAGAGAATGTTAATTTAATGTCCAGTTAAGCTTTTGGCTGTATCCAAGATAAATATATCCAATATTATTTTTAGGGAAATTATTTACAACATATTACAAATCTATTCTGTTTGATATTTTACCAAAGTAATAATCTTTCCATGTTAAAAAAACATGGAGTTTCCTTGTAAATAGGAAAGCTAATTAACTTGAAGGAAAAAATGAATATATTCCTATTGTATGAAAAAAAATAATTTTTTTGACATTTCTGTATTTAGATGTATCTGCTTTTTTAGATGACAGTACTGTGAAATCAGAAGTGTGACCATACATTGTGTATGCAAGGAAGAGGAACACCACCAATGCGTTTTAGAAATTTTGTTACAGTTTTTCAGCTGAAAATGGATGAAAATAACATTCTTGTTATTCATACAGATTTTCAAAGGACTGCTTACTTCTTTCCTGAAAAATACATTAATAGTGAAGAGATTAATTTAGCCCGCAGCTGGATATGGAGACCAAGACTGGGAGGAAGATTATAGAAACTTCATGTGAGCTTTGGCACATGTGATTAAAGTAGCAGTTTGAGGTCTACATATATATGTAGAGGGTAAAGGAAGGTATCAGTAAGATGTTGCAGATGGTTGTATTAGCTGAGAAGAATTTGGGTATTTGAAAATTATATTGGGTAGAATGAGAACTGTAGATGCTTGAGGGAACATGAAAGAAAAGGTGGAGTTAGCAAAGTTGAGTGGAAAGCCCTCAAGATGACACCAAATGAGATTACCATAAATGCTGGCCCAAGAAGACCCCACCTGTTTCAAAATTAATAGCTTCGTATTGAAAATACATATAGTCTTTATTCTGCAAGTCAGAAGGTTCCATAGTGTTATTCACTGACAGGTTGATTTAAGCATAAACAAACTTGGTGAGATGATCTAAAGCAAATGAAAGCTAGTTCTTAGTTCTCCATGCTACTAAAACTTGAGAATGTGAGAATAGGAACATGGGGATCCAGTAACTGAAGACCAGCTTTCCAAGGAACTGGCTAGAAGAATACTAACGTCATAAGCTTATTAAATTTCAGGAAATAAAACTTTTGCAAATCTTAAATTACACACTGAACAGCAATCACTGGAAAGAGTGAAAATCACCTTTGTAACAGGAACATATGCATTTTAAGATTTACTCGTCTTAGCACTTCAGGAAGTAGACTTCTACAAGATAGTAGTTTTATTCTGAGTGCAAAAAAAGGGGAAGAGATAGTCAGTATGGCTTGATGAAAAGAGCTCAGTTGACTGGAAAGGCAGTCTACTCTGTTGGTTTGGAAGGAAAATGAGGAGACAGGAGAAGGAAAGTTACTGTGTGCTTGTAATTTTATTGTTTAGACTAGTTTTCAAAAACATTAGGATCAGAAAATTTAAATCAGGTTTCAAAAGAGATGTTACAGATTTTCTTTTTCATACTTTCCTGTAATAGAGGTTTGGCAAATCTTGTCCTGTTACATCTGCACAGATCTAGTTACACAAGTATTGCTGAAAACAATTTGTTTCTGTGACAGAGTCTAAAACAGCAACAGAGTGAGAAAGCAAGAGAGTGAATGTCTTTTTTTCTTATTCTGTTGCTGTTTAAAAAAAAAAAAATTAAAACAGTTTTTTAGAAAAGCTTGCACTAATAAATGCTAATAAGGTTATGTGCAGGAGCCTAAAATTAGTTGCTGTGATTAATCCAGTATAGGTGCTTTGAACTAGAGGATGAAATCTTGGTTCTAGTGAGCTCACTAATAGAAGTCCTGTTGAGTACATACAACTAAAACTTCCAGGATTAGGACACCTAGAAAATATTTTGAAAATTTGAACAGCTATCTGTAAGGTTTCATTTGATGTCACAGTTGCAGAATGTCAAGATTAGTGTGCATTTCAGTGTTTTACAGAACCAAGGTCAGCTTCATCTGCTGTAAATTATATTCAGCATTGTACCATAAGGAAGTTAACAATTTTCTGCAGCTCTGAGAATTGCATATTGAAATCACTGCACACAGGAAACATCTTAGTGCAGTGCCAGTCGCCACTGAAGGTAGAAGGAGCTAAATGTTTTATCTGTGTCTGGCCTACCTGAAGTGTGAAACTTTAAACACTGAAAGTTAAATCCTGGTGCCTGGGAGAAATGCATCATTTGGGGTGAAAGACATCTAAAAATCTGCAAAATTTGTCAATTCTTAATGAAAATTCTTGGTGTAAAGTCATACAATATTGGCAGAGCTTAGTCTTGATTTTCTTCCGGGAAGCCCTAAAGAAGAATAGGAACGAACTGAAGGGCCTTGCAGGTCCCACATGCTTTCAGTTTTCCTGTTGTTTCACAACTATATGTGGTTCTGAGAAGTTACTTCCATTTAAGTTGACCCATGATGAGAGGAAATGGTTTAAAAACAAATCCCCAAATGTTCAAATCATGAGGCTTGAGCATTACTTTGTTCTTTTACTGAGATGATGGTAATTTGTAATTGGTAATAAGTAATTTGTAATTAAATAATTTTAATTTATTTTCTGTTAATAAGTAATCTGACTGCCAGTGAAAAGACAGCTCAGGTCTGTTGCTTTCGCTATTTGCTTTAAAGTCGATTTATCACAGTTGTGAAAATGGATATAGCAAGAAAAAGAAAAAAAAAGAACAAGCAGAATAATTCAAACTGATTTCTGCAGGTTTTGTTCATAGACAAAGTAACAAATTGCACCAATGGAAGTTTTGTATATACCAGGATTAAAGATTATGTCCTAAGTCTGAGGTGAAATAAAAGTTCATAGAAATGCTTTATCAGTCCTTTTCAGCTAACCTTTAATGTCTATTAGTGTTAGTATTGTAAAATCAAAAGAAAAATGAAAACCTTTTTTAAGAGCTTATTTTTTTCACTCTCAAGAAAAAATGGAAAACAATTGCTCATAGATCTGTAATGGAATTTGGTTGTTCATGGTAACAGTACCACAAACAAAAGATCCATGCAGAACATAATTTAAACTTGATTTTATGGACGCAGGAAAGTGGCCTTTGAAGTGGTCTCCATAGAGATTCTGTTTAGCAGTCATAATATCTTGTGGAATAGTTGTCTTGATGTCTTGCTTATCTAGTGCCTAAAAGATGTCTAATCGGGATTTATTTAAATTCTGGTGGCATATTACCATTCTTAGCATTATTTGGAATTGTATTTTTTATGACCACACATAATACTTTATTCAAAAATTCTAATCTGTATGTTATTTTCCTTTAGACTAATTTTGAATCTTTGAAATAAGTATGAAAATGCAGTCTGAAAGAGGATACAGATTTTCAAAAATAGCCTATGATATGAATGCTTTCTTCCTTTTAGGGCATGATTAAAGCTTTATTTCAAACAGTGCTCTTTTCAAATATGTATTCTCAAGTAATTCAGTAACTGTATCCAGTTTTGGGTTCCTTGTTGGAACAGAATCCCCCTGCAGTGGTTGGAATCTTGGGCACGAGAGGCTGAGGGACCTGGGTCAATTTAGCGTAGAGAAGGGCAGGTGAAGGCACCATATTGCTGTGTGCAACAACATGATCAGGGGATGCAGAGAAGACAGAGCCATACTCAGAGCTGCACAGCAATATAACAAGAGGTGATAGAGAAATTGAATATATATAATTCTCATTGTATAATAGGGAGCGAAAGTTCACCATGAAGGATGGCTGAACACTGGAGCAGGTGCCCAGACAGATTGTGGGATCACTTTCCTTGGAGGTGTTCCAAGACCCAACTGGATTTGGTCCTCAGCCACCTGATCAGGTTAGACCTACTTTGAGCAGGGAGTTGAAATAGAGACCTCTGAATGTCCTTTCCTGAACAAATTATTCTGTATTTCTATAAGCTAAAATCATGAAAAACAGCTTGGACAATGGGTTAAGTCATCTAACTCATTTCACTGTCAGGTGAGGACTTGTCTTTGCTGAAAATAATTTAGAATAACAGATTCTACAGTAAAACATATTTATGTTAGGTCAAAACTATATTCTGTATATGTCTCACAGTACACTTAGGTCATTAGTATTTCCAAAAATCCTCCCTGTCTGTAGATGATTGCTAGAAACCCATATGATCACATCCTTTCCTGTATTGTTCCTGTTAAAATGGGTGTTTTTCAGTATCTTCAGAATGTACAGATTCTACATTTGTTACAACTCTGGTTGGTAAATCTTCTCCAGAATAAAGCTGACAAGCTATAGATTGAAGAAAGTATTATCTACGTATTGCTTGCCCATTCTCCAATACACTATTGAAGCCCCAAATACTTAAGCATCTTAGTGGTTCAAGGTACAAAGTTATGTACATTAAATTGCATTCTAAAGATTGCAGATGCTGCCAGAGTATTTTCTGTACAGAAACTAATTCTGGTTTCAGTCTCTGCTTTAACTCTTTGAGAGGATTCTTCAACTCTTCTACTGAAGAAACTGATTTTATAGACAGTTTACCTTCATTCCTACCACATTCAATTTGTGGACAGTTGCGGAGGCTTTACTAAACCCCGTCTGTGCAAATGTTTATAGGCAAGTGGTTTTATGGATTACATAAATTATTATGTAACACTTGAAAACAAGAACAAGTTTGAAGAAAATTGGAGCAAATGGACTCATGGCTGAAGACTGACTTAGCAAGGACTATAAAATATTTATTTATGTAAATAAGTTTTTAAGTACAATTCTGTCCAGACAGATTTGAAATAGAAAGCAAAAGAATAAGAATTGTAAATTTACAAGTGCATTCTCATGAGATTTTGTAGCAAGATATTGTTGAAGTATTGTAAATGTATCCATTTGCTATGACATGCTGAATACAAACATACTGATGCATCTTCATTTATAGTAAAATGTTCTATATGACTAAGTGATGTACTAGGCTATGGTTCTGATTCCATGGTCAACAAGTGCAGCACTTTAGTCTTTATTCTTCCTCATTAACTTAGAAAGCCTATGTGCTGTCATGTGGAAAAACATACTATAATGGTTCGCAGTCTGTGAACTGTTGTCAGTGTGGGCTATTTTTATCATATAATTGTATCCAACTTTAAATTGTATTTTACAGTCCAGAATCATGATTAGAAAATAATGTTTCTGTGTTGATTTGTTTCATATTTTGGTTTTTTTCGCCCCAAGTCACTTCCTTGTCTCCTGATACCACTTATTCACTTTACGACAGTACAAGCGTTGCCTGCTCTGAGCTTACAGCAATGCTGTTCCTTACAGTAGCTCACAATAATTATGTGTTCAGTGCCTCAGCCAGGACAGATCTTTGGAATCTCATTGAATGATGTCAGTTTGAGAAGTGCAATGCCTCAATTTGTGTCTTAGAAACTGATGGAGTTTATAGAAATAGGAATATAATCTAGTTAAAAATCTATCAAATTAGGCAGTACTGGAATTGTCACAGGGAGGCTATAGACTAGGAAATGAGAAAGAAATATTGAAGCCAAAATTGCAGGTCTCTTTCATTCAATGCATGAATTAATACAGAAGCACAAAGAAATACACAGCCCAGGTGTATTTACCCAATCTTTAATAAAATGTATACGATATTCCTTACTTCCAGTAAATACTCATGTGCCTACTACAAATCTAAGTGACCTAATGAGCACTGCTCCAGTTAATTCACATATGTGTATATGCAATATAAGTATGCTGAGCTAGAGAAACAGCTCTGCTCTAGCTTCCAGGAGCTGGCAATAAAATGTTCACTTTGAATACTTGGCATAATACTATTTCCTGTTCTGTGAAAGCATAGCAATACTCCATGCAAACCTATTATAATCCGACGGTTCTCAGCCTTCTGGTTTTTGGTGTCTGGATTCAAGTGGTGAACACTGGCTCTGGAAGTGAAGGATGAAGGCTTATGTTACAAAGCCTGACCAGAGCTGCTGCTCGACCAAAGCCTTCCAAGAGCTGCCTGTAATCATTTATGTCCAGTTTCCAAGAAGCACACTGAAAGCCAGATGTACGATAGCCTCCTGGAGACTGACATTTTGGGAGGATGATAAGATAGCTGTTTATCTTCTTTTGACATATGCATTGGTAGAGATAAAGATGGGAACATAATGTACAAAACAACTTCAAATACAAAATGAAGTAAAATCATGTGTGACATTTTTTCTCAGATAGTTGAAGGACTGAGGTCTTTACAGCTGCTTGAATATCTGTTTCTAGAAGTAATTCATGAACTATTTCACTAAGAATGTCTACTGAAGGGAGATTTCTGTCTCAACCTATAGAAAAAACTAGAAATTGAATCTTTAAAGTGAACTTTTATTTATTTACATCTTAAAGCATGTAAATCACTGATGGGAGAGGCAACCCTTTTGTCAGTTCACCAGGATATATATCTATAGGCAAAATTTCAGTTTATAAGGAGCATGAATCCTGTCTCAGTTGGTATTTTAACTTCTGATGTCCAGGTTTTCTTAAGAAATACTATTTTCCGTTTATCAAATCCAACTTTGCCAGTGCCTTCTACCTACGTAGATTTCCTATGAGGAATAATGTAAAATTTAAGTATACTAATAATTTATAGAAAAATATGCTGGGAAATTGTCCTGCCCTCAGTATTTAAAAGCCTTTTCTAGTCTCTATAAACTTCAGTTAAATAGACCATATGTAATTAAACAATTTATATAATTCCAAGGCTCTTTATTTTTTTTTTTTCCTGTGAAAAAGAGTGGGGTTTATTATCCTGTTAAGGTCCCCTTTGTGAGTCAGCCATTTGGACAAAGTTAGGTGGCTTTCACACATAACTGATCTTTGCAAGAGGGGCAGAAGAGAACTTGCCAGTGTCTTAATAGCTTTAATTATAGATACTACTAACCTGTGGCTTTATAAGCACATCATTTTGTCTTCCTTCTCTTGCCTAATCTGTTTGCTGTAAATTCTCTGAAAGAATGGATTTTTCCCCTTTCACGGTATATTTGTGTGATGTATAACACATTAGAATCAGCTCTGGTTTAGGGTTATGAGGGATTCGATAGGAATCTGGTATGGTTGTATAATAGCTGTGGCGTATAAGAAATTTCTGGGTGCCTACACAGTGTGCAGTTTCAGTTTTCTGGGGTGACTTCTTAATTACTGTGAATTTGCTAATGATGGTTTCTCCATAGTATTGACAGACACTGTCCAAAAAGGTACAGTGTAGTATTGTGTGCCCAGAGAGCTCAGGAGGGGAATAAAATCAACAGGAAAATGCTTCCAACATAGTAGAGCTTCTGTGAGGATAAAGTCATTAATGTTTTAAACACATTTGAGGATTATCAGATAAGGGGCATGATGTAAGTGTGAAGTAATAACATATGTATGTGTATTCATAATGTAAAATACATTAGCACAGTTCTGTTTCCATTAACTGTCTTATGTATGTTAAATATTTTCCATGGGGAAATTAATCCTCATTTCCATTCTGCACTTGCATGAAATTTTTAAATTTTATTTAAGGTAGGATCTGATGAGTATTCTCTTCCTGAATTGAAAACTTTGATTTTAAATAGTAAAATAAATCCATGTGGAATATTATTTTTGGAGAATAACTGTGAAGACTTTTAATAATGGCCAGGAAAGGATGTTAAAAGTCTTTCAGTTATTTTTAGGCACAACTCTTTGTAATAAGAAAAATAATACTAAAACTGTTGTGTAATTTAGGATGGAAATTTATAGTTTGACTCAGTAGGAATTTGTTAGAGATTTCCATGCTACCTCCTTTCATTCCCACTTTGATATATGAGGAGGCATTCTAGTGGCTTGGAGGGCCATTCTGACATCTACACCTAAGTGGTTTCCGTGGAAAATTTTGTAAGGGGACGCATATGCTTTTCCCTGTTTTCCCTTCCTCCTCATTCCTCCTTGGGGAAAGAAGAAGGGAAATCTCATCAACATGGTGAAATCTGAAATTGTGGCTTATTTTAGGGAACAATGTGAATTTTGCAAGACTTTCTACACTTTTGATGACAGTGCTGAGGGTGTGCAAGCATCCTCCAAAGAGCTGTTACTTCTGAAATCCTGGTATCTCTCATCCTGTCGTTTTCTGTCTCTTGCCTGAGAAGTTCCCCGGGAACTTAAAAACCACAGTCCTGCTCAAAGACTCCTTTTTGTCTGTTTTGTGCTCCACAGCAGCTTCTCAGCAGCTGTTTCAGAATAAGTCTGTGCCTCTTTAGCTTGGACATGTTTGTGAATTTGTTTCCCATACTTCCCTTTTAGATTCCTTTAAACTAATACAGGAAACTTGAATTTACTTTGTCAGGCACTGCCAGGAGATGTAATCTAGGCTTCAAGGAGAAAATACTGAAATGTGGTATACTTGCCTCTTCATAGTGAACTTTGGACTCCTGGAGAAAATGTCAGTGAAGCCTAATACTCTGCTGAAATGGTGTTTTGATGAATGACTTTGATTACATCCTCATAAAAATACTGGAGTTGGATTGTTTCCCAAAGGTTTATTGTGACAGTGGCAGTCATCTGATGTCTTAATGCTTTGAATAACTCCCACAGTTTACTTGGAATACATCAGCATCTAATAAGAGCTATAGTTTGGACAGGTCTCTCTTTTATAGTTGATGCAAATAATATGTGCAAGGTCCCTGCTGATTACACGTGTAGGCCATTTAACTATGGTCGCGTGTTGACACGTAATCATACTTTGTTCAGTGTGTTTCTCAGGCTTTTTGAGCTGGTCAATATTTGTCTAATCTCTTTGCCATTTTGGGGGCTGGATTCAAGCACAACTTGGTTTTAGTTCAACACCAAGAGCTCGTATGATTTTGATTTAGGTACTCCGCACTTTCAAGAGTTGTGTGGTGGGGGGTGGTTCAGATGTTTTCCATTCAAGATGATTTTCCAGGTAGAAGAGACTTTAACCACTAGAACTAGTAAACTTGAAGGTTGGGTCACAGATCTGTTTCTAAATTTTGCATGTGGAATGTATCTGCATGGAATTTTTGAATAGTATGTCATCTCATATAAACTAAGTTTAAATAAAAATAAAGCGGAGAGTTAAGTTGCTGAAGCCTTGTTAAAGACTTTGATACTAATGTTTGGAAACAACTTTTATTGAGTATTTCAAAACCTTCTCCTCTTTACATATGTGTACATGCTGTTCTTGAAATCACTATGAAACCTCAAACCAAATTTAATTTTTAGGTTTTGTTTTCTTCATGCATAGCAGTTCAAACTTATTTAACTGCAGTTAGTTAATTAAACTGTATTTAATTTGTTACAAATTGAATTCTATAGGTCAGTACTTGCTAGGCTGGCAGCTGCTGCTGCTTTTACACTGGACTAAATTTGAAGTTTAAAATGTTTTAGCAGAAATACACTTGGGTTGAATTATGTGCGAAACAGGGTTGTAACTGAGAGACCGAAAGGTGAGATCAGAAAGTTTGGTACTGATTGCAGTTTGTCTCTAGATCCCTGCATGTGAAAACGTTATGATTAAGTTAATCTAAAATATGTTTGTGGCTCTTATTCTATTTGTTGGAGAGATGCTAAGTACAGAAACCAAAAATACCAATTTCAGTCTTTCATTTAGTTTTCCATTTGTTTCAATTTGTGTATTTTTAATAAAGATTCCAAAAGTAAAAATGATAAATAGGTATGTTTTTTCTATTGTAGACAGGAAAGAGAAAGCCTGATAAGCACCTTGTGATTCAGTATCACAGTATATCAAATCTGCCAGAGGCAAAAATTGATGTGATCTGAAATTCTCATTGGTGTGGTTTCTTACTACTTTTACTGGGTTTGGTAGGACTTGCACATGCCCTCCTGGCACATATCACGCATCTTTACTCTCATTTCAAAACTCTTCATTGCTTTGCTTTTCAGATGCTGGACTGATCACTCTTATCAGAATCCAGAAGAAATGGTTTTTGTGTTTTGCTATTGGTATCTTGTCAAAGCTTGTGGCTGTCAAAGAAACACATTAAAGGACAAAGTCAGAATTTGGAGTTCCACTATTGCCATTTATGCATATTTATCATTGGTATTTCTCTGACAACTTAAGAAACATGACTTCTTTAAAAATTCTGTTGTTTTTCTTTAGAAATAACTCCATGGATATATGTGCCAAAATTAGACTTGCTTTATTATGAAGTAGAATATCCTTGGCAGTTGTTGAATGTGTTAGCATGACTCTGGTTATTGCCTTCTTTTTACTTCTCTGTTATAAATAGTCAGCATGCTTCAGGATGGAGCTATGAAAGGAAGTTGCAAGGAATAAGACGTATGCACACTGTTGCCAGCCTCATGGGATAGAGATCTGGTCACAAGGCAGAGCTCAGTTTAAACCATCACGTGGCTTCTGATGTTGCATTTGAAATGTGAGGGCAATTAGTTTAACATTGTGCAGATACAAGGGATAATTACACCTTGCAGTACTGCTGAAATCTCCAAAGAGTTTTCATACTAGGATCCTGAAAAGTTGATTGCTAACATGTAATAAGTAACAAAAGAATTATACTTAGAAAAACAATAATTATTGAAAAAACTCCTCATAAATTTTCTTTATGATATTTACTCATCACCTCTCTGTGAAATAACTTCCTATTGCTTGTTGGAACAGGAAATTGGGCTGCATTTACTCTGAAAAGCTGCTAGTTACTCATAAAGTATATTCACACGATTGTTATTATATCTGTGGCATGACACATAATACTTGTGCAAGTGACCATAAAGACATGGTCGTTGAATAGTGGATTTTCAATCTTTATTTAGTCGGTTGTGTGATACTGTACGATGCTATTGACATTCAGATAAATAGGCCAAGCCTACCTCATGGTAAGCTGCATGAGATGGCATTAGCATCCCCCAGTAATGGAGGTGCCTGCTGTAATAGTTGCCCTGATTTAAATCCAAACACAGGAAGCAACACAGAGAAATAATCCATTAAAGAATGCCCGTTCTTCAAAGAACTTGATTTTGTCCTCTCTTTCAAGAATTGCTCGTACTGACATATTGTACTGATGTTTAACCATGCATGATTTAAAATATTTTTCAGAGGTTCACTAGAAATGGTACTAGTACTTCAAAACCTGAATGGAAAGTTAGAAGTTTACACAAATTGCCCTGTGTTGAGAATTGTATTGATCTGAGGACATTTTGTTCATTATCATTTTAATCATGTTAATCAGGATGGATTCCTTCCAGGAGGCGGTGAATTGTGCTGCTCAACCAGATTATGAGAGTTACTAAATATAGCCAAAATAACTTCATAAAATATGTTTCTGTAAAGAATACTCTATGCTAAGGTAATGAAATGGGTTCATTAAAATCATTAAATTTGCAATAACTGAACTCCACCTTCTTGTGGCTTTCAGTAGTCACAGATGTACTGAGGCCATGGTGTATTTATTAAATTCAGATAAAACCAATGTTCTTCCTACATCACAAATTTTTCCTATGTTTTTCTCCGTTACTTTTACCATAATATATAGGAAATATGTCATATTTCACATTGCAATAAGAAAGGCCTGCTCTTTACAAAAGCTGACTATTTACTTACTGCATCTTGAATTTGATGTTTCAGATAATTATCA
>JAWWMO010000138.1:56841171-56927370 GCA_035047845.1 Dendrocincla fuliginosa | reverse complement strand
ACTGCATCTTGAATTTGATGTTTCAGGTAATTATCAGATTCCTAGTTTCATGCCAGTAAAAAGGAGTAACCAGAGTACTTTTATCATTGAAACTTCCATTATAAACTTAAAACCTACTTTTAGTTAAAGTATGAAAATATTATGAAACTAGTCCCAATGTTGTTTCTTCCTTCTGTGACACTCTCACTCATATTACCAGTGGCAAAATTAATAGAGTTGTGGCCTAGTTTTACCAGGTTTAATTAAAATCCTTGAGTTACTTATACTGAAGAAGTGTAGAGAACTTACTGTAAATACTGACAACTTTTTAGACTAAAATAATTGTGAGTCACTCAGTAGTCTCACATAGAGAAGCATATAAAAACTGTAGTCTAGAAAGGAATTTTTTTTACTTTTTTTTTTTTGTTATTGTTAAAACATAGGTCACCATTCCAAAAGCAGTAAATTTCCAATACTAATGATGTGTTTAAGAAAAGTAAAAGGAGATAGTTTATGCCATATACTACTGGCTAATCCTCATTTTATCTGAAGAACGCCAACGAGAAAAGGTGTCCTATTTTTGCTGCCTACATCAGCATGGCAGGATAGATAAATTTTAACTGGTTGCCTTAGTTGGCTGATAATGCTGTTGGGAAATTACATGAGATTTTTTGAAAGATTTGAAAAATATCTGTTTTTTTTTCTGTTAGTCGCCTACACGTGTTGATACATTTTTGAACATATATTCCTTTCCTTTCTTGGTTATGTGAGTTTTGGTTTTGAATGATCAGATGATGCATAGAACCAAAACAGAGGGGAAAGTGTGTTTGTTTTTTTTCTCAATGAGAAAACATAAAGTAGAGCCTTTTAATTTACTCCTGAAGGTCCACTCTGAATATTTTTCCCAACTGAAAAAATTCAAACGTTTGTGTTTGACTTTTTGGAAGGGGAGTGAAGGCTCCCCTGGCTTCCTCGCTCCCAGCATGTTTCCTGGCCTATCCTGGCATGGCTGGGGTAGCTGGCAGCAGGGAATGCTCCAAGGAGCATCCCAGAGTTCCTCAGCCTGAGACTGTCAGTCTCCTGGCTGTGTGCCAGGGAATGTCTGCAGAGATGGAGCACTTCCATGAACCTCCTATGCTATGTCTTTGTGCAGCTGGTAGAAAATGGGGATCCCTCCCTTCAGGGGTGCCTGTGTGGTAAAGCTGTGTAATCCTGGAAGACATGGTCTAAGAATTTGTACAAAAGTCAGATTTAAAAAAGATCCAAAACTAAACAAGCACACAAACATAGTTTCATCAGAAGGCAATATGTCCACAGGTTGGCAAATGCTGCAATATAAATTACCTATAACATGTTCTCTTTGTTAAGAAGTCCTTTTGACCAGCTTCAATTGAAAGTTTATATGGACATTCAATAGCATTGCATTTTCTAAGTCATAGCAATTTCTCATGACGTTTTTGTATGGGTAGAATTCAACTAGGGCTTTAGAGCCTGAAATGTTAAGCAGATTTGCATGTTTAAGTGGTAACTGTTGATCCAACTAATAATTTAAATTAAAAAAAAAAAAAAATTACTGATGACTGAAGAGGAGGTCTGAGCGGTAAATAGTATCAAATTCTCCAGGATGCTAATTCCAGCCACCTCTTGAGAAACAGGCAGATTATGTTGCATGATTAACATAAAGGTATATAAAGCTAGTTGATCCTTAAAAACTGTCAATTAAATCTCTTAGAGTAAGGAGCAGTAATATTTTTGTATAGTTGACAAGGCTTCTAGCTTTGAGCAGTTGTGAGTGTGAGTTTTCTAATACAGATTGTCCTTCTGTCATACTTCAGAGCAGTTTGCAGAGCTCAGGAGATGCCCACAGTTTGGCTAGAGGAGGGCAGAGTGCTGGATTGTTTTCACTACTCAGACAAATCCCGGATAAACCAACATTATTGGAGATTCCCATATCCTAATGTGTAATGTATATCCTAGTATTTGGGAGACATCAGTTCAGTACGTTGCTAATATGGACTGCTCCCTGACCTTGAGTAGGCATAGTGCCAAGGTCAGCCTGTGTGGATTTCTGGCATGGCCTTCCTGAAATTGAGGTTCTGAGTCCAAGTTGCCTTTCAAAACTTCTTGTGTTCTCAAATGTGGAGACAGAGATAAAGCTACTCTTCTTCTGATGGTGTCTTCACCTTTCTGTAGACAACTAAGACTAGATTATCTGTTTTTCACATGGCTAAAGATGTGTGACATGACTCCCACTGCTAATCCTTTGGTACTGATCCCTGTTTCCCCCCATTTTAAAATGAAATTATTATACTCTACTTATGTACTTTGCAGGATGAATGTTTATTTTGCTATAAAAGTATTAAATATGAATAGTATTTAGGCAACTTGGTAATGAAAATCTGCAAGTACTCAGGACAAACAGCAAATGATCCTTAAGTGACTGCCTTTCTTCTAGATTTAGTTTTGTGTCTGTTTATCTAGATGTAGTAGTTCTAATATTATTCCCAGTGCAAATTCTGTTATCTGACTAAAAACATATCTGGCATGTGAAATATTTCTGGATTTTGGGAAAATTTGCCTTGTTTTAAATATACAAAGTTTTATTCTTTTGGCAGAAGAGAAAGTGTCTCCTTGGCTTTTTTTTGTCATCAGCTAGAGCAATAGCTTGGAATTGTAAACATACTTCTGATTTATTGTTGATTACTGCCTGGGGTATTCGGCTACACTGTGCATGGCAAAACTGGCTTGTATAAGAGGATTGATTTCATGGTATTTTTTCTTGTTTTTTCAGCTACCACTGATAACTTAAAATTAAAAAATAAACTTTTGTTGATATTCAGTGGTGTTTCTCCAGTAACTAAGGGAATCTGTACAGTACCCATAGGATCTGAAATCTGTGAATTTGGCTCTGATGTACACTGAAGTGAGGCTCACTAAGCTCTTCACTAAACACTGTTACGGTGTTTTTAGAGATAGAGACTGTGACCGGTCGAAATTGGCCAAATGCCAAGAGCCAAAGGGCCCAGGACAGAGGCCCCAAAGGCCCCTCCCGGCCACAGGTGAAAAAAAGAGAAAGGGGAGGGGAAAGACCCACAAAATCGAACTTCAGTAGAACTAAAACAGTTTATATATATTTACATATATATACTTGTATATACAGAGGAGGATGGAGAAAGAAAACAAGTTTTCACTTCCCTCTCACCAGAACAACTGCTGTTCCCGAATCCCAGGACAGCTCCCCCCAACGTGGCTGGCTGATCAGCAGACCCACACCTACAGCCCAATCCCATGGCAGAGTGACCGCAGGGAGCTCCTCTGCCCTCCAACACTGCCAGAAGAAGGATTGATCCCTGACTTCCGACTCCCCCTCTTTATATCTTTGCTTACATAAAGAAATGAGATGGAATACTTCCTTAGTTATGACCCAGTTACCAGGAAAAACCCAAACCAAAACCACTACAGAGACATAGAAGAGTTCAGCAATTAACTGGTTTTTTTGGTTTTTTTTTAATTTCAGCAAGTTAAAAACATTGAATATCCATTTCAGGCTATGTTTGGTACAAGTACTGGTGCCTCTCTTAGTTCAACAAGTAAGAAAAGTTTTCCGGTCTCATATCTGGTGAGATTGTGCTCAATTTACCTTTCGGTAAACCAGTGATCTGTCTGGAGAAAAGGAACAAGGAGTTGTACATACAGATTGTAGTTCAGAACTGAACTAGATCACATTAATGAAAACGTGAGGCTAAAGTAAAGGTGCAGTAAGCAGTGCTAGCTTTAGCTTTCATTAAGGGGAGAGTGCTTTTCTGTGCTATAGAAATGTTCTCATGACACACGTTTTTATTGTTATTTAATGCTGGTTTTAAGAGTGTGGTGGTTTTTAATTTCTGTCCAGTAATAAAGCCCGTTGAGATCTTTGTACCTCTAGCCAGTCATTCCTCTAGTTGAAATCAGCTCTTGTCTTTTAGAACACTGCAGTACCCTTGTAAAAATGAAATATATATTTCATAAGTGTAAGGCAGTATAAGATACTGTTGGTTTATGTGTAAATCGATTTGTATTTTTAAAGTATTGAAAGGAGGGGTTTCTATTTTTTTTTTTTTTTGAGCCTTTACATTGTAGGTTAAAAAGCTGAAAGCATATGGTAGCAATTTTTTAACCTCTGTACATGAGGTGCTTGTCAACGGAGGTCCATACGTCCAAAGCTAGTTAATAACAGCTGCAGGCCAAAGTTCCTTTAAGAGCTATTGCCATGTTCCAAGATTCTCAAAGACTTTGAACAAGTGAAGTTGGCCACAAGGGAAAGCAGCAGGTCTGCATTCTGCTTGTTAAGTGAACCCTGTTTGAACGGAAAAAAATGTGGCAGAAAGTCAGAATTTTCATGCTATAAAACTTGACCATAAAATATCAGATAGGATTGGCTAGTAGGCTGTTGCAGTTTTAGCCTAAATGAACCGTTTGCTTCAATCTAAGACTTTGTTTTGCTGATTGCTTCAATGTACATATTCATGTTTGGGTTTTTTTGAGGAAAAGTTTAAAGACTAATTATACCAAATACTTTTTTTAAAAAAAGAATACAGAGAATCCCAAAATATAGGAATACAGTCCTCTTTGCATTCACATTTTGTGTATAAAAAATGGGATGTAGAAAGGAAGAATGTATATGAAGAAGAAAAAAATTACACTTCTCTTGACCTTGTGATGCTTTCTCAGTTTTATATTCCTGTCCATTTTGCCATGTCCTTTTCAAAGCCATAGTGTATTGTAATTAAGAGAATTCCCTCTAGACAGCTTTCCGTGCAGTCTGTAGTTGCTTGGCAGTTTGGAAGAAGTCCAGACTTAAAATCTGAAATCACTTTCTCAAAAGATATAGTCTGTATATTTTTGCCTATTGGTTGAAAATCTTCATGGTATATTAAAGCCTTTATCAAAAAATGCTCTTTAGAAGCATTTAGAGGGAACAAGGCTGTCTGGCTGGTTATCTGCCAGTAATAAAGGACCAATAAACAATACTCATCATTGTTGTTCAAGTAGTATATAAGGCAGGATGCTTGACAGAGGATATGTTTTGTGCTCTATACCGGAATGGGGCTGGATCAAAAGCTGAGATTTGCGATGGATTTCTAGGACGCTGAGTGCCCCTAGGTGGTCACTGCTAAAAGTACAGCAGGAACAGCCTCCCCTGCACATCTGGCTCCTGATGAGGGCCAGCTCACCTCTGCTGGGCACTGGGCACGCATCCTGCGCACGGTGGCACATTTTTGGGGTGTGTTACAGTTAAAGAAGCACTTCTCTCCCTTTGATAGGTCTCCAATTTACAGGAGAACGTTTGTGTGGTATTAATTTTAACCTGGCAATTGCTGACATACTGAAGTGGCAGTCTATCATTACTCCCACTTATGGCTCCAATTTAGCCCTTGTCATTGAAGTTGTCAGTATCAATTGGGGATTAGAGGGGGTTATGGCATGCAGAGCGGATGGTCGGTGGATAAGTACCACTTTTCATTCCTTTTTAACACAATCTTTTTATTATCAAGCTCATTGATAAAATTTTATTACTGCTTTTCAGGTATTTTATACACATAAAATGTTTCGGGGATAAATTGCTTCTGGAGTTGTTGTTTTTGGGTTCTTTGCATTCCATTTCTCTACTGGACTTGAAATATGTGACTAATAAAATGACAGAAGTTTTACTACTTCCAAAATACACATTTCTAAAGTTACACACTCAACTGTTTTGAAAATGCTTATTTATGCTGCAGTGATCCTTAGAGAAGATGTGCACTGTGAGACGTGCACAAATGTGTCATTGATTTGCCATTGTGAGGTAAGCAAGCATTAATAATGAAAATACATTTTCCAAAGATTGAAGAGCCAATTCCAAATGGCAAGGTTTTAAAAACAAATAATGGAATGCTATGTAATAACACAGTTTATTATAATTCTCACCAGATAAGGGGTGTCCCAAATCACCGCATATGGTATGTGAGAAAAGAAACTTTGTATTTTATTCTAAGAGTTAGCTTTTCACTGACAGACATTTCTGCTGGGAAGGAGGGGCAAAAAAAATAGGTGAATCACTCTTTTACTGTCTGAGAATTCTGGTGAATTTGCTTCTATGGTAACCAATTAGCCAGAGCTTATTACTCATGTAAAACAGGAACTGTTTGCATTTTTAAAACCTTCATTTGCAAAACAGCATGTCTAAATGATAGAGTTAAATTTCTTTCCCAAGACCACAAGTCTTCTTTGTAGGTGGAAACAACTAAGTATACAGTTTAAAAAGCAAGGGGAAAGGCGCTCCTAGGCAGCAGCATCCATCCACGCTAAAAGCAAATATTTGTTTTTGGAGGAGAGAATGGCTGTCCCCGGAGCAGCCAGCTTAGCAAAAGCAGGAATGGAAGGGCAGAGCTCATCTTTTATGGAAGTCAGATAAATTTCATGCTCTTTAACATCGACTGTGACTGCAGGCTTTTCACCGAGGTCTGGCTCCTTCCCCAGTGTGAACAAAATAGGAAAAGTGATTAAAGTTCACTCAGTACTGGACAGCAGGAGGCAAGTGCTCCGGTATCTTCAGCTGAGTCAGAGGGTGAGAGGGCTCTTTAATAAGACTTGTGAGGCTTCTTTGAAGCAAAGAAATAGGACTCATGGGCCTATAGATGCCTACACTAACATCATTCATTTCCGGTACTTCATATGGCTTCTTTGACACATTGTAATATTGTCATCCCCTTCATTAGAATGTTCATTATGAAAGAGGAAAGAGAGAAAATGTAACTGTTAACTGAAGTCAAGGGTCCACAAGTTCTGCTGTGAGCAAAGGGCCCCGGGCCGCCTCAGATAATAGGGACCGCTCTGGGGCACATGAGACAGACAGACAGAAAATGAAAATATGGACCTTACAAATTGTCCCATCTTGTGACGGATGAGAGTCTTGAGTGTCCTGACAAGTCTTGAAAGGCTGAAGTGGCTAGCACATCTTCCCAGATCCTGCCTTTTGGCTTTTTCCCTCTGCCTCCATCTCTTTTTCTGTTTTTCCCTGCTTTAAGTTGTGCAATCAGTATTCACACATTCTTATAACTAATAGGATTAGAGGCGTTGCAAAGGGATTTGAACAAGATAATTAGTTTACTGCTTAGCCCACAATATAACAGGCAAAACCCCTCTGAGAAGAGACAGACAAAATGGGTCAGAAAATGTGTGGGAAATGAGGTAAGGCCTCTCAAACAGGGCCTCAATCAGCTCCACCATTATGAAAGGATTCTGGAGTATTCATTCATTGCTGCAGACTGTTGACTTTTTTGGCTTGGCCACCAGAGGTGTCAAGAAAAGAGATCAAGCTGAGCAGTGAGAAATGTTGCTGGATACCACAGAGCCTGTTTCCAGCACTTAAATGTAACTTAACGTTCCTTGCCACCATGCCACACAGAGCAATGCTGGAAAATCGAAGCACACAGCCTTGAGCACTTTACAAAGCTGAGGCTGTAAAAGCAAAGCTTCTTGTAAACCTTGGGCCAGATCAGATGCTCAGAAACAGGCAACTGGAGTACCGAATCAAGAAAACTTTAGATTTAATATTATGTTTGATCCTCTAGCAGTTATTTAAACATAAATTTGCTAGCAGTGAGTTGAAACATTGCATTTAAGTATATCTTTTCCAGTTTTAAGATGTGCCACACAGAAGAAGCCCCTAAGTCGAGTCCCTCACTACCCCCACTCAATGATACGAGTATGGTGTGTGAATTACTGAGTGATGGTATTTGGTTTCCAGAGGAGTAGCAGGAAATGCCTCCAAGTTCCTGCTTCTTTTCTTTTTTCTTTCTTTTTTTTTTTTTTTTTTTTACTGTGAAACTTGTGTGAACCACCAGCCTGATCAAAGCTGCCAGAAATTGTTAGAAGACATGTTGACTTGGGCCTGCCTGTGTCTGATAACTTAGAGGTGCCTCCTCTGCAGTGGAAAAAACAGCAGGAGCTTCTCTAATGAACTGTCCAGCAGCTCCATCTTGCAGTGTATATACAAACAGAGGTGAGGGAAGGTTAATCCAGAGGGGAACTAGTTAGAAAAGCAAAGTAAAAAATACAAGGGAGCTGTGTGACCAAAATTCAACTTGAAGTTGAAGATGGTTGCTACACATTCTGTTTCTTTTAATGAAGCTGTCCATTCAATCTGTTGCTTTTTGTGTGAGCTTGTAAGTTTTAAAATACTTCAGACTGCGGTGCATGAGTAGGCACTATGCACAGTACAGAACATCATGTTGCCTGTAGCAAGTTGACCTCCTATTCAGTTTAAACACCTGTATCTTATTTCTGATGGAGATTAGATTCCTAATCTTGAGATTAGACTCAATTTTATTATAGCATGGGGATTTATTACTATAATCTTTATCTGTTCGTAAGTGTAAGGAAGACAAAGACGTTCACTGTTAGACATGTACATACCTGGCAGTAATATAAAATCCTCACGCTGGAATCCTAGCTGTTGTGATTTTCATTGTTAAGCACATTTACCCCAGAGGTTTATCCTGATTTTATTTTAAAAAATAATAAAAAAAAACACAACACCCTTGTCAGTTTCTCTTTGTTGTTTAAATACTTTTTTCTCTGTTTTCTTGTTCAACTGCAAGCTAAGATGTCATCTCTGCCTCAACTGGGAATTTTTATTTTGTGTTGCATGTATGGAAAAGGGAATCATGAGTATTAAAAATACTGTGGAAAACAGACACTGTGAGTTATTTGATGGTTCTTCAGGGCAAGCATTGTACTATATATAACTTTTGTGTATGTATGTGGAGACTAATCACCCACTAGAAGTGGTGTGCTCCTAATTAAAAAACTAGAACCAAAACAAGAAAACCCCACAAGCAGAAATGGGTGTAGGTATACATATAGGTCCCATATAGGACCTTTCTTCCTGTTCTATACAAAAAAGATGTGTTAATCAGTATTGTAAATAGTATCTCTAATGAAATTTCAGCTAGGTTGAAGGAAAAGATTAAAGAGAAGTTCAGGAAAATCATAAAGTTCAACAGAGCATTTATTTTTAAGTGTAGACTTAAGTGTAGATTTGTAGACACAAATAAAATCAGTATGACCAACTCACCAACTCTAGTTTATTTTGTATGGCCAGCCTATTTTGAGTGCTGGCTGAATCTGGTAAATCCTTTTCCTTATGGTACCAGTATCTTAGCTCTGTAGGATAAGGTTATCAAAGATCTCTTTTCAAGTCTGTATTTCTATTTTCTTTTTGTATTTGTTTAAACTGTTCAATTAATATACTTCGTCAAAACCTTATTTTCAGTTTATATATTTGTGTAATACATGATATCAATGCAAAAAATTTGGCTTATTTTCATTTCATAGACATGGATGGGAAGATGGTTAACAGAGGGCTGAAGATACATGGAAGAAGAAACTGAAAAGAAATAAAATATACTGCAGATATGGGACTTAATTAGATACTAGTTATTCCTACTGAATATTGAATTTGATCTTTTTATTTTCACAGGTTGCAGACCTTCCATTCTCATCCACACTCTAGTTAAAATTGATACTAAGGGCAAATATTTCAATATTTTTATCCCAGTTTGGAGCAAATGTTTGTAGACATATTCTCATAACTCCTCGCTTCTTTTAGCAATTTTAGTGTATTTTTAGTTTGCATATTTGAAGAACTCAGTACCACTGCAGTTCGGCTCTTAGACTTACTCAGTTGCAAGTCAGGGATGAATCCTTATCTGTGTTTACTCATCCAGTAATATATACATATATATATATATACTCTTCCAGTGTATGTGTTAACTATTTTTGATTCTTCCCAGGATGCTCTTCTTGCTACCACAGTTCCTGTGTTATTCTGCAGGGATGTAGACCTGATACAAAATTTTGGAGTATAGTATTTTCTTGAATGGTCAGTCCTCCTGAAATACTGACCTTCCACCACAAAGCTTTCATCTACCTGGCCACTGGAAGAGATTTCTTTCTCTGAGAAAAATCTCTTTTAACATTATCATGAAGAGTGCTAGGGAGAAGCATGTGAGGACTTTGCTGTTTCAAAATTATTTTTTTACACGGGTAACAGAACTTGGCAAGATGCACCCCTGTTCCTCAAAAAAAAACCCCAAAAAACAGCACTAAAACCTTGAATTTTATTAAATATAAAATATAAGTTTTTTAAGGACTCATACACGATGTAGTTGTCTGAAATATTATTTTTGGTGTCATGGGGCAAGATGAAAATTTATAAATTGATTATGGAAAATGGTTTTTTATTTTTTATTTTTTTTTTATTATTATTTTTCTTGTTCTGTCTCTCCATCTGAGAGGAATTTTGTCTTTGTTCATATATATTCAAATTAGGGAAGCCTGGAGTAAAATGCATTCACTGCTGTTTTTCAGTAAGTAGTTTGGTATTCAAAGATACGTGTGATCACATGTTGTAACACTAAACTTAGGAGTAGTTACAATGAATTCAATGGGATTTAAGCACATATTTCAAATTGTACATGCTTCAGTGCTTTCCAGAGTTAGGATGAGATTATTTATATATTTGTGGTTAGTAAGAGTTATGTTTAACTGAGTCAGTGCAATTTTGCATCTTCCATCTTTGAAGGTGCTGTGCCATAGCCTGTAGAATTCATGTTGTTATAGTCCATCTTATAATATGTAATGGTTTTTCATTTAGTTGATAATTAAAAGCTTTGAAGAGTAATGATTTTGTTTGTTTTCAGGATTGGTGGGGATGAGAATAATTCCCTTAAATATACTTTATTTCTAACCTATCAAAATTAAGGTTCTTGATTAGTTTAAAAAAATCCAGCAAACAAAATGAGAACCAAAACCAAAAGAAAGAACCCCTAGAAGTTATTAGAGAGAGTTTGAACTTTTGAGAGGGGTTTTGAATTTTGGGTTTAAGTACTCCCTGGTTTTCTGAGTGAGGAATGAGAGGTACAGGATTGGCTCAGGCGTATCTGGGAGGCTCCCACTGTTGGAACACATGTCCATTGAAAAGTTTCACTCTGTAAGAAGCACAGCAGAAGCTGACCTCAAACTTTTCTGCCTGTTTTCGAGGAAAGCACTTTCTGTCTTGGAAAAGTTTCTTCCAAGAGGTCATAAATACTGATAACTGTCTCTCTTCCTAATCAGTTTAAACACATAAAATAGACAATTCAAACAAAGCTGTGACTGGCCTGAATTTGCTATAAACTTGGTTTTAAATTAGGGAAATCAAGTGTATTTCTTGTGCATTGGTTAAAAATTGAAGCAGGAGCTTCAATTACATATTCACAAATGAAGTGAATGGGAACAGGAGACAGAGTTACTCTGTGTAAGAATTGATACGCATAAAGGTAAACCCCTATGACCAAACCACGACTAAGGTATTAAGGAAAGGTTTGTTCCGAAGTCAGAAACCTTGGATGCACTGCTAAGAAAAACGTAGCAGGGGCAAAATGCAGCCCCAGGTGTCCCTTTCCTGTGCCTTTATAACACCACCTTTCGCATGTGCTTAACTTCAAAGCCATAATCTCCTCTGTGCTTTATGGTTTCTTTCTCTCCCCGAGAGGCCTCCAACAAATGTGAGAACTTTTATCTCTTCTTGCAACCGAGGAGTTAATTTCTCAAAACAGACAGGCAAAAATAGGTAGTGCTGTGCATGGGAAAGAATTTTCTCCCAGGCTGGGTTTTTTCTAGGCCTGGCTTTCCCAGGAGCAAAAACCTCCTTCAGCAAAACTCTTTTTCCTCCTTGAATAAATCTTCCGTGTTTAACTTTCTTTCCCCTACATTCTGTGATTTAATACATTGTCCTAAATATGTTAGATGTATAACTCTATAGAAATTTTAGCTCTTTACTGCCGTAAAGCTTTGACTTAAGTGATATATTTTCAATAATTCCACAGTATTTTGATTCATAAAAGTTGAGTAGATTGGAAGGGGCTTAAAAAATGCATTTTAGTAGGCTTTTTGACAGATGTGATTTAAAAGCTTAGAGAAAGCAATGCACCTGTCACTTTTAATTGCAGAAAGCTTTCCATCTATTAACTTTATTTTGCCAGAACCTTCTAATGAAAAAGTTCCCGTATCTAATTTAATTTAATTTTCATTGGGTTTGCCAGAAGAACAATTAATTTTTAAAACTTCCAACTATTATGTTGTGCTTCAGAAAGCAGTCTGTCTTACATACCATTAAGTTTCATCATATGCTTGTCATACGTTAGGAACATCTTGATATCCTCGAAGAAGGGTGGCAGTGAAATGTAGACATATTGTCTGTAGCACTAGGTAGGGTTTACAAATACAAATGTTCGTATGATTGGGTTATTCCTATCCATCATTAGATGGCATCTCTCTGGAGCTGTAAGTACATCTGTGCCTGGCAGGCTTGTGCTATCACTGGTGCATATGGAGACCATGTGTCAGTCTTCCAGCAAAGTTATATTGCCTCGTGTAGGAGCAGGATTGGATATGCTTGTATTTCAGCCTCTAAATCAATTTCTGGAACCTTTGCTACAGATGTTGGGAGCTGCAGGTCTGTAAAAGAGTATACTGTAACGTGAACTGAAACAGAAGAGTAAGCATGAGAGGGAACTAACCATATGGCAACAGATAGCAAGTGCAGTGGAGCCTGTGAAGAAGCAAATCCTCACACTTTCTCAGCTATCTGTGTAAATATTGTTTAAATTCAATCACCTCAGAGCTCAGAGCTGGTCTCGTTCTCAGAGGAGATCTGTTCTTACTCAGTTAAAAGAGTGAGTACAGATGCGCTTGCTGTTGTAAGATGCATGTCCTGGTACTTTTGACCTAGTGAAACTCTTCCTGAATTCCCTAGAAGTACAAATGGATTTACACAGGTTGTTTTAGCAGAAAAACTGGCTATGTGGTGCTGAGATGTTGTTCCCTTTATTGTGCTCTTATTGATACAAGCACAATGCCATGTGTTCTTAAATTAAGACTTATTTCTTAAATTCCTTATTTTTTTTAATTTGTGCTTTAAACAAAATGCAATTAATCAAAGTACTTAAACATTTCATGATATATTTCTTTATTAGTCTTCAAGCAATAAGGAAGCTTATATATTGTTTGTTGGGGGTATTTTCTAAGTGCATTTAATAGCTCTTTCTTTCCATTAACATAACCATTCTCAATCTCTGTGGTCACCTAGACCTCTCTTTTCTGAAATTATCTGTTTGCTGGCTACAAGAATGTGTGCATGGAGACATCACTGTCACACTTATTCATCCCAGGTATGCTGTGATCTCATTAGATTGCAATTGCTTAACTGATATCCATCCCATCCAACTGCCTTTGTGTGCTCTCAAAGAGCAAAACAGAACACTCACACTCCTAAAGTAAAAAACTCACAAACAACAACAAGAAAAGCCTGCCACACCCCACACATGATCATTCTTTATTGTAATTATTGGTGCTTCTGAATAGGTTTTTCTGTATAGTTACTTGAGCAAAAGCTCCATCAGCTACTTAAAAGAGTCTGGAAATTGGTTGAAGGGAAAGAATCTTGCATGGAAGAAATTTGGAAAAAAAAAGACTTGAAAACATACAGATAGAGGAAAAAAGTCTGAAAGGAGGAAAGATAGGTTTTTAAAGTGCAGTTAAGAGCAGCTATTCTTGACGGTGTCAATGGAAAAGTGCAGCCCTGGAACAGAAAATCAGCTTTGTGGTCTTCAACCTTAATAAAATATTTGGATGAAAGTTATTCCTAGTGCAAGCGGCTGAAGCTTTTTGAATGTTTGAAGGGGAAAAGAAATACGGCAGAAGTAGCAGTACAATTTAAGCTTTTCTTGAAAAAAATATTAAATTCCATTTTGCATTGATAATTTTTTCCTAGAACATTTAAATGTAATTTACATACTGTTATTGTGACAATAGCATACAGCCGGAGCTGTAACATACAGTGGGATTTTTCACAGTCTTACACTTGGAAGCATCCTGATCCAGGTTTTTACTCATGGTTGTTCTTTTTAGTTTGCTATTGATGAAGAAATACATTGAGGACAGTTCATTCTGGAATGACCAGTTTTCTTTTAATTGCTTCCCTACATTTTTACCATTTTTACATGAGTTTTCAATTCTAAATGGCCCCTGAGTCCGGCTAAGAGGCACTCTTCTTGTTTTACAGACCAATTGTACTGCCTCTTCTGTATTCTCAGCTACTTTTACAACAGGGATCCACCTCTTGAAATTCTGATTCTTTGCATAGCACTGAGAGGGAAGAGGTTGTGGTGACAGGAGTTTGGGGGAAGAGGCTGTAACAACCCAGAAGGAGAAGGCAGGCTCAAAGAGAAAGAGAAGCTTGGAGCTCTTGAAAGAAACTTGAGGCTTGACACTTTTTGGACACTCAGCTAGAATATTAAAGTAATTTAATCCTGGTCAGTGGAAGCTTTAGTTCCAGAGTACTTGAATATCAGTAATTGCCCTGAAATTTGTGAACAATTTATTTTCTTTTTTCTCCTAAGAGCTTTCAATTGACTTGTATTAACCAGCACATGCACAACACGCAAGAAATAGAATAAACAAAAAATCCAGTCAAATCCAATTACTCAAATAACTAAGCTTATTATTACTGTTTTATAGTTCACTATAGTTCGGTGGAGGATAACATGAACTCCTGTTATTAGTTTATTCATAGAACAGCATAAAGTCCTAGTTTTTTGGTCTAGAAACCCACTGGTGCTAGTCACCGTACAAACAGAGTAACAAAAATACCAACCAACACCCAGTAAAACAAAACAGTTTATGTGAAAGATATTACAGTCTAAGAAATGACAGATGGGTATAAGCAGATGGGTGAAGCCCAGGAAAACAGTGATATAATATTGGTCGTCTTGATAAGCATTAATTATGACGATTGCTTAGCTTTTGTCAATTTTTTTTAATCATCCATGGTAGTCCTTTTATAATTTTCTTTTCTGTCTTTCACTATTTTTAGCATAATTTTTGACACTGACAGGCAACAGCCTCAACGCTTGAAGCAAGACTGCTTCACATATATTATGCAACCACACACATATTGTATAAAGATAAGGCTGTACAATAAAGCTGTTTTATTAAGCAATCCGCACATCTCAGGAGACTATCCCCAAATTGCATCATTCAACTCAAGTGAAGGAACAGTGAGCACAGTGCTATTCAACATTAATGGTCTGCAAGATCTTTTCTAGTTTGCTCCAAATTTTGCCTGTCCTTTGACAAATTGTTCAAGGTTAGTTTTACTGTTAGGAAACATTTGAAGTACTCAGTTTATTATTAGAGTAAAAGTTTGGAGTGGTACTTCATGAAAAATGTCTGCGTCCAGGAATGTAATTATTACTCTGTATTGGAATAGCAGACATGCCCAATGGGGTTGGATCAGGAGTCCTCTCTGCTCCGTTTTGAAGGAAGAGAGAAATTGCCATGGCTTGCTCAGGGATATTTCAGAAGAGAATATACAGGGTTATAGACTGTGTAGTGAAAATAGACAATCTTTCAATCCGTTCGTAAAAGTGCTTATAGTTTCAATTCCAAAGCAGGTGAAACAATATTAAATATTAAGGACATGTTGACAGCTGCAAACTTCTTCTAAAAAAGAAGTTTTGTTACAGGGAAAAGTAGTCATAGATTTTTCAGATACTGTTGAAGAGGTCTTTTGGAAAGTTAAGGATGCCATCTCATCTATTCTTAATGTGAGCAGATCCCCAGCCAGGCCAAATGGATGTTTCAGCCATGCATATGCTGAGTGTCTAACGTACCAGAAGAAGTGAAAGTTACCTGGCAGCATCTTTCTTTATTCTTTTAAAGTTTTTAACTTGTAGTGCATTTTCAAGTCTGTCAAGTGTAATAATCGATTAAAAATTAATCAGCAAATCACCTATCACAGACTGGTAAAATGACAAGAGCAGAATCTTCACTATTTCCTTACAAAAAAACTGTCTTTTGTGGTCTTGTATGAAAAAATGGCACATAAAGTTTGTAGTTATTTTCTATTTCATCTTCAATTCCAACCTTGTTAAATAAAAAGAAGGGGACAATGAATGAACAAACCCCATGTCTAATCTAAACCTCTCCTGGTACAACTTGAGGCCATTTCCTCATGTCCTATCACAGGTTACCTGGGAGAAGAGACCAACCCCACCTGGCTACAACCTCCTTTCAGGCGGTTGTAGAGAGCCATAAGGTCTCCCCTGAGCCTCCTTTTCTCCAGGCTAAACACCCCCAGGTCCCTCAGCTGCTCCTCATCAGACTTGTGCTCCAGTCTCATCATCAGCTTTGTTGCCCCTTGGAAATGCTTTAGCACCTCAATGTTTTTCTTGTAGTGAGGGGATCAAAACTAAAGACAGTACTTGAGGTTCAGCTTCACCATGTGAATATACATCCATAGGGGTAAAAAGTTGTCTCCCACTCTGCAAACTCCAGCTAGGGTTATAGGTTGTAGGTCAATGCACACACTGCAGCTGTGCTGCTGCCAGGGCACTCTTAGGAGAATGATATTGCTTTTAGACATGCATGACAAGCAGCAATCAGTAAATGTCACCCAGTACCTTCCTTCAGCCTGATCAATTTGAGACTCTATGGGGGAGAAAGAATTGTCTAGTTTTTCTTAGGGGGAGTGAGAAGTGTTCTTAAGAGCCTCAAGTTTTTCTATCAAAAGGATTTCACAAGCCAAATTTGAAGCAGCATTGCAATTCTTTCTCTGAAATTGTAGGTGGTCCTTTCCTCTTTAGGAGCTCCAACATGTAATTATTTCCTTTTTATGTTTGTTTGTTTTTGTAGTCTAAACAAAAGAGAATTACATATTAATTTAGTGGAACAGACTAATAAAGACTGCTTTCCTTTTCAAAAATAATTTCTAAGACTCCAGTAAAATACATGTGTGGTCCTAGTACTCTTACTTTATTGCTCAATTAGCATTTGCTATGCTAGGCCACTCTAGCACAATAAAGAATAAATGGTGAATGTCCTTAAGAAATTATTTTCCGTGGTATCAGAGTATACAAATTGATTTAAGTGCACTTTTGGAGACATTGTAGAGTAGAATTGATTTTGCAGCCCACGGATTAACTTTTATGCCAAGAAAAAGATTGAAGGTTTTGTCTTACTCCAAACCCAGAATGTTAGCTATTAAAAACTAAAAGACCTAGTACTCGTACTCTCTGCTATTTTTATTTGTCTGTAAGAACTAATTACTGATACTCAAAATTATAAATAAGCTGTGTATTATATTGCATAGGTTTGAAGAGTCAGGCTGTTTCTCAAACAAAAAAAGATTAGCACTAATTGTCATAATTAATATTTTTGGTGACTTATTCTAAATGTTAAGGTTGGAGGTACTGATAAACTCTGGAGATCACCAGGCTACCAGTACTGCTATTGTGTAGTGTGTTATTTTTTCTCTTCTATGCTGTATGATAACTGATCTCTCCCTCTGCTTTAATAAATAAATAGATAAAAGTAGATTAAAAGTTCTGCTGCTTAAATAATAATAATAATATACCAAAAGCTATAATAAAAAGTACATTTTGATTCTATAATGGATTTATACGTGGATGACATTTAAAAAACCTCAAGCATTAAGAATGAAAGAAACATCAATGGTATCATCAAAAGTGCTATCATTAAAAACTGAGAGATGAAAGTGGGCAAGGAAATTCAGTCTGAATACTCTTAGAAAAGAAAAAGATGCATTCTTTACCATGGGAATTGCTGTGCTTCAAATAATTCAGTCCATGTTGCAGTGATGATAGCCCTGTGTTGTGAAATGCTAAATATTCACTTGGGCAATGTAGCACACCACGGCACGGGGAGTGATCCTCCTTTAGCGTGCGAATAGGTTACGTGCCTACTGTGTACATAATCAGAATCTCTAGGGAGTCAACAGAGCAAATGGAAATTAGTGATGCAGAGAGAACCTGCAATTTTGTGATCTAAATTTTTCTCATCTGTTTTGTGCTCCTCAGCATGGTACTGATAAATGCTACCACAGATACAGACCGCCTTGGTTTCTCCATCTGTACAAGGTGAATAATACCTTTCTCATACATGAAATTTTATTCCTTTTATGGGAAGCATCAGCAATAATGATTTACAGAACTAATGTTTGAAATTATAATTCACAGTTTTTAACTTCATAAGGGAATAAATAAGTACCTTAGAGACATATTGGCTACTGCTGAAGGTATTGGACACCTTTTGTATTTTCATTATGAAGAGGAATAGTTGCAATGAATGGTTTACTGAAAAAGAGAAAAAAAAATCATTGAAGTTAATAGGAGGCTAAATGGTTTATTTTATCTTCAAAGAATAATGCTACAGCAGAGTGGTTAGTTGTTTCTTTGTTTGTTTGGACTTTTTTTCAGAACAAGGGTTTAGTCTGGATTGTTAAGTATATATATTTTTAAACATTCCCTTGTTCTGTCTGTTTTAATTGATCCGTAGATCTGCCAGAAAGCTGTGCCTTGCTAAAAGGACGTGACAAGCCATTTGGGTATAAGATTATCATCATAAATAAGTGATGCAGTACTGTAACTTGTTATACAGTAACTCTATAAAGCAAGCATATGTCAGTATTCTAACAATTAACTGGATAAACCTCATTTGATTGATGGGAAAGGTAGTTACTTGTTTGTATATATTAATGTATATGCTGAACATGGGATAAACCCTGCTGTGTTACAGATTAAAACATTCGTGTTTTTTTTAGTAAGGTCATGTTACAATATGATTTCTACCATGATGGAATTCCAAATAGGCTTCAGTAGGCTCAGTTCACCTGAGCTACTAATTTTACAGGAACTGTCTCTCCAGGATATTCCCCCTGCATTAACACCATAATGTTCAGTAGCATCTGTATTCTTGAAGACTTTATGCTTTGGTTTAATTCTCATTACATAGTTCTGAAAATAATTTTTCTGAAAATAATTAAAGCATGCTTACATGCTATATCCTAATACAACAAAACCAGTGGTTGCCAAAACGTGCCTCTGTAGCATCCGGAAAAGGTCCTAGTCATACCAGAACTTTGCAGTTTAGGATTATGGTTGTATTGTGACAAAGATTCATGAGCAGAAACAAAAATTAGATCAGAAGTTTTCCGTGATAAATCATGCCACCTAATACAGAGCGGAAATACATGGTTACTATTCAAATTTTAAAAGTGGAAAACTGGTGTTTTAGGAGTGAAATCCAAATCAGAGATCCACTGAAACATGAAAAAGCTATTTTGGCATTTCATTCTCTCCTCTTTGCATTGGAGAAGCCTATGGCTACATCAGCTTTTGCAAACAGAGGCAGCTGTCAGACTTAATGATAACATGGAATAATCTTTCCCCATACTTCTCAGGAGACATATCAAGAAACAGTTGAAACTTGGGGCTGTGGCTCCCTTCTCTTATGCTGTCACATTGCAACATGTTCTCACCTTCCAGATCTCAGATTTTACTGCTGGTGTCTTCAGTGCCATGCAGTGAGGCAGAGTACTTTGTTTTCCCTAAGATCAAAGCCAGAGGAATAAATTATAGCTCTTGCAAACCTGAGTCTTGCTCTGGAATAGCTGTGTGGTTATAGATGATGTGCCTTATTAATGTGAATGTGAGTGGAGAAGTGTCTTGGGCCATGCAAGACCTCACAGGTACCTTATGGAAGTCGAGGATGCAGTGAGTATCCTATGCCCCAGAGCATGTTTCACAGGTTCTTTCTGCACGGAGCCCCTTAAGGAACAGGCAGTGTCTGTTTTCTCCCTGCCACCTTGGACAGTCATGGGGATTTCATGAAGAATATAGTTATGATGTTAAAGCCATTGTTTTCCAGTAATAAGCCTTATTAAGTAAAGCTGACTTCATTCATGTCACTCATGTGTAAGTATTAAGGATGTTGATCATGGAATAGTCAGTCACCTTCTGAAATGTCTTTATGAACTAGCATAAATAAATTGGTAAGTATTCAATACTTAAGTTTGACTGAGTATTTTTGCCTTTTCCTTTAAAAATCAGGACACTTTACTCATTCCCAGTACTCAGTATTTTGCAAAGTAGAGAGTGGCAGTATAGATTTATTACAGCACTGGTCAGACACAGAGGGAGGTTAAACCATAGAGGAAAAATAAAATTACAAGTAATTAAATTTACAAGTAGGTTTGCCATCTTCAAAAGATTTAGTGTTTCAGAATTAACAATAGTTCAGCCACACAAGAAAACTGTGATACAGCCTTAGCACTGTATCTGTGATACAGATATTATATGTGGTGATTCAATTTCAATAATTAAAAATTGAGTGCTCCTTTTTAAAGTATATAGGTTATTCAACTGTGAACCATACATGGTGAGTAATAAAATAGCTGCAATGCAGTACTGTTTGCATTTTTTAAGAGCTGAAGCACTCTGTCAGGATCATTAATTTCAGGTTATCTAAAGGCTTCATCTTCAGATAAAAAGACAACACTGTATATAAGTTTTTGAGGTTTTTGGGGGGCTAGATTATTATTTTCTATTCATATGAATTTAAAATGTTCAGAGGATTCTAAACTGTGGGTTTTTTTCCCTGATACACTTTACTTTTACTGATATTTACTGCTAACCAGTAAATATGATCTATCCTGTTCTTAGGAAGGATTCAGTAGCAGCAAGGTTTTTGGCACGGTCTTTCTGCTATTTCCACAAAACATAATGCATTATGATTACTAATGCATTGTGAGGGAAAGAAATAACTGAATACATAAAATGAAGCTGCTTTTTGGGGGAGAGTGGGGTGGAGGTTTTCTTTTGGGAAGGTTATTTTTTTTTCCTATTTCATTCATTTGTGAAATACAGAAATCTACATTCTTTTAGGCATAATTTCAAATTAGACAAGTTCAGTTGCTTTGTCTGCTTGTCAGAATTAAATCTTCAATCTTTGGAAATTGATTTAAAAGCTGAGGCATATGTGCTTATCGGTGTACATTCCATATAAATTGCCTTGATCCTGTTATTTTAAAAATAAATTATATTTTACATAAGCACAGTATTTCCAGAACTTACTTGATCACAGATCTTAGAGGGGCAGGTTTTATATTATTTAGAAACACACACCTGACCTCTGGGGAAAAAAATGGTATGTAGGTTTTTCAAATAATTGCTGTAGTTGGACAAAAATTCAGAAATCTCTGTGCATCTCCATTTCCATCCCCATCTCCATAGAGTGGGATTCAGCTTCGCTTGGTGCATGGATTTGGTTTTCTGGTTCTACATTTGAGAAAATGTGGTTGCAGCCAGAATATTACAACTCAGAAGAATGTTTACATCTATATTGCTTAAACATATCTGAAACAAACTGGTCACCAGGCTGATTCAGTCGCATCTAGAGCAGCAGAGATGCTCATTTTTGCCTCCTCTAAAAAGAGCCTTTGTCAGGGGCCGCCAGCATAACTTGCCCAGGTGCATTTTATGTGCAAATCTGCTATTTTACACCAGTATTACAGTGCCACCTTTTGACTTGAGGAAACAAACCTGAGAGCTCTCCGTGAGAACATCTCATGTTCAGAGAGACTGAAGTTACACGTGGTCCCGAGCACAGTTTTGGTAATGCCAGGGCAAGGAGACGCAGTGGAGGCCAAGGGATGAAGGTACTCTGCCTGTCAGTGAATGCCATGAATGAGGCCCACAAAGTTGCACTAAGGAATTTTTTTGAAAGGCCAAAGTCTGAGGTACTCCAGTTCAGACTTAATCATTTGGAATATATCTCTCTAGGAATGATAAAATAGAGTCAAGAACAATTTAGTTGAAAGAGGCCTCCATGACAGCTAGAATTTGTACAAAGATGAATTTGTCAAAACATCTTACCAGATCATTCTTCTCTATTTAAAGGGAAAAAAAAAAAATTCTATCGGATAGCCTTGTCTTTTTCACTCTAGCTGCATACAAAACATTTTTTAATCGTGTGCTATTCCAGCAGAGGGTTTCTGGATTTTGATGTAAAGTCTTGAACTGTAATAATAATGGAGAACAATTTGTTCTAATGCAAGTATCTTGGTCAGATTGCTGCTTTCAAATGTGAAGCAACCTCATGTGGGATTTTTTTTCAAAAATACAGATTTTTTTTTTTTCTTTTAAAAGTAGGATGTTTTGTTTCATGGCTTCAATTTTATTGACCCTCTTTCATTTTAGGGGTACCAAGCACCATCATAAAGTATATTCTATATTCAAATGCTGCCTGTTTTTGAAATGGGAGATGAAGTTCTTATAGTTATTAGTGAAGGAAAACAATTACCATCAGGCTGAGAAGAAGGTTTGCACCTTTTTTCACTGCAAAATATAAGCTGCAAAGTCAAATCAGTGTAATATAATGGCCTGCAAAACTGTCTGGTTTTATCTACAAAATAGATTTTTGCCCCATTTCCCCTGAAAGTCACAGGGCACCTTGTGCTGCTTGTGACCTTTTTTGTGAGCAGTCTAAGAATTACAGTGGAATAGGTTCAAACATCAATAAAAAAGACCACACAGGAGCTTCTGAGTCGTGAAAGGTAGGTTTAACTTATGCAAGAAAAAGTTGAATGTTTGTTTAAGCCCCTCAAGGTTTTTATAAGGAAAACGTTTTAGACTGAGCAGATGAAAACTTGAAGCAATCAATAAATAATTACTAAAAACTCTTCTGCTATACGGAGACATAAATTTTGTGTTGAAAATCATAATTTTTATGAGAGGTAGAATTTTGCAGTGTAGAAATGAACTTACACTTTTGTTACAGAAAGAGTTCCAATAAAGTTTCACAAATGCAGCTGATGCATTGCAAAATATTACTCTTGGAAAAAACATTTGCCAACTTTACTTAGCTCTTCACATTTAGAGGGATGCTTTAAACAGTGCCTTGTATAGCAAGGTAGGGAACCTCTGCAGTCAAGTCGTTTACATTTGAAATGTGCTAAAATTAGCAGGGAACACTATACTTGAGTGTACTTGAGCCTGTGCTACATGGAGATGCTGTTAACTGTGTGGACCCAGCAGCAAATCTAGCATGCAATTAGTTAGCCTGTCTTTTGCATGTGCATACACACAGATGTACTTATGCAAGCATCCAACCTCAATGTGTTGTTTGTTGAGGAACCTGGCTCAGTAGCTGTCACTTGTAAGTCCTTGTGTTTGTGCTAAGATTTGTCTTTAGTCAAGGAAAGATTTTGACCCTCCATATTTGCTATTAGATTTTTAAAAATAATTTACATGTCTCAATATTGCTCATATTCTGCTTTTTTTAATTATATAAAATGGTGAATTATGATACTCTATCGAATGCCATACAAAGCTTAATGCACTGTTACCCATTACCTCCTGCAGTATATATTTTTAAGTATGGCAGTGGTTTACATAGATATATACGTATATCTGTGTTATAAACTAATCATTGATCATGGTACAAATCACTACTACTAGCTTAACCACTTTGTGCACAATTTTCATATAGGTAAAATGTATTCAATTAAGGAGAAGTGTAAATATAGATATTTGCATTTTCTGCTTATAAGGGAATTTTTTTTCAAGGAAGTAGGCTGTTAAATCATGTTACTGTAACAAATGCTGAAGGCTACTTTTTCATTCATTGCCACTGAATTTATTGTCAGAGCAGTGCAGTCATATCCCATTTCTAGATTACTTAGGTGTCTTGAAAATTAAATCACAGCTCACAGATTCTCTTTGTTTCACACACAATTAATAGTAGTAAAATTGGGTCTAGTTTTAAGTATATTTTACAAGATATTGCAATGCAATTAGGTGCATGAACTATGAAAGATTTAGTAAATGGAAAGTGATTTTCCATAAATTAACAATGAATTGAATAAAGCAAAATTGTTGTCAATATATGTGGTATTATTTTCAAAATAATTATATGTATATGAATTTTGTTTAAGTTGGCCAGTGTGGGGTTTTATAAAGTCCTCAAATTATGTTTTGCATGTTCATAAATCTGAAAGAGATCTTCAGGAGTGATTGCTCAGAACTGGAAATATGGGCTCATGCTATATTATGTTTCAGAGAAAGCGTGTGATTCTTGCAACGATTGAGCATAAGCAACGATTCTTGCTTATTCACTTAACCTGAGCTAGATCTCTTATTTCTACGTGCAGTTTTGGAGTGTTTCTCTAAAAGCTTTCTCTGAAAAAGGTCATCTAAAGATCTCTCTAAAACACAAGATATAGTGAAACTTTACTTCTGTTAGGGTTTGGATTGCATTTGGTGTGCTTTTGGAGTGAAGATCCAAAATATAATCTAGTTAAGCACAAGAAAACTGCTGTGCAAGTGGACTGAAAATCCCTGTCTAGAGACACCTGTACGCATCTGATTTGTTTGGGCATTTTAGATGCTCAAGCAAGCTTCCTCATGTAATTAATTGTGTTCCCCACACTGGGTATAGGTAGGTGCATCTTGGAAGGCTTTCAAAAGGAAGTCTGATTACATAATTTTGATACACCAAGATAGCAAGGTCCCTTTGAAGGACTTTAAACATTTGTGTACATTGTGTGATAGGTGTGTTTGGTCTGGGTTAGCACTATTGTCTGAAGTGAAACCTCCAAACTATTGTGCTGCATTGCTTGTTGATAGTACATAGCACAGTTGAAAAGCTCTGTATTCTAGTTTGCTTTTCTTTTTTTTTCTGTCTCCTCTGCTACTCTCTTTACTTCAGTTCTTTAGATTTTATTTCCAATAGTGAATGGTGAAGGGCAAAAATGTGCCTGAATTTCAGAAAAAAAAAAAAAAAAGGGCTATTTATTCATAATAGCAAAAATACTACTGAATGATAATTTCATAAGCATTTTAAAATATTTCTCTTTTGGAAAAGGTAATACTATCAGATAGTGTGGTACAGCTGGTCATGCAGCGATTTTGGGGAAGAGCATTAGATATCTGCTGCAGGATGTTTTTTAATGCCTTCTTTTAAAATATATGGTGCTTACCACTGAAACAAAAGTCAGAAACCTATTGATCTCACATATTACACAGCTTCATAGTTGAGTCTCAACAGCTCACTACGTTCTTTTTGCTGGATTTCAGTCTTCCTTACATACTGCTGAACATAGTATCAAACATTTGATGTCATGGATTTGGAATGGCTGAAAAGTGCAAACAGTTTAAAAATAAATTATTTGTGCCTTCATTGTTAAATTGTTTGGCATGGATGTTGTTGTTTTGTAAAGGAACTACTTAGTGGAACACAGATAATTTGACTTGTTGCTACTACATTTTCTTCAATTACAAATCAGTTAAGGTAATAAAGTAGCTTCATTGGAAACATTGACTGAACAAGAATGACTGAAATTCTTTTATTTCCTTTGTGTTTTACACAGAACTAGATAAATATATGACATTTAAAAATTTAATTTTTTTTTCCTTAGTGATCTTAGTGAAAATCAGATTCAAGCAATACCAAGGAAGGCATTCCGAGGAGCAGTAGACATCAAAAATCTGTAAGTATTTTCTTCCTTCTTCCATATATACTCATGATGATGCTTTGTCGATACAGTGTCCTTTTATTGTATCAGATACCTTTTTCCTGAGCACTGTTATAGCCACTTAAGGAATCTCTGCATGAGACCAATACTTACCATTTGTTTTGGCAAAATACTTTAATGTATCTTAAACATCCTAAAATTGCCTTACATGAAATGTAAAACATCGAAATAGAGTTGAAGACAACATGGCATTACTATTACTATTACATATTACATAACTATTAGTTAACCTGACTTTAATATTTAAATGTCAGGAAATTTGAAATATTTTATTGTTTCACATGAAAAAAATAATTTTGTCTTGGTTCCAAAAGTTTGCCATTGGTTTGCTTGTATAAAACAAAGAAAAATCATGCGCTTGTCTAGTTTTGCTAGCATTTATTTTTACACTTGTATGACTATTTTTCTTACATAGTTTGCTTCTGTGGTCTTTTCTGAAAGAAAGATGCTCACTTTCCTGGAGATGGTGACCCTGGAGTTCATGGGCAGGTTTTGAATTATTGTGGCTTCTAAATGTGAAAATATGTGAGTTCCAAGGCGAAGCAAAGCAGTGACTTTTCAACTTTCTGGTTAGAGTGGTAGATCACTTTAGTGGACTGAATGAGCAGAACAATCTGAAGACTGTGATTAACTTCTGTAGTAGGAAATGTAAGGTCATGCCCTCAAAAGCTATAACCCCTGCTGTAAGCTAAGGACTCATCACTTATAAACAACCAACAAGGTCAGAGGGCATACAGTAGTGGGTTCCAGAACGACTATGGAGCTTCCAGCATGATGCAGCTGTGTAAAAGTATGATTTCTGTCTTATGTGGTATCAACATATGTAGGGAAATACTAGGTCCTTATAGGAGGTTTTAATGTAATTTCTGTTTAAATACTTTTTATTAATTGAGGTTGCCAGTGTTATAAAGAAAGATGAAATTTCTAGTTGTACTGCGCTGAAAACAGTGCTCTGTGATTATGAAAGGATGGTCATGATGGTGTAGGAGGAGATGGGACAGGCAGCCCTCTGTGGTGGACTCCATTCTGTTGCCCACAGCACTGCAAACAAATTGGTGAGGAAAATGTCTTCTCAAAGATTTAGCAGAATGCCCAAGAGTTTGGCCTACTACAGTTCTTCTCTGCAGTGAAATGCTACCATATCTCAGTGGAAAAACTATTACATTCAAATCTGTTATGTTCAAGAACATGCAAGTGCTTCTCAAAGTACCTTTGTTACTTTGCTTAAGTGACATTTTATGAGGTTTTATTCAGAACTGGTTCCATCACTATTCCAGTCAAAAAGACGCTTGACTAAAAGGAGAAGCCTGCATTTTTCTAAATGATCTTTTATATTTGAAAATTTATACAGCTACAGAAAGGAACTTTTGTAGTAAAAATAACATCATCATACAGGCAAAGCAGTAATTTAGAATATAAGTGTACTCATGTATGGTGGTCCAGTCAGAAACTACATTGGGATGCTAACCTTTATCTGAGATACTGTTTTTACCTTTGTGTGTATTTTCAAGCTAAGGATCCTAAATTCTGTCTAAAACTTCCATAAAACAGTAGATCCTTCCTCTAAAACCTGTCTCATTTTGGGAGATAATTAAAAAAAAAAATGAAAGAAATGAAATCATGAAGACCATAGCATTGCCACAAAGTCCAACTCATATCTATGACATTTTTTATTGTGATCAAATAAATGCTACAGATATCTCCTTACTAGTGGTCCCGGGAAAAAGAGAAAAAGAAAAAAAAGGCAACAATGAAAACCACCAAATCCCTAATCTGAAAAAATTATGATCTTTCTACAATCCCTCTACAGAATGACAGATGAGGTCAGGGGGTGAGTTAGGTGGATTCTAGCACAGCATTTATATAACTACATCAGGCTGTTGTGCCCTTTCCAGAATCTAAAGCAAGGAGATAGAAAGCTCAGCCTTTCATCTAGCCTTGGACATTGCACTTGGAGAAGGGTGATGGCAAGAATTTTACAGGTTTTATTTAATTTTTCACAAAAATTAAAGAGACAGTTGATAATTGATATGTATAGAAAGCATCACTTTGCAAACAAAGGAATTGAATTACCTCAAAGGAGGTTGTAACCAGGTGAATGTCAGTCCCAAGTACCAAGTGAGAGGATGAGAGAACATGGCCTCAAGTGGCACCAGGGGAGGTTTGGAGTGGATATTAGGAAAAATTTCTTCGCCGAAAGGGTTGTCAAGCATCAGAACAGACTGCCAAGGGAAGATGGTGAGTCATCATCACTGGAGGTATTTAAAAATTGTGCAGATATGGTACTTAAAAACATGGTTGAGTGGTGGACTTGGCAGTGTCAGGTTTACAGTTGGGCTCTGATCTTTCAGGTCTCTTCCAACCTAAATGAATCTGTGAGTCTATGAGGATGTTTAACTTAAGGTCCAGGAACCAAATAGGTGTATATACTTACTGAGAATTATCATAATCAGAATTCAATATTTGTTTTAGTTTTGGCCTTTCTTCTGTAATTGCCCAGTAATTGAGCATAATGTGAAAGATGTTTCATCTCTTCCAAACTCATGTCATGGGTTAAGGTACAAACGCTAAAGAAATCTGCATTAGAACATGTTGTAAATGAAAGATTTGCTTTATAAGACAATAGTAATTGCATCAATTTCAATATAAATTGAGCTTTTTTTTTTTTAACATGAAACAATTGATAACCATCCCATATAGTAGCTCTACTAAGCTGTTTCAAAAGTGGTTAACAAATTTCACAGAACTTGACCTGATAGCGTATTTTATGTTTCTGAATGTAGACTCACCGTTCTCTCATTTCCACCAAATACTTCCCATCTGAATCAGGAGTTGGAATATTTTGGAAAACATCTTACTGTATTCTTCTAGTCTTTGCAGAACAAAGGTGTTAACTCAAGACACTCTGAAGGAAATTGTTTTCTTTAAGGTCGGTGATAGCGCTGTGATATCCTGTTAGTATGTTAGCTCTGGAGTCCTCTTGAAGTTTCTCAGAAGAAGCTGTCTAGTTTTCATAAAATGCCTCCATGATACTTTCTTTCTGGACATCTTAATAGCACTCACAGTGTAGATTCTGTAGAAAATAAAAGTTAAACTGGCAAGATATTATGAGAATTGACAACCCAGGCAACCTACCACACCCTAATAAAAAGAATAAAAAAATCCCTGAGAAAGCTTTAGGCCTCACAAATCTACTTTACATCTAATTGGAATTGCCTGTTTTCCAACCTGTTATGCATCTCATAACTGAGAAGAGCCTAGCTCTGTCTGTAGTCTCACAATGCAGCTGTAGGCAGCAATAAGATCCCCTCTTTACCCTCTCTTTTAAGGCTGAACAAACGCAGTTCTTCCAGACTGCCCCCAAATGTCACCTGCTTCAAGGCTGTCACGTTGGTCCTGTTTGGGCTCAGTCTCTGTCTTTTGCTGGGGAGGCTAACACCAAATGCCATCTCTCAAACTCAGATGTCATCTCACAACTGCCAAACAGAGTGTCCTTGGCTTCTCTCTCACCAATGCAGCCAATCATTTGTAATTAAGGAAGTTCTTCAGTAAAAGTGATGAAAAACGAGGGAGGTTTATTTTAGAGGCATATCCCAGACTAGAAATCCAGTACCCACTATATTGGCAGTTCAAATGTAGGGAAAAAAAATAACTGTGTGTATCAAAGTCTCAATATTTCTGTTCAAGGAATTAGTCTTGAATGACTTGAAGAGCACTTTTAGTGTAACTGCTGTTTTGGGACGTGACAGCAATTAGGGTGCAAATCCTGGAATTATAATTCTGAAAGTTACTCCTAACTTGCTACTTTTTCAGGGATAAAAGTACTCACCAAGAAGTTAGATTCTTCAGAGAACACAGTGGCATCCAGTGTTTTGTAAAAATAAACAGAAATTATCATATAAATGGGAAATTAAACACAGATTTTTTTTTTAATATACTTCATTTTTTTTTAATTTTAATATATAGTGATGGTTTCATAACCCTCCGTGGTGATACATTTCTGATATTGTATGTGAAAGATGTTTAAAATCTTCCCAACCCTAGGAATTTTGTTTGTATTTATGATTGTAAGAAATGCATTAGGTGCATTGTAAGTTTGGATGGGTTGTTTTTTGAATCTGATTAGTAGTAAGGTAAAAAACTAGTTTACAAATAAATATAAAGCACCTCTGAAAGAACAATTATGCTATGCTCTCTTTTTGAGTAGATTTTGGCATTATGACTTTTCCATTTCAAGTGTGTAAAATTTTCTAAGATTCCAGTTTTCCCTTCTTCTGTGTAATCAATACTTGGCAGAGGACGGAAAGGAATATCCCAGCATCATAGCAGATTTGTGATGCTAAATATATGCAACCTCAAATGATACCAAAAATAGAAAGGCACATTTTCATCGTATCACCTGCAGGGATCTTCTGCCCTGTTTTTCTTGTCACTCTAAGCCACTCTCTTTGTGTTCATTTGGTTCCATTTTTTCCCAGCAAGCAGAGGAGACTGTAACTGTCACACCAGGGATAAAGGCTGCAGGGCAGTGTAGTAGCTTGGGAAAATGAAGAATTAGTGGAGAGAAAGACCATCGCCAGCATCAAATCGAAGTCCTTCCTATTATACTAACCTTTGTCCAAAGCCTTGATTGATATTATTTGGTGGTGTCCTGATGCCTCTTTTATGCTGGTTATGAAAGATTTTAAACTGACATTGCCACTAAACACATAAATTAATTTTTTATTAATCTTTGTTGGGAATGATTGGACTTTAAGTTCAATTATTAGTAGTTGAAAAAGAGAGTCCTGGTGAGGATGTTCTAGTTAACTGATTTCTTCTCAGATCATGCACAGAATTCCATTGCAACTGGAAGCATATTTGTCTACTCATCTGTGCAAGTGCTGATCCAAATGCATTGCATGTCTAAGACATGCTTTAATCATTTATTATTAAATAAATTATTAATTTATTATTATTATTATCAGTATTTCTAATGCTTACTCTTACTGGGAATCTCAATTAGACTGTGAGTCTGTTTAGCCACCTGCATTTCAGATATACATCAAGAAGGATTTTCACAGGATGTTACTGAAATGTACTCTGTGTACAATGTTCAAGATTTTTATTAAAATCAAAAGTAGCTCTGAAGGCATGAAGGAAAGAGTAAGTGCACTTTCCTAGTGCCTCCTAAAGCTCTTGTTGCCAAACAGGTTGGTGACCTTTTGGCCTTTGGGAAGAAAAAAAAAAAAAGTATTTTTTCCTGAACGTTTAAATAAATACTATCTCAATATTATTTTAAAAGTTTTATTTTCATTATTTCAGTAAATAAATTATTTCTTACTGATGTGATAGTGACTGCATCACATAACATAAAGATTGTTAATTTTGTGTACATTCTGCTTTGGTGCTGTTCTTCTGTTTCATTTTTACTTTTTTTTTAGTTTTATTTTCCCCCTGTAAGATACTTCTGGATTTACCCAAATAGAGTGCTAGACAGCTTTAAGGGGGTTAAGCAGTTCTCCCTTTTCTTCTAGTTTATTCAGCAAGTATATGTTACTTGGATGTATTGCAAGTCTTGCTTGTTAGTTTTGGGATGAAAGGAAAAAGGTAATAATTTGCTATATTATGTATATGAGGAAAAAATACTGATTTGAAATGTTTTCTAGGGGAAATTTAGTAAAGAATAAAAATAACATTAGCAAAATAAAGAGCAAGTAGGAAAAAACCACTTGACTTCCAAATGAAAGTATAATGACAATAAATAGTAATAGTCATGGGAACAAGCAGTTCTTTGAACTTTGATAAAAGCTTAGAATAAATTCTTGCGTTATTTTGTTATGTGTTTTTCAATTAATTCCTCTGAAATTGTTGATTGATCTTGAAATTGAGAAGTGAAGTAAAAAATACGAAACATAACTCAGTTCTGTTGTAAAAAATACAAGAGGACATTAAAAACAGTGACTGTTTCCAAAAATTGTATTGCAGTGCTAAATATTGTGCACTCAAGGAAGAGCTTCACTGATGCTAAAATGTCTTCTAAATATTTTTGTTGACTTCTTAAAGAGAGTTTATTATTAAGTTGATACACAAGGAGAATGTAATAATTTCTGAACAAAGGAGAAGCAGGTAAAGCTGAAGAGGTACCTCTAGCATAGGACTACAAAGTGTCCTCAAACTGTGAAGAACAGGAGAGTAAAGCAGACAGATTGTTTGAAATTGTCCCAATTTTTAACAGCCTCTAGGAATGAATAAAGGTTTTCTCTTTGAAGAGTCAGATGACATTTTTTTTCTGTACGAGGGTAGTAGTTTTTAAATGTATGCAACATCTTCTCTTAGTCATTAAATGTGATTCTTGTGGGACAACAAAATTTATTTTAAGATACTTATTTATCATTATCTGGTAGACAACATATGCTGAAAGGGAAGAAAATATAAGTTACCACATGTTTTTACAGTGTAAGATGTATCAGCAAGAGCAATAAATGAAAAACATTTTAAAGCAGACATTTAATTATTAGTCGAATGCTTTTTATTTAGTTCTTACTAGTTCTTATTGCTGAACTCACATAAACATTAACATTTGAAGTAGCAGTAGATTAGTAAGTATATGAAATACCCAGATAATGCTGCAGATATGGGAGCAAAATCCAATTAATTCTCTGCAATGATGGAAAGATTTTGAATATGACAGTTGTTTTGTGTTTATGAGCTTCACAGGAATGGCACTGCTGGAGCTGCTTTGTGAATATTGGAGACAGAAAGGAACAGCTACTTTACAAAAGTATGGAGAAATCCACATAGAAAGGACCCAAAATGGTGATGGGGCAGGCAGGAAGATGATGAAAAAAGACTGGAGAGAGGGGAAGAATGAGAATGGGCCAGACTTGCTTCTGTTCTCAATGTTCTAATGATTTGAAAAGAAGAAAAGCAGCTCTGGGGGGAGAAAAAAAAAAAAAGCTTTCTAAAATGGAATTAGGGTTATTGGTATACTCAATAACTTAGTGGTGAGAAAGGTTTCATTATGGTATTGTAGATATTTAGGTGTGGGTTTGAAAATCATGCTTTAAAAAGATTATAGAACTACTTAAAATTAGAGACATGTACATTTTTATTTCTAAAATTCATGCTTGTGTCTTAAGTCGTAGCACTCACACAACTTGTTATCAGGAGCCAGTTTTATTTAAAAAAAAAAAAAAAATCAGACTGCTTCATTATATCCATTAGAGGGACATCATGAGTTAGTGTTACGCTGGGTGTGAAATATTGTCTAACTTTCTGTTTGGGTTATATATGCAGTGGATATCCTTACCTGAAATTTTACTTCTGCTATAAATTGCTATTCAAGTCACGCTCCCAGTCTTCAAAGTCATGTCCCTTTCCTAACTTAAAAAAATTAACATATATTTCACACCAGTTGTTCTTCATGGTGTATGTCTAATCATTTTATATCATGGTTGTAACTGATGGAAGATAATCTAAAACATAAAGAGAGTAGTATCTTTCAAAGACAGTAATTTTTAAAACTAAGAAATATTTCTCCTCTCCCATCTGCAAAATTCCCTTCCCCAAACAAAACCCAATTCATTAGTTCAGAACAAACACAGTAATTTTTGTGGTAAGAAGGTTTAAATGGAAACAACTCACCCTTCACTAAGGTAGTGATCATGGTGACTCATTAAAGGAAGAAGTCCAAAAGTTTTTGGGTGCACCACAATTGCTGCCAGTCTAGTGGAAGAAATCTGCCTTTCAGCTTGTGTAGGACAAGATTTGCTCAAGTGCTTTCTCTGCTGTTAAAAGATTTTCCTTTGTGTATAATATGGATGATTTAGAGGAAGCTGTGTCAGCACTGATTTATACATTGACAGCTAAGGATAATAAGATATGGGCAAACATACAACTCACCCTTTTACAGATTAACCTGCAGACTGCATTAGGCAAATTTGATGGCATTAAAAGATTTCTCCAATTTGTCTGGAAACAATTTCTCTTTTGTATTGTGTCAAGGGTAACATTTCATGCCATTGTACTAATTTAAATAGCTTTGATAAATTGTTTGAGGGGTTAGAGGATTGTACTCTGTATATATTTTACCTCTTTAAAATAAAAAGGCTATTAGCTTAATTGTTAAATGAAATTCATTAGTAAAAATTGAAGGCTTAAATATTCCAACACTGCAGCACTGGTGCTGTAACATTGCACCAAGATGATTAAAGATCATATTCAGGAACCAATAGTTTGCATTTAGCTTTCACTACACAGACAGAGAGGCACTGTTACAGTTATGACAATATTTTGGTCCCATGTAGTAGTAATTCAGATGAAAAATATTGATGAAAAATATAGAAGAACTTTATAGAAGTTGGTACATTACATTCAGCAGTGGGTGTGATGATTTATTAATAAAGTAAAATGTTATCATAGATTCAGAAGACTCACAGAAAATGCTTTAGTGAAAGCATCATTAGCCCTGCTAGCTAATATATAATTGAAGACAGAGGGGCATAGTTCATTTGTATTTTGTTCATTTTCTTAGTATTGTTCACACACATTTACTCATATATTATTTGACACTGACAAGCTACCAGCTTGGACAAGTTGTTTAAAGTGAGGTTTTATCATCTTTACTTTGGAAGTCATGCCCTAAAATGCATAAGACATTGCCGTATTTATAGGAAAAGCTTTTATTAGTAGAGTGATTTTGTATTTGCATGGTTGTTAATTTAAGCAGACATTTTTAATCGGGCTGTATGTGCTGTATCAATGTTTTGAATTGAAAAGGTAATAATATTCTTCAGAGAAATGAATCTAAATTTTTCATAACCTAATACTTAAATATTAATAATGTATGGGGTGGATTGCTGAGTTTTATGTCTAGAATTCAAGTGCTCCATTGCAACATACTATCTGCATATAATTGCAGAGGGCACAAAGTATGTAGAAAACCAGATGCTGAAGGTTACAGCAAAAACACTACTTTCATTTGGAGCAGAATTAAAGGAGATAAGTAAACAAATCTGTAAATGCCTTGGACACTGTTATTTCTACATATAGACATATTCTAGAAGGTAATTCCTCTAACTCCCCCCGCACACCCTCCCGGTCTTGCATGCAAGCATGCATGCAGGGAGACCCCTCAAAGTGGTGTCTCTTCCCTGTCCCTGCCACGGCGGGCAGAATTAACATGCAGCTGGGCTGCTCTGATAAATGGATTCTGTTAGGTCACCGAGGGGATGCGTGTGACATTAAGTGATTTACCGTCCTTTACCTTAATGAAATTGTTTCAGCAAGATGACGCTGAGAGCTTTTAATGGATAGCTTTTCTTGATGTAATGAAATTGCATTCCTTTGGCATTTAATATAAGGTGCAGTTATTATTTACTGGAGCTTTCCCAGCGCTGCTGTTTTGCGCAGACAGTTGAGAACAAAAAGGGATTTCTGTGGCGGCGTGCAGGCCAGCGCGCTGTGCGACAGCCTCGAGCGCACGGGAGCGATGGCCAGACCCTTTCCATTCGCGTGGCCTTGCTCTGCCAGCCCTTCAGGAGGCTTCCCTTGCACCTCGCGTTGCCAGCGCGCCTCTCTCTTACAAATGCCTTCCTAATCTGTTTAACAGGCAACTGGATTACAACCAGATCAGCTGTATTGAAGATGGGGCATTTAGGGCTCTGCGTGACCTGGAAGTGCTGTAAGTATTCCTTGTATCTCTTACTTGTAGCAGGGGCTCGGTGTCTGGGGAGTACTAATGTAGAAGCTTATCTGCCAGCTGCAGCCTGGTGTCAGGATGGGCTAGTGAAAAGATGTCTTAAAATAATCCACTGCGATGTGCTATAAAATGGTAAAAGGACGTGGAGAGGCAGAGATACGCCTTTACTCTGCAAGACAGCCATTAAACATAATTAAAATAAGAAAAAAGCCACTGGCAGATACTGTAAGAAAATAATATATTTCATCTTAAAAGGGGGGAGGGCAGCAGTATAATGAACCCAATTAATTTTGTAAATTATCCATCACTGTTGGTGTGCTGAACATTTTCGGATTCCTTTTGTTGTATATTATGACATCAATTTGATCTTTCAGACTCTGTTTAAGGAACAATATGCTTTATATATTTGACAAGGTGGATGTTTTCAAAGAGGCACTTTCTATCAAATACTGCTGCTACATGTTAAGATATTTAGCATGTGCATGTTCATAGTTCTTTTTTTAAAACATTTTAAGTTTTATATGCATAAATGCATATGTATGTGTAGAAAAATATCTTTTTTTGTGTGTCACAGAGGGTTATTATTCCAATATTCCTTTGCATACTTTTTCTCACTGTCTCCAAGTGGCCATCAGTGAGGTTAAAGGTAAAAAAATTATCATCAGTGGCCCCTGATCTGATACTATTACTGTAGTGAGCAAAGCGCCTCAGTTCCCTAAGAGTCTGAGGCACAGGACACACTCCTGAAATATTTGCTCTGTCAGTCAAAATGACACATTTTTTCTGGATTTTCTACATGAAGAGAAGTGAAAGAATTTCTGAATCAGTGAGTTACTTCATGTTAATTTGAATTATACTCAGTAAATCACAACTTGAGGAGAATGAGGAGGCAGGTTTTGTTGTGTTTGGGGTTTTGGTTTTTATAAAAAGTGTTCTGATGGAAAGAAGCTTCTCTGGCAATAGATAGTGTCTGCATGTCCAAGAAACTAAAGAGTATGTGAGCAGCTGGTGGCAAAGTTTTTTATTAAGCATTAGTTGGTCTTACTTATTGGCAAAAAAAACTGGTAAATAAATTGATTTTTTTTTTTTTTTTTTTTTTTTTTTACTTTGCAATCATAGAATAACAAGCCTATTCTTGACTTTCTGGTATAAAACCATGTAAAATGTACTGTAGGTTCAATACTACATCTAATTGTTAAGTTGATGGATTGTTGGTTGTCTAGCAGTAAACCTGATGTTTTGTGAGATTTTTCTCTTTGGAACACTTGTATGTGACAGAATAATTTTTCCAGTGATGGCTTAATCTGGTTACTATGAGGATTTCTAATACAAGCCTTTCTTTACAAGTGCAAGTGTTAAATGTTTATTAAAAACAAAAATCAAATGTTTTCTGCATTTTTTAGTGTTTGTAATTTTAGTGTTCTAAAAAGGTCATCCTTGCTAGTTGAGGTTTGTGGCAAAATTTTTGAATTGATTTCAAGAAGTGCAAATGAGGAAAAAACCCGCTAAAATAATAGTCTGCTGAAAAGTAGGTAGTTAGAATTTTGTGAATCAATATATATAGTATATAAACATTGTTCAAATATAAAAGTAAATTTTCACTATCTTATGCGATGTGATAGGAAATTACATAAAGATTCAGGGTTTTTTTAAAAAAATTAATTAGGTATTTCTAATAATACTGAAGATTTTGTAGCTTATTCAGCTTCCTTTCCAATATGGATTCAAGAATGAAAGATGTGTTCATGCTGTATATGCACTGAGGAGCAAATAAGACTATGCATGTTGTTTTCATTTGGACTTAATTATTCTATCTAAGCACAGAAAGTGTATACAACTTCAAACTTCAAGTATGAGAAAAAGCTTTTATATAGGTTCTAGTCCTGTTTAGTGACAGTTTGAAAGGCTTACCAAAGTAACATTGGTTAAATAATTGTAGAATTTTAGAGGCTGTTAGTGTTAAAGATGCAAAATAACCTGAAAGAACAAAAGCAATTAGAAGTATAATCCTCTCCGTGAACTTCTGTGAAATTTTAGTTTTCCTTCATCTTTTTTTTTTTTAATTGAAAATCTGCTGTATTTAGGAAACAGGCAAAGAGATAAATACATAGTGCTGTCATGTTTAAAAAAAAAAGTGTCAAAGAAATGAAAAAAAAGTCATCACAATCTTTGCTACAGTATGCAACACTTAGGTGAAAGTATTGAGTAAACTTTTTTAAAATTACATCTCTGTAATGAAATTAAGCGTTTTTTTCATTAGATAGAAACAACCATAAACATTTTTTTAATTCCTTACGTATCCCTTACGTCTACTCTTACATCTAATTTTTCTTTATCCTTGCATAAATAAACTGATAACTAAACTAATAGCTCAGATACACAAAATGCCAAGGCAAATATCAAACAGCTGAAATTGAAAATTAAAACATTTGTAGATATGCCTTCTCTTAACAGCTATAGAAATATGGACTGATTTCTCTTCCCTTCATTGAAAAGATAGGATTTTAAAATCTTTTAAGAAGTTATGCAGGAGAAACTATGGAAGCGGTCATTTACCAAGTGGGCATTGAAAGAAAATTCTGCCGAGATTTACTGACTGTCATTTATTCATTAAGACACCTTTTGTGGATGTACCCACTTAGCCATTTTTTATTGTTTCATTTTTGTTATGTTTTGAAAAAAGGGATGTTTGTGGGGTTTTTTGTTTGGTTGGTTGTTTTTTTTTATTCTCCTCTCTGTTTATGTCGCCCTAAGAACACACAGGGGATGCTCAGCAAAGAAAAGATTTAGTACATAGAATGAGTAAGCACACAAAGGTAAAATGCAGCACATTGCACCAGTAATTAATTGCTTGGGTAATGTGGAGATATATATATAACCTGATCCCGTTCATGGTGCTATGGATTTACCTTTCTGTGTTTCAAGATCAGAGGGTATTTATTCATTATTTGAATATTTATTCAAAATAGGTACAAATCACAGTTTGTGCTTTAAAAAAAAAAAAAAAACAAAAGGAAAAAGGAAATTACTTTCTGTTTCAAAAGGGAAAAAGTCTATTTTCAGTGGAAATTATTATGTATTACTGTTATGGTTATATAGAGCTTATTCACCATTCTGCTCAAATGAGTAAACTCTAAGTCAAAACTGTAAATTTTATCCCTCGCTTCCTTGTTCTGGAGTCAAGCTTGTTTGCATTTTATTTGCAGCCTAAAGACAATATCTTACTGCAAGTTCATTCATAAACTTCCCAAATATTACAAACTACACTTACCAAGTATGATGGGTCTGAGCTAGCCAACAATTGGCTAAGAATTGTTTCTAGTTTCTATCTCAAGTCCCCAACACCTTGTGTAAAATTTAAATTACTAGTTTGTTACAGTATTGTGTCATTCCTGACTCCTTCCATCATGTAGCAGAAACTGGATTTGTGCAGCTCTGGATCATCTATAGCAACTTGTTCCATATAAAACCTAAATGCAGCCCAGGGTTATGTTTTCCTAACATTCTTTGAAAAAAAGCATTCCAGCCTTGTGTCATCTGTCAAAGCATGGACTCTCAGAAGACAGAAAGAGAAATCAGAGTCCTAGAACAAAGATATTTTCTCCAAGGACTCCTTTTTTGACATCAGGATGTCAAGCTTAGCTTGAATGCCATAGATGTTCTCAACATTGGTGGAATTTCCTTATGAGTAAATCACAGGCTACAGACACCTCAAATTATCTAGGATTTTAAATGGTAAAACCATAATATTTTATGAGGAAATCAACAGGAAAATAAAATATAGCTAAAAGCGGGGGGGGGGGGGGGGGGGGGGGGGAGGGGAGGGTGCTTACTGATATTCGTCCTGAAAAACAGTGCAGCATGACTTTCATTAGCTCTGCCTTTTTTAAGTGTGACATAACTGTAACATATTAATATGCTTCTCTTGACTTCACAGCACTCTCAACAATAACAACATCACTCGACTGTCCGTGGCGAGTTTCAACCATATGCCCAAACTCAGAACATTGTGAGTAGTTCCACTGAAACAGGCTGCCATTTTTATCAGTCTAGTGTATTATTTTTACCTCTATTACATTTTTTCAGAGGCCTATACATATTTAGACAAAGCAAACATAAGCTCAGTTAAAAGGTATTGATGTATCGTGAGGTTGATGAGTGTGAAGACTGTGTGTGCATCTGTGGAAGGTGATTCTGCAAGAAACACCTAACAAGTGACCCCAAATCTATACTTGGGGCTCAGGAGGTAAAGGAGCAGTTGCATCCTTTACAGTCAGCTCTTTTAAGATGTGAGATGAATAAGTCAATGAAAATGGTTTCTTGGCCTCTTCCCAAATGGGTTTTCCATAGTGCTGTATTCAGTCACAGGAAAGCTTCACCTTCTAACCAAGAAAAAGCTGAAGGCAGGGGGAATTCTCTTTTACATGTTACAGCTATAAAGAAAAATAAATTGATGTTTTTCGAAAGTCAAAAATTTGTTTTACTTTGAGCTATTGAATGGGTCACATTTCATTTAGGAATAGGGGAGAATCTTTGATTGACTGTCAGATGTGATAAACAGGAAATCTTTATGCTTTTATTGCTGTACTGCTAGAAGACCTAATTAAACTAAACTGGCTCACCAACATTCTTTGTAACATAAAATTATAGCATCATCCGGTTGTGCTATTATAATTAAAGTTGTGTCAGCATTTACAATAGGGTCCCCGTTTTTAGAGGTTATGACTTTCACAGAGGAACACTTCAGTCTTCTAAAACAGTGGCAAGAGTTTGTATGCAAATGATACAGGTTGAAATTATTTTTTTGTGAATTTATACTGACTAGGAATAAATGTATATTGTGTTGAGTGGCAAAACCAGAATATATCAAGGTTTAGCCTTGAGACTCACTTTCAAGCAGATTTTCCAATGAAATGGAAATGAAAAATGAATGGGATGTTTCTATCAGAGGCCAAGAGTGGCTGTTACTGTTAAAGAATTCCTTTTACAAAAGGAATGTCTAGTGTCTTACTCATGTGGGATTGCACGACTGTTTTGAAATCACTAGGGCTGTTCACCTGAGTTAATATACTGTTCTTAACTGAAGAAACTTCACACAGGTGAGTAGCTCTGTTGATTTCATAACAGAATTGTAACTATTCTTGCTTGGACAAATACAAGAGCACTTAAATAATGCTGACCATGGGCTTTTGGTGACCACAGCTAGATTTTGATAATAGAATTTCATTCCGTTCCTTCTGATCTGAATCTTTAAAACATGCATATCTTCTTTCAAACTTTTAAATATAGTTTCTGTTTTGAACAACAAAATAGGGTGAATAAAATCAACAATATTTACATTTTCTTTGACTGAGATATTTCATTTTCTGAAAATATGTTTTAGAAACAAATTAAACCAGACACACAGTGTCCCATATTATAGCTGTAACATCCCATTTGCAGCCAGAATATCTGCAATGTATAACTGTATTGATTTCAGTGACATTAGTTCTGATTTGCAATGGTATTCTTGTCTACATCTGGCCACAGATTGTACTGAATGACTGTGCTGTATTGTGAGCTATATTTGCAAAGAACCCACTCAAGAATTAGTACAGGAAATATATTGTCTTTAATTTCTACTCATTTATTGAGGGCAGGGAAAGTGTTAATATTTTTGTTTATGTTGGTTATACATTTCATGTTGCTTTGCGTATTTATTTTGCAATGGATTAATTACACTCCTTGTCTACATTCTGAATTTCTTGCACTTCCTTTGCCGTTATTTAGTTAGGATTGAGCACATCAGCTATAAAGGACCAAAACAGCATTATTCTTTTATGGATGATTCTGAGTAATGATTTGATTTATAGCTGTGGGCATCCTTCTCTGTAGTTTGAGAAAATGCAAGAGCCAGGGAAGAGTAATTTACCTAATTTAGTGAATACATTTGTCTGATATTTTATCAATGGCAAAGTGCTTTTTGCCACTTGGCAAGGAGCCATGGTCTTGTGTCAGAGTGCTCCAATAGGGAGAAAACTTCCTTAATTCCATCACTTACTTCCATTTGGTCTTTTCATTTCAGCATTGCTTAGAACATGGGTCCCTAGTAGCCAAAAGCAGCTAATCCCACTCTCTGTGGTTAAACAAAAAGAGAGGAAATCAGAAAAGAGATGTGAAAGAAGGTGCTTTATATTGAGTTATTACTCTATCTTGTTCAGCAGAAAATGAGTATGACCTGTTAAAGGGATTTTTCAGTCTGTTTCTATAGAGACTAATAATGGCCAGACTTACAGATATATCTAATTGGAAACCAAATCTTTTATGAACTCTTTTTTCTGACAGTGTATTATCACCATAGGGCAATTTTCTTGAGACATTTTTGTCTTATTCAGTATTTGCTCAGGTCTGGACTAAAGAGTCCCACAGCAGCTTTGAAGCTCTTGTATATATTTACTTCTTTCTTTTAGACAAGAGACAGGCAACTGCGGATAAGTGAATTTATTAGGAAGCCTTTTTTTTCCTTCCAATTAATTAGACCACAGACAAGAAGTAATTTTCCTGCTTGTATAGCTTTCTTTATTATCTTGTAACTCCCAGACTTTGAACAAAAGATGTAAACAATTGATTCCTCATTAGCAGTTATGTTAATAAATTGGCATAGTTGCTTGCTGGAGGGGTGGCTGGGCGAGTTGGCTGCTTTTCTGTTTGTTCCTCCTAATTTAAAGGTATTGATATGTCTCTTTCCATGCAGTCGTCTTCACTCCAACAACCTGTACTGCGACTGCCACCTGGCCTGGCTGTCTGACTGGCTGCGGCAGCGGCCGCGGGTCGGGCTCTACACGCAGTGCATGGGGCCGTCCCACCTGCGGGGACACAACGTGGCCGAGGTCCAAAAGCGGGAGTTTGTCTGCAGCGGTAAGGGAAGCACATTCGCTCTCCCAGTCCTGCTTTGAGACACACCTACCCACTGCTCTGTGGCGATTGCTAGTGCTGCATGTTGACTTCTTTTAGCTTTTGCGTAATACAAGCATTAATGTTCACTAAAAAAACCCTAATCACTTTTTGTCGGTGTTTGTATCTTCTGTGGGGGTGCTTCTGTCCTTATAAATTTTGTGTAAATGCTGCATTCACATAGAAAGTATGATTATGGGGGGAGAGAGACAGAAAATTAAATAAAAGCTGCACTGATTGAGAACATAAAACTTTTAGTCATAAGGAATTTAGGTTTTTTAAATAACTTTACAGGTTGATGCTTTTTCCTATTGTTATTTACTGCCATTTAAATACTATTCTGAATCCCTAAGTAACTTTTCTGAAATTTATTGGTATGCTTTAACGCAGCAGGTTATTTTTTTTTATATGAAATATTGAAATGACTAACAGTTCATTACTAATCACATTTTCTCTATTCAATTTTTTTCCTTTATTCATGTCTTCTAGATGAGGAAGAAGGCAAGTTTATCTTTCTTATTTAAATCTTTCTAGACTCAGACGGTAAATCTTCAGTAAACTTTGTCTACTGTTATAAGAACATTTAAAACCAGCTGCAATATTGCTATCTGTCTTTTCAGTGGTTCAGCAGGGTTTCTTCTACAGATTGATTTTCTCCAAATCCCCAGAAGCCTATTGCCAAATATGCCAAAATTTGCACAGATCTATGCTTTTGAAAGAGTTTTATGGAGAGGACAAGGTTCTGTCCTCATTAAAAAGTCTCTGACATCAAAGTTTAATGCACTGCCATCTTCACATGGCAAAATGCTGGCAGGATTCTTGCCACTAATTCTGCCTTTGTGTACATTTTAAAGGGCTCCTAACAAGATACTTTCATATATCTTATTGGTAAATGTTACGGCTGCAAAGCCTGAGTGTCATGAACAGTTCTATAACTTGGTCATTATAATGCTGATTATTAGGAAGGAGTATAACCAGATTTTCTCCCTTGATCACTGTATTTTTATTTAATAAAGGTAGGTGAAACATTTCCTCCCTGTTAGTATAAAAAGAGCGGTGGGTGTTAGTAGTTTTGGCAGCTGTTTGTACTTTCGTAACACATACATAAATGTGAAATCACATTATTATATTATAAAATTCCATCTCAGAATCATAGAATGGTTTGGCTTCAAAGGGACCTGAAAGATCATCTAGTTCCAATTCCCCTGCCATGAGCAGAGACACCTTCCACCAGACTAGATTCCTCAAAGCCCCGTCCAACCTGGCCTCAAAAGAGTAATCTTTTCAGCAATTTGAGAGTTGGGCAATTGTTATATGAAGTTGTAAGTGGGAACAGCACTGAGCTGCAACTTACATTATCAGTGCACCCTTCCTATATTAATATATGACATGAAACATTGCGAGAGTGATCTTAAATTAAATTGTGGTTTCACAATCAAGAAGTTTTTTCCTGAGAATTTCAAAACAATGCCTAGCTCTTTTTTTTAACTAAAACTTAACAAAAAAAGGAGGGCATCATGTCCTTGTAATTGTTTTGTTTCTTTCTATACCGTTACCCAACAGTTATTCCCTATTACGTTGATAGAAGAATGAGTGCATTAATAATATTTAAAAACATGCAATCCATCTATTTGCAGGAAAATATAATGAGTTTTTTACTTTCTAAAACATACCTAAATATGAAGTGATTCTGTTTGAATGTAATTAAAAATGCTGAGTTTATTATACAGCCCTGAGAAATCGGGAGGGGAACTCGTGTAAATTAGCCACCTGAGTTAGTGAGAGTAGTAAGATTGTGGGAGTAAGAAGTCTGCTGAGCTAAAACAGGGAGAGTAAGAGCTGTGTCAAAGCTTTTGTGTATTATTGTGTGAGACAATGAAAACATCATAACTGCAAAACTGTCAGTAAGCAATATAGAACTGCAGAACAGAACATAATTAGCAGGACACCTTCAGTTCTTGTAGCATAGTTCATTCATTTCTCTTGGAATGCATTTTTAATACCACACAAATTTCTGAAAACAAAATAAATCAGTAATTAGTTTTCAATAACATTCAATAAATAAAATACACCTGAAAAATGGATCACACTTTAATGCAGTTGGAAAGCGTTGATAGGCTGCAATGTTTATTTTAGATGCTCTGCCATAAATTTTTCAAGTAAGTGTGAAATATTACTTTCCTTTGCAGGTCACCAGTCCTTTATGGCTCCGTCCTGCAGTGTCTTGCACTGCCCTACTGCATGTACCTGTAGTAACAACATTGTGGACTGTCGTGGGAAGGGCCTTACTGAGATCCCAACGAATCTTCCAGAAACCATTACTGAAATGTGCGTAATCTGACTTTTTTCTGTGAACTTGCATTTTTGTTTTTTGTATAAAGTGATTCATTATATAGGGTAGGAATTTTGTTACACACATTTAATCTAAGGTATAATAGGAATATGTAGGTTTATGAAAACATTTATGACCTTTATGTTATCTTATGAGTTAGTTTTGTATGTAGTACTCAAAATTAATAGTTAAAACTACATTCTAGTTTAGTCTTAAAAGAGTTTGGGAATTCCTGCTTTTCTACAAGTGAGTGGCTTTTCTCTGCAGATTATAAACCCCATTGCTTTCAGGGTTACTTTCTGTGCTGGTTTTGGCTGGGGTAGAATTAATTGTCTTCATACGAGCTGGTATGTTGCCATGTTTTGGACTTGTGTTGACAGCGTTGGCAATTCAGAGATGTTTTGTTACTGCTGAGTGGAGCTTACACAGGGTCAAGGCCTTTTCTCCTCCTCATCCTGCACCACTAACAAGTAGGCTGGGAGTGAGAATGAGTTGTGAGGGGACACAGCCAGGACAGGTGACCCCAGCTGATCCAAAGGATATTCCATACCATATGGCATCATGCTCAGCATGTTCAACTGGGGGAAGAAGCAAGAAAGAAGAGCTATTCAGGGTGATGAAGTTTGTCTTTTCAAGTCACTGTTATGCATGATGGGACCTTGCTCTCCTGGGGATGGCTGAACACTTGCCTGCCCCTGGGAAGTGGCTGAATGAATTCCGTGCTTTGCTTTGCTTTGCTTTTGCGTGTAGCTTTTGCTTTACCTGTTAAACTGTCTTTATCTCAGCCCAGAAGTTTTTTTCATTTTTACCCTTCTGATTCTCTCCCCCATCCCATTTTGGAGGGAGTGAGCGAGTGTGGGGTGACACTCACCTTCAGTCACTTTATTCATCAGACTTATCAGCATATCTTTGCATGAAAGATCAGCAACCAGCATCACCAGTAAGAAGTGTTCTGCTTAAAGCGCTATCCTCAGAGGGTAATCTGAGAAAGCAGGAGTAAGGTATAGTCTTTGTGTTAATACCACATACCTGTGGATAGAAGATAATGCACACTGATAGGGCAAGGGTGCCACAGGGCCTTCTGTCTTCCAAAGCAATGTGGCTGAGAGGTTGTGTGGGCACAGAAGGAAGGTTACTGCTGCCCTGTCTTCTGTGCATGGGAGCAACAAAAGCAAGGAGAGAGCTTGCTGGCAAGACAGGCAGGGACCCAGCAACATGAGCATTCTTCTCTTCTGGGGCTGGCAGGGGCAGAGTTTTGGAAGGGAAGCTGGGAGTTCCCTTTAGGGAAATGGTGGGAAAGTAACAACAACCTGGTAAGGTTTTCAGAAAAAAAGCTTATGAGCACCTTGATGATATAAAATGATGTTAAGAATTTCAGATGGGGGAGCTGAGGGGAAAAGATGCCTGAAGTGAAAGGGAAGATGTCTCTAGAACATACATCCTGTTGTACATAACTTTTCCTGAAAGTTTAAAAACAGGTCTCCAAAATGAGATTTTAATTGACTTGTTGATATCTGATCTGTGTTTTTGAACTTTACAGGTTTGGAATTACTGTGGTTTCTTCTAAGTATGTGAATAATAATCATGTCTGTCAGTTCATTATTACTGCTGTTAAGACTGACCTGGCTGACCCTGCCTGACCCAATTCAACTATATAATACAAACACTTCTACCTTTCACCCCTCTCAGAAAAATCCCTCTGCTTGCAAATAAACTGACTCTTTCATAAAATCCATGCATAGTGCCCAGAAAGGCTGCATAAGATCGTTTTCACTATTTAATGAGTTGTCTACTGCCGTTTTTATTTGCATATATGCATTTGTGTGCAAGGAGAAGGAGAAAAAATACTACAAGAAAGAAGGAGGGAGTATGTGTCAAACATTCCCCACTATATTTCTGCTGCCAACCACTGATTACAAACACTGAAGACTGAGTTTGTTCACCATGCTTTTCTTACATATGTAAGAAATGCTGTTGACTTTTAAGTGTGGAATGCTGTGATCTTCAGTAGTTTATTGTCCTGGAGAATAAAAGTAACCATGTAACAACACCTTCAGCATTTGGCGAGGCATTTAGCAGATTGCAAACTGATGTTCAGTGTTTTCTCCTAGGCTAGACAGATTCCAAACTGAGGCCTTTTCAGATTCTGAGATCGATAATCGATAAGGCTGGTGTAAGAAGAAATAGAACATTAGAAAATCAAACTTTAGTAATTATTTTGTATTAAACAGATGCACACCAGTGAATGTTGGTGTGATGAAAAAACTGAACTTCAGTGATTGACTTAGATTTTGAATAGCACAGACAGAAGAATATGATATAAGCTATGATTTGAGCCAGTGGTAGGTTCCACTTACCCTACAGAGAAAACAAAGGTTTCCTGTGGAGGGGAAGGTAAGGAAAGAAAGGAACAGGAAAAGGAAGAAATAAAATAAGGCACATGAAATGCTATGAAATTGAGGGATAAATTGAGTGGAAGAATTTGAGTAGAGGCTCTTGTGAGTATTAGATGAGAATCACAGGATCTTTTCTGCTTCCTTGTCAATAGGTTGAAGAGGAATGGAAGTTTTGATAAATAAATATATTTTTATGGTTGTATGGGGAAAGCTTTATGCTATACTCATTGCTTTATTGTGAATAAAATAATCAGTGTTAGGGTTCTGTTATGATTCTCATGGGTGGCAGGTGTATTTATCTTCTTAGCATCAAAACAGATGAGAGAGAGAGCGGAGAGGCTGGAAAAGGAGTGGTTTATGGAGTGAAAAAGGTTTTATCAATAACGAAGTGAGGAAAATCTGGGACTGGATCAAACCAGCACTCTACCCTGGCCAGTGGCCCTCATCAGTTGTCTCTGAAGAATGTTTTAGAAATAGATATACAAATTCAGAAATAAAACACCAATAGCATAAGCATTTTCTTTGCTCCCAAGATGTGTCAGGGTTTCTCTGAAGCTTGAAAATTTGCATAGCTTTCAGGAAAAAAAAGGTTTTCTTTGAAATATCCAATTGTGACATTCCAGTATTGTTATCATACAATAAAAAGTGTTTTAAAGCTTCATTTTAAAAGGAAATACTCTGCAGCTGTTGCTTATAGCAACCCCTTGAGATTAGATTGGAAAGAATTATTGTATCCCACAAAATAATCTGGTTTTTTCACTTATTCCATAGGCGATAATGTCAGTATGCCAAAATGGTAGCTGACAGTAAACACTTGAAAAGATGAGACCGTGCTGTCATGGTAGTGTTAAGAATACTGAGAAGCTGCTGAACACAAGAGAAGGGTATAGTGAGCCCTGTATTTCCACCACCACTGTGCAGTTCCCACACACATGGCTTTATTACCTTAGTCACCATTTTAAGCACAGGCTTTGGCAGGAGCTCTGCAGTTCTCAGGGAGAGAGGGAAAGAGAAATGTGCTGGCTCCCTCTTGTTTTCTGTAGGATGTACAGGCCAAATTATTATTTATTGAATCATTTTTATAATACTACCATCACAAGATTCTTGTGCACACTGCAAGAAAATTGGCATTATACTTCTATTTTACCTGCACCAGATGTCCAGTCTTTTCAGAACTTTTCCTTATTTGTTAATCTTCTACTGAAATTTTCAGAACATACGAAAAATCCACAGTGCTTTCAAATTCCCTTTCTCTGAAGAAGTTTCTCTGCCCTCTCTCTACTGTTTATGGTCTGTATTTACAGAATCCAGTACTGAGTACTATCAGCCTGTCATGTGATGCTTCAGCCAACTTCATGGTCCACAAACATCTCTAGAGCTTACACCTTTCCTTCCTTTTGTCTTTATTTCATATGAATAATGTTTACCTGTAAGACTCACATTAAACTTTTTCAGCCCTCCTTTTTAGAGGTGTTTAAAATCTAACTACTTAATAATAATTTAATAATCTACTAACTTAATCTATCTAACTTAATCTATCTAACTTAATAATCTACTATTTTGTGAGATTTTATTTTTTCATCCATTTCTATCTCTTATTTATTTGTTCTTATATGGGCAGGAGGTTACTTTTAATAAGAATATAATCCACATTTTCTTTTTGGAAATCCGTAATCCCATTATTTTTTCTTGACTTTTTTTCAAGTGTTTCTCCACACATGCTCATGGTTTTATGATATTTTGCTATGTTCTCTATCCACTTCTTCCATCCTTTCTCTCAATGGAAAGTCTGACCTCAATCAGCTCCTCAGTAACCTATGGGGCACTGATTTCTTTCTCTTTGCCCAACACAAACTTTCTTTGAAAAAAAGTGTTGTCTGATCTGTTTCCTCACAAACGTACTTTGTCACGTTGTCAGTCCATGTGGGGCAGTGTTATATATAGCCAAGTGGTATTGATAATGTTGCTATTCTAGGTCCTTCTGATGTATTTAATTAAACTGCATGTTTAAAGGGAATGTTCCCTGTTGACCATTTTATGACTTTTTTTCCCCCAGGGGGAGTTGATAAACTAACTTTTATCTATATAATGTGTAGAAAAACAACCAACCAATCAAAAAACCCAGTCTAAAACATTGTCAGTTTCAACTGAGTAAAACTTTACATGTTGAAGCTGTGAGTTAGCTGTCTGGGGAAAAGTGCAAGAAATGGCTTTCTGTTTAGAGTCTAGCGCTGATATTGTGACTTTACATTGCCTTGGTAGCTCTGCTGTCTTGGAATGCTGTTTTAAGACATTAGGAATTGTCTGCTCTGCTGATGGCTACTGGTTCTGTAGCAGAGCTGGCAAGGAGAGTATGTGCTTGCACTGCACTGCAGCCTCCCTGTCTCCAAGTTTGGTGTGATGGCCTAGGACACTGAGAAAATAGTTAGCGGTGGAAGCTGGAGCGGTTGAGGAATGAGCAGGAGTTCTGGGATGGTGGGAGCAGGAGGAGGCAGAGCCTGTAGCCAAAATGCTGTTTCATTGCAGTGTAGTTGAATTTACTGGTGACTGTCAGGGTGTTGCTGAGAGGGTTTTGTCATACTTTGTCTGACTTCTCAATTGGTGCAGAAGTCAGTTGGCTGAAACCAGCAATTCCCATTGTGTGAAGTCAGTTAGCAGGCAATGTATTGTCTGCCAAGTGCCTCTTGGGAAGGTGCCTTCAGAAACAGGACTGCTTATCTCCAAGTAGCTGCCAGTATAAATGGAAGGAGAATAAAGCCTGTGGTGTCCTCTATTTTTCACTTCTGTGTGATAAAGCTTAGAGCGAAATTAAGTATTCAGCGTTTCAGTAAATGTAATTCTTAATCTTTATTGACTTAATACATCTGTACCAGTTACACCCTTTCTGCAAAATTAATCTCCACTTTATTATCTAAATAAATTCAGACACAACTAAATAAGAATACCTAAAGTTTTCTTTTCAGGGTTTAGCCAATCAATATGATATTGTTTGAGAAAGAACTACTTCATGTTCCATATATATTTAAAAACCCCAAAATATTTGGTCAAGCACCAAAACTCCAGTTTTAGTGCATATATGAATTCTGCAGGAAGCACAAAATTAAAAATGTGCACAGATGCATCTTTGCCTCTGGGTCAAATGAAAAGGTCATGAGTGACCTGCAGGAAACATTTTGGGAACTTAAATAAATTTTCCATTGGCCTGTTATTTTAATGTCTGTATTCTAATGTTGTGAGGCAAAATACAGTGCCCATAAATGTCACATATGAGCAATCTTCAAACTTTTGTTATTTACTATGCCTTACTTTAGTCTTTCTTCATTGACTTAAGCAAAGCACAATAAATTATTCATTCACTCATCTCAAACATCATAAATTGAATTGTATAAACCTCTCCCCTTTTTACAGAATTTTTTAGTGGATGCCCTTTCATTGGCATGTTCAGTCTATTGAGCTTAACCAACTTAAGTGGCCTAATGCACCTAGCACTTTCCTCCTTTGTCATGCAGTTCATATATTAAAGGCATTAAAGGTCATCCATAAGGTTCAAAACGATTACTGTAATTGGTTTTAGAAAGTATAGCCTTTCTTATGGCAATAACATTTATCAGCCTCTATGCAGGCACTCCTTACACATTTCAGTTTTTCATCACTGTTAATCTCCTTTCACTTGGTTTCATTTTAGAATTCACCTTCTGAAAATTCCTTGAATGATCGGCAGAAATAATTCTGGTTCCCTTCGATTAAAGACTTTTTTGGCAGGTGTTCAAACACACTATGAGAAACCTTACAAACAGCAACCCAGCAGCAATTCTATTAATTGTACTGGCACCTTCTCTCAGAATGGTGTAAGTGACAGGCTCTTATTTCAAAAGAGGCCAAAAAGCCATTAATGAACTGGACTATCTTGTGCAAATGCTACTCTTACATTCTTCTGATTATCTCTTCTCTTCCATGGCTTGAACTACCTGTCAAAGTGGTTCTAAATCCTCTTTTCTTACTGTAATATTATGAGAAAAGGAGAATACATAAAATTACAATAAGTGTTTCTAAGGGGGAAGGGGAAGGAGTACCTGCTTTGTTGACCATAGATTTGTATGAATGATTATTTAAGAAAAAAAAAATAAATTTATTTTCCTTCACTTTTGTTTATATTAAAAACATTTTAGTAGTGAAAGAAAGGATTTAATTACATTTACTTCTTTTTTCAGAAGGATAACAGTCACTGCAATGGTGTTTTGGGGAGGATGAGAATTTGCTGGAGGGTAGGATGATTCGAGTGTTGCTGCTGTTAACTAAGGAATATTTGTATAAGTAATTCTAGTCTTTGTGAGGGGCAGAAAAAGCTCTAAGCCACATAATATGTGAAATGGTAAAAGAAGATATAGGAGGCAGGGATTTTAATAGTTCACCTTCACAATCCAGTGCAGTGAAAAGCCTCTGACTTCCTATTACTACGGCCTTCAGGATAGTTTTTGTTTCTTGTGAATGGAGCTTTATAATGTTTGAATGCCAAAGCTAGAAGCTCTATGCTTGTTTCATGATAACATATTTACATTTCCCATGAGTTTCCTAATTTGTGCCCTCAGTCTTGTCTCGTCTTACCCTCCTGTTTTCATCTTCCTCCATCTCATTCTTCCTCATACTTTGTTTTCATAAGTCTGTTAGTTAATGATTGTGTACTATGCCAAGCACTCAACCACATCTTTGTGAGTCGTGTGATATTAAGCAGGATTAAAAGCCCCTGCTATTGCTTCTCACAGTAACACTCAAATTATATTAAAGGAGAAGGGGGGGGGGGGAAAGAAAGTGAAAGGAAAGAAAGGAGAACAAGAAGAGGAAAAGAAGGGAAAGGAAATTAAATCTGACAGAAATTATTTTGACAGATGGACTTAACCAAGACAAAGTGACCTGATCACACTGCAGGCACTGAGGAAGTGCTTTGCGTACATGAGGAATTTTATTTGAGAACTGGGAGCTCTATGTCTGTATCTTTTCCAAGTGAAGCTTGGCACGTGTACAGCTTCACGATTTCTGTTGTCTTTTAAAATTCATCCTTACCTAAAAGTCCAAAGTACAGCCTTACACTGAGATGCAAAGATGCTTCTAAGGATGAACTTTCATAGAGAAAAGTCACCTGGAAAAGGTTTAGGCACATTTATTGAAGACAGTTTAAAAACTCACATATCAGGAAAACTCGGATATGTCAGAGATAAGGCAGTTTTTCTCTATTTTTAGTGGCTCAAAGCATGATTTGGCTCTCTCCAGTAGCCTGACAGAAACGAGAGCAAACTGCGTCTTCATAGCTTGAAAGAAATTAGGAAAGCTGTGAAGAGGATGCAATGTTGCAAGACATCAGTGATTGTATTCCAGTATCTGCATTTGTTTCTGCTTTTCAGTTTAAATCAAAACATCGGTCTTCTTAGGACTTACTGACAATATCAGTTCATATATGTCATTTACCTCTTAAACAGTTAAGCCATCAGCCAGAAGTTGCTGTATTAAAATAAAGTGCATTAAGTGATACATAAGTAACTAAATGCCCCTTAACAAATGGCCTTGCTACTGTTGTCTCAGCTCTTTAACACTCCAGACTTCTGAGCAACTTCATATAGTTGCCCTGATTTTAAAATTAACTTTTCTTATATATGCTTCTCTTCAACTATACTTTATATGTTCTTTTCCTCAAAACTTCTCTTATCTTCTTCCCTTTCCAAAGGTTTGTAAGACCAATGTTTTAAGATCAATCCTAGCTAATGCATTGGACTTGACATTCAGAGTTTTTACCAGTGGACGGTGAAGGCATACTGATTTTTTGGTGAAATCTAGAGCTTTTCCTTCTGTTTTGACTAAAAGTTAATGCATTTTTTTGTCCAGAAGCTTATATCGAACAATAATATTACATGATTCTTAGATGCATTATTATTATTATTATTATTATTAGTGTATTGCTTACGTGCTTATCTTTTCCCTAGAAGTTTGTTCAGAAGAATTCATAGGAGTACGGCTTTACATATGGAAGAGGACCAGAAGGGTTCCTAATGAAACAGAAATATATGGTGCAAAGTAGCTGACATGAAACTAAAAATTTAGTATCAATATATCCTGTGACTGAAGTTTTCCATATTCCATATGCAGCACCTAATTTAAAAAATGTCCCTGGCCTTGTTTAGTTGGTTAAATACTGCAAATATGGCCATTAACTTTGAAAATCTTTGCAATATAACAAAAACTGGTTTGTGTGGTTTATCAAAAGTTTAGAAATCTGCTAAACCTTCATATCTTTCATGTGGTGTATACATATAAACACACAATAATGATGTGAATAATAAAACATATTATTCATGATGCAATATATTGAATAATGTGAAACAAATTAAAATTAGGTAAATTGTTGAAGTATTAACTTCTTCACCTTTATGTATGTAATTTGCCAATGCAGGTTTTACTGAATTAAGTTTAACTTACCTTTGGCATTCCTACCTTAGTGTTTCTCAGGCAAAATTTAAAACATATTCCATTTGACTGCCTCAAAAGTGGATGGTCCTGCTAATTTGATAGCTAATTCTGCCTGTTTAACACACACAAGAGAAATGATTTGTCATGCTCTTACTCAAATATCTTCCTAATCTGAAAATTACTGGTAAATCACGTGGCTTAAAAAAACCCCAAAACCCCACAGCTTTTTTGTTTAAGTTGTCAGGCGTTTTTGTACATATGATACCTAATCTGTTCTTTGTTATCGTGTGTTCTATGCTGCCATTGTTCACATCTTTGACTTTCTTCATCCCCTTGTGTACTGTCTTAAAAACTAATTAAGTTTGGACAACAGGATAGTTTCAAGAGTCAAGAGGACATAGAGACACAGAACACAATTGGACAAGAAACATGAAACCACTGCTGGTTTCCAGACAGTGGAAGTAGGTACTGGCCAGAATGAACAGCCCTGGGGATTTTGTGCAACTTTCTGGTGGGTGTAGAAGGGTAGAAGAAGCATCTTGAGGGACCTCTCTGATGCTTCAAGGGAAAGAAAATAACTCAAGCATGGAATAAATGAATATTTTATACTACATGAAGGGAAGCTGGAGAAGACCCATCTCGCTCTTCCAGAAAAACCCTCATAGATCTCTGACAGCTGTGCCATACTCCAAAGGCGTTGTTACTCTTCGATTTTATTTTCACATATGGCTCTTCACTGCTGATTACTTTTCCCCAGCAATTATGTGAGTGAAATCATTCAAAAAGAAACTATGGATACTGATTATTCACCATTTTGTGTTTTGTCATCAATCAAATGCTTTGTTCATGAATACATTTCTAAATACATGGTCAAGGAGGCAACCACATATTTCAGTTAAAACAAGTTTTGATTTTTGTGGCAAATTCATGGTGTAAGTCAATGGATTGTTTAACAGGTAATGAGGACGCTTTCACAGTGTTGATCTCACACAATGTGGGTATTCTCAAGTTGGTGTTTCTGCTCCTTTACAACAGGTGGACACGTCTCTGCTTGTGATGAGCCAAGAGTGTAGCAGGATTATATCTTTCAGTGAATTTATTGCAGTTACTCTGAGCAGCACAACTAGGTTTTTAGTATAAGAACTCTCATCAAAAACAGACTAATTAGAGAGACTTTAGCTTGACTCTAGGTGACTCAGGCTAATTGCACTGGAGCCACACTTTGATAGAAGCCAAAGTACTGAGCAAATAATTCTTTAACAAGTGGTGTATTTTGCCTATAACCTAAATCTGTAACAATGAAGGAATGTAAAGCCCATCATCATTAATGGCGCTCTAGGGCTCAGAACATGAGACAGCCCTTTCTGTAATGAAAAATTAAACAAATGCAGGTTTCAGACTTACTTTTGAGTAAATGCGATGAATTGTTTAATAGCTTTAAAATGGCAATTCTTGTTGCTTTCTTGATGTAATGCAGTCTAAGGAGTCATCTGTCATTTAAAATCAATCCCATGAGGAATTATTTGATAGAACAATTAGACTGGATTTTAACAGTTTGGCAAGCTTTAGGGCAACGCTGACAGTGATTCTTTATATGCAAATATTTAGGAAACTGTCAACCAGATTTATTAATTAGAGCCTGAAAGTAAGAAGTGCAAATAATGTAGTCATTCAAAATACATCTTTTGTTTTGTTAGACATGGATGATATCACAGATTTCAACAGAATTCTTTTGCTGCTAAAGTTAGAAGCAACATTTAGGGGATTTAAGCACTCTGGAGGTTCAGTTGTTGAGAGAGAAAAAAAGGTAGTACTTTGTCTAATAGCCTCAAGGATTCCTGTAGCAAAGGGAGGCTATTAATGTTTCCTTATCTTAAAAACAAACAAAAAACCCACCCAAAACCTGGCAGATGATGCATGTGACGAGAGATGTGTTGCCTGTGTATTGCAGTTCTTCAGAATCAGGAGCTGCACTCAGCCCCCTCACTGAAATCTATTTTCTGGGGTTTTGACAGCTGTTTTTGCCATTTACTTTAAAAGCAGATGGGGAAAATGCAAAGAAGAGCTGTCAATTTTATTACCATGTATAATCAGCATCTGTGCAATATATCAGACTCATTGCACAGCTTACACTTTAGTAAAATTCTTTTGGGATTTCTTGATGATCTACTTGTAAGACTTTTTGTAAATTAGTAGATACTGGAATTAAAAATATAGATTAATTAACTTCTAAAACCACTATTGCCCAAATTTACTTCATCAAGATGTTATGTTCTGATTCTTTAATTGTAAAATAAGCAGCTAATTGGCTACTTCATATTCAAATTCATGTTTTCTAAAGCAAGATGTTTTATTTTATTATTACTAAATACTTGTTATATATCTCTGATCCTTTTACATGCATTTAGGTGCAGCACCTCTCTGTGCAGGTATTTTTTTACCATTCTCTACAGGGCAGGCTTAGTATCTTTTATCCCATTTGCTTGATTTAAAGTAAAAATGATTCTGTAGAGAAAAAGGGTTCTTAATTCCCAGTCTGTCCTCTTTCCTGCTGCAGCAGTCTTTCACAGAAATGACTTTTTATAGTGGGAAAATATGCTAGTCTAAAAGTGTCAGTATAAATAAGCATGTTGTCTGTCTCCGTAAGTGCGGAAGTGGTAATCAGTAATGGTGTGCTGCATCCTCCTGGAAAGTGTCAAGTGATTTACATGTCACAGGGCTCTCTGGGGACCGTGTGGAAAGAATCTGTCTACTGGCTGGGGACCTACTTTGATTTGATTTGATTAGGTTGGAAGTCACAACTGCAGAAGCACCTTTGTCTTAGAATAGTAAGTGGTTGTACATTACAGTGTCTGCAGTGATAAGCGTAGAGGAAAGATTTCAAGAGAGAAATGTTCACAGTACATTTCCTAGATAGGAGAGATTAGGGAATAGTCTTCAAAAAAAGTTTCAACCTCTATGGCAGCATTAAAAGAGGGTAAAACACTTATGTATCGATGCAGGACTTCTTTGAAGTGAAACACTAAAAGGAGCTGGAGACTTAATACTAAGAGCGTTAATTAGCATTTGTGTGGTGATGGGCAGAGTACTCTTTGTACGTGAGACCTTGCAAGCTTTGATGAAGTATGTACTTAACTGTCTTCCTCCATTATCTTATCTTATTAAATATGCTACTAAAATTGACTGTGACTTTTGAAAAAGAAACCACCAAGGCACTGTTTGTTTATGATACATAGATGTTCATTTGTAAGGAAGAATGACTTCAGGGATGACTTCGAAAGGAGATGTTGTGCACAAGATTTAATACAAATTTCATGGAAAAATACTGACACGAGCTTTTTGTTCTTCGGTGATATAATGGTACTTCTTGCCATGTCATTTGCGAGCACTTAATAGCTGACTTTTTCAGCAATAGATAACTGTAACCCATCCTATTACAGAATTAAAAATGTTTCATTTAATATGAGGCATTAATATAAAGGAGTTTTTAATTACTATGGGTTTTATCTGTAGAATGCAAATTTCCTTTACATATTAGTCTATCTGTACTTTGTGACCCTGGAATATATCTAATTAAATTTTCTCTGGAATAGTGGATGCAAATTCGCACTCTGTGAAATTCAGCTGATTCTATGAAGATAAAGCAGAAGATTAGAGGATAACAAAGCTTGAAAATGGAATTTGATTTACTTCCTTTACAGACAAAGCGGAGTATAAAAGATTTTTCTTCTGTATTTATATAATCTTATTTTTCCTTTCTTATGCTAATCTCATTTTCTAAAATATGATGTGTTTCAGTGCATACACTTTGTCATGAGTTAAAAAAAAAACATATTTAGTTGGTCCTACTATAACAAATCTTTTATCCAGTAGAGCTTGTAAATTTATCCCAGTACTGCACAGTCTGTCTAATAGACTATAAATTTCTCACTAAAAGAAAATGTTAGGTAAAGTTGACATGGAGTTCATTTTCATGTCCACCAATGAATCGGCAATTTGCTGTACTAGAACTGCTAGAAAATTAGCTTGCAGAGATACACTGTAGCAGAACTCCCTCAGGTTTTGGACTTGTAATTTATAGACAAATTGGACAGTAGTAAATTAAATCTGCTATTCTGTCTTCTCATAAAAAAATGGCCTGCATGTATCCTGGAAGATACTTCAGTTTATAGATTAAATATATATTTTTAATTAAGAAAGTAAACTAAAATACTTTGTGTCTTAGTTTAATGCTAGACCTTGGGTTACATGTCTTATTGTATTGAGTTAAGATCATTAGATATTTAAAGATATGTGAACGTAGACTGGGGCCCCTCTGGCACCAGATCGCAAATCTCTACATCAAGGACTGATAAGGAGAATTTATAAATGAGCCTCATGTGTCTCCCATATACCCAGAGGCATTTCCCCCCCAGTCTCTCTCTCCAGCAATCCCAGTCCTCCTCTGTAATATGGCCTAATCCTTCCCTGTCCTTTTTACCACCCCCTTTCCAGTCCTCTGCTTATGCCCTACGTGTTTTCCTGTACAAGTCTTTGGCTGGCTTTCAAAGCCCCACATCTGATAAATGTCTGGTCAGGCTGTCCCTGGTGGTTAGGCAGTTGGTTGCTGCCAAACAGAGTGTGTAACAGGAATGCATGGATGACAGCCATGTTCTTCAGGGTTGGGTTAATTTGGTTCCTCAACATCTTCCAATTGCTAAAATGAAAATGCCTTATTATCTGAAGGTTTTGCCTTTGACTTAGTCACCTGAATAGAAAACTGTCTAGGTGACAAGCATGCATAATCTTTATTTTCTGTGAAAACTAAGCTAAAATTGTCGTGTAAGAACAGAAAATACTTGGGTTTGGCCTAACTTGCTATCTTCAGCAAGTTTTTACATAGATGTTTGCCTTCTGCATCTACCCATGTGAACTGGAGAGCAGTGACCTTATTGCTTTGTAGCCTGGTTGGCACTCCTGATGTGGTGCAAAATGTGTTCCATGGGTCCAAAAGCCTCACCAAGGCAAAGAAAGAGTATGCAAGATAATCATGTTTATGGAAAAAGTTATCAGTCTTGTGCCATGGGATTCCCTTCGGTGTTTAAAGGTATGTGAAATCTATAGCAAGGTGGCAACATTTTCCTAGTTAAGGATGTTTTTAAAACAATGACCCTGTCTAAAACTCTGATGAAGTGAGATTTTCTGTGTGTCAGGAAGATGTTTTGGGAGCTTTTGGGTTTTTTTCTTGGCTTCTTTATAAGACATTCAACAGCAAATTCTGCTAAATTAAAGCATGATCAGACTAAAGAGATTTTGAATATTAAATATATAAATATCTCTGAACAACACTTCATGAAGGCAACAAAAAGACTTTCTTCAGTTCAGCTATATCATGATCTCGAGAAAATTTACAAAAGTTGTCATTTTTTGTTAGATTTTCTTGGGAAAGCTTACTCAAAGTATATGAGTGTATTACTTACACTGCACACACAAACTTGTATGTTTCTATCAGAGTGAAAGCGAAGTAGAAGACAGTTAATAGGACAAGGGTAAAAGAAAAAAATAGGCCAATATTCCTGCATCTACTTTTGAAAAGGCTCTTTCACCTTAGATTCTGAGTCAATGTCCTTGTAATTTAAAATAGTGAAGTAAATGTAGAGATTTTTGATCATTAAATAGATTTTTGGCATTGTCTTCATGTACATAGATCGTAGTAAAAGTTGATACCACTGCATGAAAGAGGGAAATAGAAAGCTTTATTAGATATGCATGGTATGTGGTTTGAATAATCCTGCCTTTTATGTTGTACTTTTTGGTATAATAGTTTCTTACCTTACGTCTACACAAAGGAAATTGCTGCACTGACAAAACCATGATACGCTGTGGTGCATGTAGAAGTAGCTTCTATTTTAAATGTGCTTATTGCTGAATCTGTTTTGGCTTGTTGGCACATGAACCATAGGTTTGTATCAGCATAGATTTCCCATATGCAAAGATCTGCACGTTCAAAACCTTCTTGGAAAACTGTTTCCATCAGCAAATTCACACTTGCAGTATGGGAAGTTTCAGTCAGTCACTATACATACACAAGTGTGGCTGTGCAATCCTAGTATTACATCTTAAAGAAAATGTTTTACATACTGTATCTAAATAAATTATGTGTACATATTTAATACACAGTATTTGCCTTACTGCAGATAGCAATATGTGTTATTTGCTCTGTAGGAAGATTCTTCTCCCTTTTCCTATGGTTTCCATATTTCAGTTATCTCATGAAGTCTTTAGACATTTAGAAATAAAATTATGTAAATTGCTTTGTGAATAATGCATTGGGAGTCAATTAACCCAACTCATGTTTGAATTTTTTAATGACAATTCTATCTTAAATTATAGAAAAATCTTGTGCTCTGAAAATAAGTTTTCTTTCAAAAAAAAATCAAGACTGAGTGCTAATTTGCAACATTAGTCTCTATAGATTAAAATGTTGGCTGATTTTTCTTTTTTTTTTGTAATGACAAAATTAATATTATACTGAAAAAGAAAGCAAAAGTAGCCTTCTTTGTTGAAGTCTATCCCTTCTTATTTCTTGTGACTTTAGATTCCTGTTTGTCTTGAGTTTTGCATTTTTACATCGTTGCTATTCTTTTGCAGACGGTTAGAACAAAATTCAATCAAGGTCATACCTCCTGGAGCTTTCTCCCCCTATAAAAAGCTTCGAAGAATGTATGTACCAAATAATTTAAGTTTTTATTTTAACATATATGTATATACACATATACATATATAGATACATAAAGATAAATAACACATCAAGGTGGTATTGGGGAACTGCAGTCAATACGTGAGCACTTAAGAAAGTTTGACTGCTAGAGGATTGACTGATATGGCAGCCTGATGATTAAGACCATATTCACCATATTAATAATAACTGTCGTTTTACCAAATATTGAAATTTCTTAATATGGTTATGTATATCGTAGTGAAATGTATTATCGTAGTGAAAATTCTATTAAACAATAAATAATGAGGATCATTACAGATTATTTCTGAGGCTGCATAGTCCTGTGACCATAGCAAGGAGAGAATTCTTTATAAAATGTATTTAAACAATTAGGAAAAGCATTTTTTCAAGGATTTGAAAAGTCTGGGGTTTACCATGCATTTTGTTTCAGTGTACTGGCAATTTTAGTGGTTTTATATTAAAAATCTTTGGCAATGTCTCATGTAAATATTTTAATTTCCCTCTCCCATCCATGCTTAATTCTAATTACATGTTATCTTATTCTTTGCTATTTTAAAAATAGCTTGAATTAATTGAATCCAATGTCATTTATTTCAGTGACCTGAGCAATAACCAGATTGCTGAAGCAGCTCCAGATGCTTTCCAGGGGTTACGTTCACTCAATTCACTGTAGGTATCTCTTTGACCTGTAAACAGAAGCAAAGTTCCAGTATTCTTATAGTGAAATTATTTTGGCTTTTTAGGTTCTTGCAAAATTTTCTAATTAATTCAGTCAATTCTGAATGTTTAAAAATCATTTCAGAATGTGAGTGGTAATGGAATATTCTGTCACAGCTGGACACTAATAACGTATAGGGATTTTATAAATATGTTCATGGCATAGAGTTGAACAAAACCAAACACGTCTTTTATTCCTAAGTTAGTTTCTCTTGCAAACAGCAAGTGCAGTTACCAAGGTCCCTTGGTAAAGCTGTAAGCAGTGAGGTGCTGATTCTGCAGAGAGCTCTTTGGGCTCTACACCTTTTGGGAAGATGTGTGACCATGCTGCTTCACAGAGCTACAAAGTTATTGCAAGTATCAAGTGGTTACTATTAAATTCCTTTCAGAAAAATGGGAATTCCTTTATTTTTAGAGTCAAAATCCCATAGCATATGCCTTTCATAACAGTGGCTTTGTTTGCTTTATTTCCTGGTACAGAGTCCTCTATGGCAATAAAATTACAGAACTTCCAAAAGGCCTGTTTGAAGGACTCTTTTCTCTGCAATTGCTGTGAGTATTTTTTTTTTAATTGTTTATTCTATTTTGGTATCATTCAAACTGGTAAATGTGATGAGAGATTTATGCCTGAAAAAGAACTGGCAGAAAATCCCATAAGTAAGATCAAAATATAGTAAAAACAAATTATGTTAAAGCCAAAGAAGTCAAGACTGTTGTAGGCCAGCTTGCCATTTATCCACAAATGTGATCATATTAGTTAATGTCTCATCCTAAAATGATTAAAATGAAATTATTCTCTTGCGTGGAACTTCTAAGGATGAAACATATAAGATAGGATACTGTCTTTCTGTCTAAAGAACAAATACAGCATGTATAAAGCTGTGTAGGAATCACAGAAGGGGGTTAATGTTTTATTAAGAGAGAATATGGAGTAGAAATGCTCTGTAATTGTATTTCTAGTTGTACCCATGGAGAACAGCATTGCACCACAGTTTCATTGACGTCTTGATGTTGGCTGACACTGTACAGTTCTTCGACTCTGAACTCCAGCTGCTATTTCGTTTAGCACTTTGGAAATTTCCATGTGTAATCTTAAAAAAAAAAAAATAATCTTACTTAATCTTAAAAAAATATCCATGTGTAACCGTTGCCCTTTAGATTTAACACTGGAATAAAAAATGTCATGGTAATGTGTTTATCAACTATTGTCAATAGTTGATACAGCAGAAGAGGCTGTGCAGTAGGTGTGCTGTGTAAAATGTAAAATTTGTGAAATAGACCATAAAACAACAGTAGTGTCTTTGGAAGGACTTGTCACAGAAAAACTGACTTACTGAGTTTAAGACTATGCTTAAAGAATTTAAAACTTCTTCCCCCTTGTTTACTATTATTTAATGTCCAGACTTCACAGTGCAGTGGTTGGCAAAATGTCTCTTATTAACAACTAATTGAAGATGGCAAAACAGTAAATGGATACAAAGAAAATGCAAGTTCTAGCACCACCTAGAGGTTTTAATTTTGATTTATTTTAGTAGCAAAGTAGTACAGTAGTGGACAGGAGCAGATATGCCTTTCTGTTTTCCTTTAAAGATGTTTCAGTTATAAAATATATTTCTGACTCAGTAAAAAAAAAAAAAAAAAGGGGGAAGAGACCTTTCCAAAATGTTGTCTATTCTCCATTAAAAAAATGTCTATAGCTTAATATACATTGTGTAGACAGTCCATTTCAGTCCAAGTAAATTTCTATTTGTGTGGCAAAACTTTTTGTCTGAGCATTTGGGATTCAAATCCACCATTTCATTCCATTGCTGGCTTGAAATAGGAAAAAAAAAATCAAAAATATTTAGTTATAAAATTGCATCTAGTGGAATTACTATTTTTTTCTCTTCAAAAGAAGTTGGTTTAGGTTGGCTTGGTTGTTTTATCACTAAAAGTCTGGGAGGTACAAGGAAAAAAAGGTTCCCTTTGAAGATGGAGAGGAAAAAGGATCCAAGACAGATTTGGATATATTCCATACCACCAGTTTTTACTACAACTCTGTTAATGCGGCAGCATGCTGATTAGTAACATATAATTAAAAGTGCCACTGCACATCTCTTCCAGCTAATGAACACAGTGTTCAGTTCCTTTTTTGTTTGTTTATTTATTTGGCAAAAGGAACTAGTTTTCCATGCATATACTTGATTTTTTAGTCTTCTTTCTTTGCACAAATACCACACACACACATTCTACCAGAACATACAAGAAATTTGATTTAAGCTGAATAAACGTACACATTTCAACTCCAAGGTGCAAATATGTAAGAATACATATCACCTAAAAAAGATACTTCAATTCCCTGAAATACCTTATGTCACTGTTAATTACTGTTTATTACTACATGTCTTGTTCTGGTTACAAAGGTGCACGAAGAACTATCTGCGAAAAATGCTGAAACTGCGACAGGGAGCGAATTCTTTAAATTTTATAATTTTCTTCCATTAAACAGATTACTGAATGCCAACAAGATCAATTGCCTGCGAGTTGATGCATTTCAGGATCTGCACAACTTAAATCTTCTTTCTTTGTATGACAACAAGCTTCAGACCATTGCAAAAGGCACCTTCTCACCCCTCCGTGCGATTCAGACCTTGTATGTATGCTCCTGTTTTTGTTGTCTTTAGTACGACTTCATATTATAAAATGCAGTGAAAACACTGGGTACTGCTAAGACCAAAGGGAAATAATGTGTGAAATTATTGGTTTTTTCTTCATGAAAGGCACTTGGCTCAGAACCCATTTATCTGTGACTGCCATCTGAAGTGGCTGGCGGATTATCTTCATACAAACCCCATTGAGACCAGTGGTGCCCGTTGCACCAGCCCCCGCCGTCTGGCAAACAAAAGGATCGGCCAGATCAAAAGCAAGAAATTCCGCTGCTCAGGTAATTTTCTTAGTTCAGCTGCCATATTTCTTTTATTAGCAAAAAAAAAAAAAAAAAAAAATAAGGTGGTTATATAAGTTCTAATGAAGCCAGCTGGCTCTCTATGGAATTATTAAACATTGCAGAATCTTTTTTAGTTCTTTGACTGAAGGGAGGGAAGTCATGGAAGTCATAGACCATTGGATCACGGAACATTACTTTAGTTAACACATTTGGCACTATTTCTGCATAGCATTAAATCTAAGAAAATAAATGCAATATATAAAAATTCAGAATGGAATGCTAAAGTTATTTACTACAAGTATCACCAACATAAATCATTTTGTAAAATTTCCACATGGCTCTGGAATATGTGAAAGATCTAAAAATTTCTAAGCTAAATATGGAAACATGACGTATTCATTTTATACAGGGAGCTTGCCTCATACTGAAATTTACTGTGTTCTTTTTCTAATCTTATTCCATTTCCTACTTACATTTCTTTAAATCCTAACTTTTGTCATATGGTATCCAGCTGTTCCAGGTGCATTTCGCATTCTACAATTTACTCAGTCTCAAGTGCAAATACCAGATGAAAACTGTTTGTTATCCATATTCCGGATACATTTATGACTATTCACACTTTGTTGTTTATCAGCTCTCATTGTGAATACACATTTTTTCACTTAATTATCTGTAGTTAACTGCAGTCCATACTTAATCTAATAAACCTCATTCTTGCTTGCTGACATTCAGGTGCATCTTCTATTTTTTTTTTCTCTTTATTTAGCTAAAGAACAGTATTTCATTCCAGGTAGGTTTTGCTCTGCAGTAAGATTGACTGACTGCAGATATTCTCCCCCTTTTTTCCCCAAAAGCAAAGTTTGTTATAACTTTTAGGAGACTGATGCATGTGTATTAACATTAGTCAATACCTGTAGCTACACCTACTTCTCCTTTGTAGAATACTAGTAGTTCTGTTTTCCGACTATAAGAGCTTTGCATGCAGCTCCATTTACCTTTTTTTATCTCACAAATTTGCACACAACCTACCAGAATTATACCTATACTTTAATGATTTAGAAGGTTGCACCTGCTAGTTCATACTTTTATTGACACCTTTACTTACCTGCCTTTCTGCTGCGACTGTTTTTAAAATGTAGCTCCTGAGCTGCTTTTAAACACAGGAAACCATGCTGCCATCAAAGAGCTAGCACAGCTTTTATTAAACCAAACATTTTACAAATGAACGTTTTCTTGCCTTGCTTTCATGCTCTACACTGGCTTCAGCTACTGCTTGCTCTCCCTCTTTGTGTTTAGGAAATCACAGGAGAATGCTTGGAAAAGAAAGTTGATAATGAGAGGCATTCTGTGGTCACATGCTTCAGGAATGCTCTCTATTAAAGAAAATACAACTTTAGACTTGGTGTGAAACAGTAATTTACACACTACTTTAAACTACAATAAGTCTATGATATTTGTACAAAAGATTTACTGATGTTGGCCCTAGCTCTTTGAAATATGTATCTATCTATTTTACCTTGCTTGTCAGTGTATGCACTGATTTTTTAATAGAAAAAAAAATCACTCTTGTTATGTTCATAACACATTACAAATGATTGACAAAATAAATAAGTGCACCTATTGGTGAATTACAGTATGTGATTTGCATTCAGGGTTTTCTACCATAGTTTAATATCTAGAAAAATGTCTGCAGTAATTGATTATGACACCAGTTCATTTGTTCTTTCAAGTACTACAGGTATATTGTCGTTCTGCGGTAATCTTAGTTACTGTTTTCAGCTGGTATATTTAACAGCTCTTCTCCAAATGCTGCGTGATGTATCACTTAAATTTGCAGCAATCATGTGAAGTTCTTCATGCTCTTATACTAATATGTTGGTCTGAATATGAAGAAAAGACAAAATGAAATTCAAAATAAGCCAGCAATTTGTCAGCACTGGCAGCCGTGAAAATGTTTTTTAAAGCAGCATAAAACAGAGGGGGATTCAATTTCTCAAACCTGTAGTACCACTCAATTCCTTAATGAGTAGAACAGCTGTATGCCTGCCACAGAGTGACTTATACTCAAGCTTGCCAGCACAACTTTTGTCTCTGCATTAGAAGGGTTTTCTTGCCAGCAAATGTCTTCACATCCTGTTTATATTATGGCCACACATGCTGTTTAGGTTTATTTACGTACCCTTTAAAATATGCTATTCCTGGAGTGGGGGGGGGGAAGGAAGAAGAAGAAAAAGAATTAAATTAGTCAAAAAGTGCTGCAGACTTGCTTCTTGGAGTACAGCTTCTGTGCTTTCTCTTTCAGTCAGTTTATCAGGGAGATTCTGCCTAAAAGTATTTTAGTTGTTGAAGGCCTTGTCCCTGAGTATTTTAGTTGTTTACTTAAAACTGCTAACAGTGATGTATTCTGCACACAGGGGGGGAAAAACTTATGTTGTAGCCTTGTTTATTGGGTATTTAAGAGTGCTTGAAGCACTTCTTTATACATAAATGAATATTACCATATCTTTAAAAACTTAAATATTTTTAATCTTTTTTTAATATGTCATTGGGAGATCTTGCTCTGCACACACTGTGAAGTCTTACTAGAATTTCATTGTAGTCACTAGGAAGACTAAAGATTATACAAGTATTAAATCATATATTTGTAAAAATATCATTTATCTGCTAGCTCACAGAAAGACTCTATAGTAGTATTGTCATATGTATTACTAAGACAGTTACAAGTGCCAGATAACATAATATGTGATGGCTGTTGGTGCAGTTTTTTCACTCCCCTGGGGAATCTATTTCTCCTATGTTTGTTTGGTTTAGTAGGGACTTAAGTGGCATAGCATGTATACATGTTAAGGGACCAGCTTTTAAAGAATACATTCAAAATAGTGAAGAATATTCATGGGAGGCATCATCATCATCATCATCATCATCCTATATGAAATCTGTAATAAACCCCAATCTTCATTTGTAAATGCCACTTAAAATGAATTATTTTTTCTCTCTGCTGAAGGCCATACCCCTTAGTATCATCATCTAATTAAACTAAGTTGAATAGAGAACATGAGAGCTTAGTTCATGTTTTTGTCTTAATTGGGATTACTCTGTCTTTCTTTCCTTCTTGGCTATCTTTACTTTTGCAGGAGTTCACCATTTTGGCTGTAAGTAAAGTTCAGTGTCTGAGCTAAATCACAGTGTACCTCCCAGCCCTGATGCACCTTCTACTAGTCTCAGTCTTTTCACCTTTGTCCGAGAAGAACCCACAGGTCCTTTCAGCTTCTTTTTGTTTTCTTTGTCGCCCACCCTCAGTTCCTTACTGGATGTTTTTTCCTGATATGTTTAGGATGTTTTCTTTGACTGACTCTGGGAAATGGTGGAGGAAACTTTCAATGTGGTTCCTTTTTTTTTTTTTTTTTAATTTAATCTGTGACAGTGATACTGTTACTGTGGCACTGGACATTCAGTAATAAGAATGCCATGTCATGCAAGCAAGTATTAAATTTCTGATGCTTCTGTAACTTATACCTACTCCTTCCTCTTTTCCCTTGCTCTTATCCTTGGCCTAATGGATGCAGTTTTGATATTGTAGCGAGATTTTCTGTTGTGCTTGATCTAACCATGTGGTTGTGAGGTATGAGTAAAACATGGTTCTGTCAAGCACCATGGAACGTCACGCAGCTTTCTACAGCATGGCAAGCTGCTGAGGCTTAAGTCAGGATCACACATTTTTTAAATTAAAGCTGAAAACAGGGCTTTCAATCTTATGTGTTGAGATGATGTGGAGTATCGGGACTATTAAAAAAAAATAAAAAATCACAGAGGTTAATGAAGTCCAGTCAACAATACAAATTTGTAACCAGAGAAAGAGAAAAGGTGGCATTCAGGATCTATTTATTCTTGATACAGAGAAAGAAAATAAATTCTAAAAGAATCAGTGGCATTTGTGTGATTAGCTACAAACAAGGCTAGATTGGCTGGCAACATAATCAGCAGAAAGTACAGCTGTGAAAAGCTCAAGTTAATGTTATCCTGTTATGTGAAGTTGGTCTCAGTTTCTTTTTCCAGCATATCTTAAGTCCCTATATTTAACCCTCTCTTGAAGCCCTCGTGTCTGTTCAGTATCACAAAGTTTATCATGCATTTCCCAAGTTGCCCACCCGTTATCTGCATTGCAGACATCTTTTCAACCTTCTCACAAGAAGCAAATCTTATATTTTATTGACTTAATCTTCTTTTGTGTTGACTTGAATCTTCTACAGGCACTGAAGATTACAGGTCCAAATTAAGTGGAGACTGCTTTGCAGATTTGGCTTGCCCTGAGAAATGTCGCTGTGAAGGGACCACAGTGGACTGCTCCAATCAGAAACTCAACAAAATTCCTGATCACATCCCCCAGTACACAGCAGAGTTGTAAGTTGAACCTGTAATAAAGCATTTTTTACTTACGGAAAAACTAACTAAAATTTTCACATATAAAACCATAGCTTTACTTTTTTGAACAGCAAAGTAACCTCTGTGGTGCGCTTCAATGGACTAAATATTCATAAAAATTATTGAGGCATCATTTCAGTACCATGTAGCCTTAAAAATCGATGATAAATAAGGTAACTATTCTATATTTCTAGTTCTTCAGGACCTGAGCAACCCACTTGGGTTTTTTTGGAAGGTAGTGGGGTTTATTTTGCTTTTAACTACAAGAGAAATTAGGACATCCAGTAATGAGAGGGGTCTGTCTTAAAAGGTGCTACCTAAATGTTTAAGAAGACAGAGCTGATTCTTCTTATGCAAAGCACACATTACATGTGTCAGGCAGGAGAGCAGCAGAAGATAAAGCAGACAAACAGGGCAGCGTTGGGTTAAGAAGATGAGATAATAGTATAATGGACAGAATGGGCAGAAAAGAAGTCACAGGTTATTACTTGCTTAATAAGTGCCATATGGGAATGATTTGTAGGCATTACAACTGAAGTGGTCTTCAAGGAGGGAGTGAAAGGAAAATTAAGACAGCTTTACAAGGTTTTCCCATGTGCAAAGCATAGTATGATAGAGAATGCAGAGATGCTTGAAGGATCAGCAAAACGATGAAAAGTAGCTGTCATTGCAGAGCTAAAGCGGAAGGAAATAGCTGTTTTTCCTAGGAGATTCAGTTTAAAGAACAGGGCAGAATGTTGAGGGGCAAAAGAGAGGGACTTTGATTTGACATAGTAAAGCAGAGGCAGAGATGTGGAGACAGGAGTACTGTGTTCAAGTGTAACCCACAGGGGTGAGATGAGCAACAGGATAACATACTTCTTAGAAGACAATCAGTATACAACTGGCATCAAAGCAACAGTATGGCAATGAAGGTATGAAATAATGAGACTATTGTTAAGTGTTTTGAATGTCTGGACAGGAAAAGGAATTTAAAACTGAAATATTTTTAGAACAGAGCTTTTTGTCTGTTCTGGGAGAAGGAATTGAACTTCAGGGTTGCTTTCTGTGCTTGTTTTGGCTAGAGTAGAGTTAATTTTCTTCACAGTGGTTAGTATGGGTTTATGTTTTCGATTTGTGCTGAACACAGGGTTGATAATATAAAGATGTTTTTGTTATTGCTGAGCGGGGCTTACACAGAGCCAAGGCCTTTTCTCCTTTCCATACTTCCACTCTGGCAACGAGCCTGGGAGCGCATGGGAGGTTGGGAGGAGTCACAGCCAGGACAGGTGACCCAAACTGACCAAAGGGGTATTCCAGACCATATGACATCATGCTCAGTGTATAAAGAAGGGAGAAAAGGAGGAGGGAGGTGGGACATCTGAAGCAACGGAGTTTGTCTTCCCAAGTCACTGTTATGCGTGATGGACCCCTGCTCTCCTGGAGATGACTGAACACCTGCCTGCCTGTGGGAAGCAGTGAATTGAATTCTTTTTTTGCTTTGCTTGTGTGCGTGGCTTTTTCTCTCGCTATTAAATTGTCTGTATCTCAACCCACGAGTTTTCTCATTTTGACCCTTCTGTTTCTCTCCCCAGTCCTACTGGAGGGGAAGTGAGTGAGTGGCTGTGTGGTGCTTGGTGTCTGGCTGGGGCTAAACCATGAAACATTCATATTACAAATCTGAGAATTACAATCAGAAAAAAAATTGATACAGTCTTGGGTAAAGGGAGAGAGATTTCAGTGGAGAAATACACTTTATGTTATCCTATATTTTGAGATAAAATCACTTTAAGAATAAAAGCTGATGGAATATGTAACAGGTTAACATAGGAGGAGATCATAAAGTATTGGTTGTATAAATGATAGTTATTGAATTAAGAGATTAGAAATGGAGCTATTAAAGAGACACATGATCATTGTCTTGATTTTTAGGAGTAATCATGTTTAATTCTCTCTTGTCTGAAGAAATAATAATCTTAAATTAGCTCTTTAATTGTTTTTCGTATTCATTGTTTACATGTGGAAGATAAACTATGAAGTGTTTTCTTTCTACAATTATGATTTCTACCTATTAAATTCAGAAGGAACAATTAAATAATCAAGCCTCATCTGCTGTGTATTCTAAACACTCAAATTTCAGTCAACAAAAAAAATCTTTTGACTAAAGCATAATTCATATTTGGTTACAGCACTTTTTTTCAGAAAACAATCAGTCTTGTTTGAAGGTGTTAGTGGATAAAAAAATTTACTGTTTTCCTCAGACTGATACAGAAGTTAATTATCTCCTTTCAGTTCTGTTAAAGTCTTTTAAAATGGGAACTTCCAAGTTGGAATCTGCTTCTCTTCAGTTTTCATTGTTGCTTCCTTTATATTTTTTGCCATTAAAGAGCCCTTTTCTATACAGCACATTATCCAAGTAAGATGGTGTTAAACTGTAACATTCAACCTTCTACTTGATAGGCTGCACAGATTGTTCTTCAGGATGTAATAAAAATTTCTATAGCATCACAAATATTCTAGAGAAGACAGAGAAATTATATCTGCATTTTTTTACTTCTGCCAAAAATCCATTTGCTCTAGCCAAATACACTCTTCCGGTATTTGCCTTACTGATGCAAAATTTACAGCTCTTTCCCTTTTTTACTCGTTATTCCTCATCTTTGATGCACTGCCTATGTTGTTTCTCTTGGGACTTCCCAGTCTAGTTCTAGGAGCACTCTGTGATGTCCAGCTCACAGTATTTACTGGCATGTATATGAGACTAGCAGCTAGTTAGCGTTTCTTTTCTTTTACCCACCAAATATGAGGTAAAGAGACTTTAATTAGAGTCCAATTACATGGATGCTTTTCTAACAGTGATGAGGAAAGCTAGATTAATTTCTACACAGTTCTCTTTGGAGCTGAGTCCCAGCTTGAAAATGAAGATTATTATGTATATTGCAACAGTATCGCCAAAAAAAGCCCTATTTCTTCAAGTAGTCACTTTTTTAAGAAATCTGAAAATAATGTTATAGTTCAAGACAGGTATTTATTGTAAAGGTGAAAAAAAATATAAGCCAATTGCTGTTCTGAGTTTGTTGCTTGTTCACAGTCTTCAAAAAAACTGGTGATAGATCCGTCTAACCTGCTAATTATGTGATACAAAGTATAAGTCTGTAATTGCACCCCAGAAATAAAATCTTTTCCAGGTAGCATTCTAATGTGTAGGAAAATTCAGGAAGTGTTTGATAACTCAATCAAACCAGAGTCCCCAAGAAGAGCAGCAAATGAAAATTATTTGAGTCTTATATGTTGAACCTTTGTAATGATTTTACAATAGCTGATAACCAAACAAAGTAGTTTTGACAAGTATGAATATCACTGCAGTATATCGCCTTCCAGAAAGGTTCACCTATTATACAAAAGCACGCAAGTATCTTAGCAATTGTGTTACTCAACCAGGAAAAGCAACAAATATGCAAAACAGAATATGTAGACATCATGGGCAAATGCTTCTTTGTTTACTTTTTTTGTTTGTTTTGAGAATGTTATTTCAGTACTTTTCTTTGAATAAACCATATAAAAGTATCATTTGCATGATCCAGTGACTGACAGCTAACAACTATAGTTACTATCTTCACTACTAAAGAGCACTGGGCTCAAAAAGTAAGTATATTAAGATCCAGAAGGGAGATCTCATCACATCTGTTAATTTTCCAGTCATCTTTAATTTTGATTCCAATACGTGTGAACTAATTTAAATAAAATAAATAAAGTTTAAATAAAAAATTAAAAACCTACATGAGACATTATGTAGGACTATTTGTCCCTGGTAATAAAAGATTGAGGAATAACCAGTAAAGAGTTCAAGATAAAGGGCTGTGATGGTGTTATCACACATACTAAAGTTGAAGGAGTGCTGTTGGGAACTACTGAAAATTTCATTTCAGTGTGTATGTATAGGAGTATAGTATGTATATTGTATAAAATAATTATGTTAATGTACATAGCAATAGTAAAATACCAGCTGGAATACTGTGTCAAGTGCTTAACTTTTTAGGATGGATATGGATCACTTAGAAAAATATTCAAGGAGAATCATCTGAAAAAAACTTCTGAGGAAAAACTGAAAAGTTTGAATGCATTTGTGTGAAAGAAACTTGAGGGAGAGACAAAGTAAATAGCTTTTAATATGTAAAAGATTGCTGGAAAGAGGAAAGGATCAAATTGCCTTTTTCCATGCGGTTAGAGATGTTTGTAGTAGAGCAAGTAAGTGTTATTAGAATCAGTAAATGTTTTCATTAAGTCATTCTGCTAGATGATAAAGCACTTGAAAAGTATTTGAAAACGTCAGCATTTATAGAATGCTTGCTGCTTCGGTTGTTGATGGAGGGAGGGTGGAAAAGGCTGTTTACAGCCTTTAAGGCTGTTAATTGAAACCATTCAAGAATTATTTTGTATGGTCCCACTAAAAATAAGATTAAGACATTCAGCTGATTTTCAGAGATGGTAACATCTTTTGAAATGAGTGTTCCTTGATGTCAGTGTGCTATACAAACATTTTGTGTATATCCAAAAATACTCCTTCTGTCTTCTCTCAGTTTGGTACCATGTTGAAACTATTGTACAGATTTACAGCCTTAATTTCCCTTCTGGCTATCACTGAGAATGAACAGGAGGGAAGGATGAACAAGCAACTTTCTTTTATATTCTAGGGATTTTTTAATTTTGTCTTGCAATAAAGCAATTCTGAAAAGTATTCTGGGTTTAGAATTATGCTGAATTTCATTTCACAGTGATCTTCTCAGTCACATCTCTTCCTTCCTATTTAAGATCTTAAAATAAGAGCTGGACAGACTCCCTTCCTTAATAAGATGGCTCCATTAAAATATATAAAGAATCTAAGACTCATAATTTCCGTTTTCTTTTCAAGAGAGGAAATAGGGTCAATGCAGATATTTTTTGAAATATAGATAGTCCCCTAACCTAGCAGCTGCTAAAGGTATACTGTGCTGGAACAGACGTGATACCTCTCCAGAAAAGATAAGTATCCAACTAGTATTTGTTCCTCATTGTATACCTTCTTAGAGTGCTTCCTTAAGCTATATATGTGTGCCAGCCATAGTGATATGAAGATAGAGCATCATGAGAGAAGTGGGTTTTAGATTCTTGGGAAGACCTATGCGGAGTGTTTCATTCCCTATTCAGAAGCTTTAAGCAATTATTTCATTCTTGTAAACAGTGTTCTGTGAGTACCTCCAGATGTCTGGCAGACCCCACCTGATATCCTTTAAAGAACAGAGAACTAATCTTCAGTGGTTTGCATGAACTTCTTAAAAATTTTTATTTATAAGTTGCCATGGGATCCTTCCCTAGTTACATTTTTGTTTGAAATATTAAAAACATCATCTTATATTTCTTTGCAGTTTCAGTTATATAATATTTTGTGATCAGGCTATTAAAATGTCTTATGTATGCCTAAGTTTAATGAGAAAGTTCATTCACAGGAATGATCAAAGTTAGAAATGTCAGTATATAAGAAATTGTTTTTCAGCTACCAGTTAAGCACCAACTATTCAGTGAAACCAGTCTGAAAAGTTCACTTAATGTAGAATATTCTGTACCAATGTCTGAATATTTTTTTCTGAAATTGATGTAATTTCTTTTAGGCGACTAAATAACAATGAATTTTCAGTCCTGGAAGCTACTGGAATCTTTAAGAAACTTCCTCAGCTGCGTAAAATGTAAGTTCAACTTCAGTGACCTTCTCTATTCAGATAGTGTGTTAGCTCCTTGCTGTGTCTCTCCACCTTTCTTAGTTCTTATCTACAAAAGATTCAGTATATTCTAATTGAAAATCAAGAGTGGCTTTAAATTAATCACTGAGGTAGGTCAGAGTTGGCAGCTCCTCTCCATGGGACTAGGCACTGCCAGCAGCAGCTTCGGCTGGTGTATGGCTCCGGCACCTTTGCGGCAGCGTCCAGCCAGCTGGTCTGTTATGCAGGCACAGCAGGGAGCTCACAGAATAAGCTGCTTAAAAAAGATTCCAGTAATCTTTTGTAACTTCCTGTATTACTCCCTAACCAGTTAGTTTTGCCTCTTTCAGCACATTAAAGACATGCCTTTGATTCTGTGCTTCATTAAACTGTTATTAGGTGAGAGGGATATCAAAATTAAAATGACTGAGAAAAAAATGGCTTGATAGTTCATCATTGGAAGTCCATGTTAACAGTTAATGTTCTAAGAGGAGTTTATAATCTTACCAGTTGCAGTTGCTGCTAAAAATAAATCTATGAAATCTTTCTTTAGCTTATGTAAAAGACATATTTGAGAGTAGATGATTTAGATAGACTTAATGACTCTGTGCTCAATCTTTTCAGGATTAAATCCAAACATAAATAGTAAGCGAAGAAAAATGCAAGTAAAAATAGATCATTTTAATGATCACTGCTTTGTAGTCACCAAGTGACTACCATTTGTAGGAGATCAGTTTAAATTACTAGTGACCAAAATCTCAAAGGGAGAAATAGTATTACTTGTTGCCTTTCTGGCAGCTCTCATGATCACAATTAGTTAAATACTTATTACTGAATTTTTAGATAAAAAGATATTAAAAATCCCAAAAAATGTGAAACCAAAAATTTCTTTTGACCTCTCCACTGAAGCACACCTTGCGACTTCAGATTGGGTTGAGATACTTCAAAAAAAAAGAATGTAGGAATGTCTGGCACAAAAGTGTTCTGGTGCTATAGTAGATAGTATATAGTAGATACCCAGTTTTCTTCATTCTTCAAGAATCTCGCATTATCACTTTTTAAAGCTACAGTGTGCTTTTGAAATGTCAAGTATCAATATGAAGAATCAGTGGACAAGAGAAGGGCTACAGGTGTCATTTACCCGGACTTCTGTAGAGCTTTTGACTTGGTCCCACACAATATCCTCTCTGAACTGAAGGGAGATGGATTTGATGAGTGGACTGTTAGATGGATGAGAACTTGTTTAGACTGTGGCATTCAGAGGGTAGTAGTCAATGGCTCAGAGTCCCAGTGGACATCAGTGACAAGTGACAAGTGGCGTCACTCAGGCTATGTACTGAGACCAGTGCTATTCAATGTCCTCATCAATGGCATAGGCAAAGGGATCGAGTGCACCCTCAGCATATTTTCAGATGACACCAAGTTGAGTGGTGTTAACACATCTGAAGAATGGGATGCCGTCCAGAGGGACCTGGACAGGGTCAAGAAGTGAGTCCCTGGGAATCTCATGGGGTTTAACAAGAACAAGTGCATAGTGTTGCACCTGTCAGGGCAACTCCCAATATCAATACAGGGTAGAGAATGAACAGATCAAAAGCACTTGGATATTGGTTGGCAAGAAGCTTGACATGAGCCAACAATAGGAACGTGCAGTCCAGAAAGCCAATTCTACCCTGACCTGCATCAAAGCAGCATGGCCAGCAGGTCAAGGGAGGTGATTCTGTCCCTCTACTGCACTTTGGTGAAACCCCTCATGGAGTGCTGCATCCAGCTCTGGGAGTTGGATATGAGTCCAGAGGAGGGTCACCAAGATGATTAGAGGAATTGTGCACCTCTCCTGTGTGGAAAGGCTGAGAGAATTAGGTTTGTTCAGCCTGGAGAAAAGAAGGTTTCAGGGTGACCTAATTGTGACCTTCCAATACCTGAAGGGAGCCTACAGGAAAGATGGAGAGGGACTTTTTACAAGGGCACGTAGTGACAGAATAAGGGAGAATGGGTTTAAACTGAAAGAGAGTAGGTTTACATTAGATATCACAAAGAAATTCTTTACTCTCAGAATGATGAGACACTGGAAAAGGTTACCCAGGGAAGCTGTGGATGCCCCATCCCTGGAAGTGTTCAGGGCAAGGTTGCATGGGGCTCTGAGCAACCTGGTCTAGTGAAGGATGTCCTTGCCCACGGTAGAGTGATTCGAACTAGATGATATATTAAGTCTCTTCCCCAAGCTGTTCTCTGATCGTATGGTTCTATGAAATAATTAAAATACTTGATGTTTCATACATGCATGCGCATACACACACATTTATAGACCATTTCTTCATATTTAAGAATGTTTCTTTTAAGCTGAGGAGGTGCTCAAGACAAGAGAAAAAAAAGTTAATCAGTCTCAGTGTAGCTGTGTGCTGGAACTCCGAAGGGCTTTGAATCTGGTTAATTGAGAAAAGACAGAGACAAAATTGAAAAAATGTTAATGAAAAGTTAGCTATCTTAATAATACTGTTCTGTAACTTCCTAATATAGTTATCAGTTGTTACAACATTCTTTCATTCAGAGAATGAATAGTGACTGCTTAAGCATCACTGGAAAGCAGTGATGTACTGATGTTACAGAGACACCAATATGAGTGAATTTTATATTTTCATGGAGCTCATATTTCTTCCGGAGCTTCAAAACAGGTGCAAAGGTCTTTCTGCATAGATGACATTGAAAAATTGAGGCCTAAATCTATCATCGAGTTGATGGTTCATCACTGCTAAAGCATGTGTATGCACTGCAACATTGATTAGCTATGCAACATTAATCCTTAAAATATCTATGTTAAGTGGGTGCAGTAGCATCCGTGTTACACCAGGAACAAAAAAGATTTTAGGAAACTAAGGGCTTGACATGCATAAGTAAGCTGAGAGGAGCAATTATGAGTTTCTTGCTTCCAGTCTTCTGCAGCACCTTACAGAAGACTGAATAGCTCCACTATGAAACTAAATGAAAGCAATAATCGAGGATGTAGTCTACTTAGACTATAGTAAAGCCTGTGACACCGTTTCCCTCAGCATTCTCTTGGATAAACTGGCTGCTCATGGCTTGGACAGCCATATACTTAGCTGGGTAAAAATCCGGCTGGATGTCCAGGCTCAGAGAGTGGTGGTGAATGAAGTTACATCCAGTTGGCAGTCACCAGTGGTATTCCCCAGGGCTCAGTATCGGGGCTAGTCCTGTTTAACATCTTTATCAATGATCTGGACAAAGGGGTTAAATGCACTCTCTGCAGGTTTGCAGGCAACACCAAGCTGGGCGGGAGTGTCCATCTGGTGAAGGTTAGGCAGGCTCTGCAGAGGGATCTGGACAGGCTAGATCAATAGGCCGAGGCCAACAGTATGAGGATCAACAAGTCCAAGTGCCAGGTTGTGCACTTCATTCACAACATTCTCATGCATCACTACAGGCTTGGGGATGAGTGGTTGGAAAGTGGCCCAGCAGGACCTGGGAGTGCTGGTCAACAGCTAGGTCAACAAGAGCTGGCATGTGCCCAGGTGGTTAAGAAGGTCAGTACCATAGTGGTCTATATCAGAAATAGTGTGGCCAGTAGGTTGACTAAAGTGATTGCTGTACTTGACACTGATGAGGCTGCATCTTGAGCACTGTGTTCTGTTTTGGGCCCCTGTCTAGAAAAAAAGGCATTGAGGTATTGGAGTGACTCCAGAGAAGGGCAACAAAGCTGATGAGGCGTGTGGAGCCCAAGCCTGATGAGGAGCAGCTTGGCAAATTGGGATTGTTTAGCCTGCAGAAAAGGAGTCTCGGGGGACACCTTATCACTCTCCACAACTGCCTGAAAGCAGGGTGTAGTGAGGTGCGAGTCAGCCTCTTCTCCCAAGTAAAAAGTGCCAGGATGAGAGGAAATTATAGATATCAAATTGCAGCAGGGGAAGTTTAGGTCGGATCTTAGGAAAAAATTTCTCCATGGAAAGGGCTGTCAAGAAATGGAGTAGGCCATACAGGAAAGTGGTGGTGTCACCATCCCTGGAGGCATTTTAAAGATTCAAGGGCATGTTTTTATGGGGGACTTACTGGGTTAAATGCTTGGACCTGATGATGTTAAAGGTCCTATCCAATCTGATTTTACATTTCTGTGATTGTACCCTTCATCACAGGCAAGGTGAACATTAAATGTCAGCTAGGCTAGAGAGAGTAGTCAGCACTAAAGATTAACTTCTTGTTTTCTACGTTTTAGATAAAGGTACTAGTTGATTCTAGCATATGAATTTTTGTTTGAACAAATAGCGTCTTGTTTTGGATGATTAAAATGCTGTTCTAGAAATTGAATCAAATAATATTTGATTTTGTTCCCATCACCATTAATTCTATCAAATAAATTTTTTAGCTTCACTTCCTTTTACATTGTCTCAGAGTGGTTTTAAGAGCTTTTGGAAAATCACTAGTGTATTGTAGCTGTTTAGTGTGTAGATATGTACTTCTGTAATATGTGTAAATAGCTATATGAAACAAAAAAAAAAACAAAAGGAGAATAACATGAAAAATATTTAAGAAAATGTGTGTTGTTGAATATGTATGCTTTTGTGTATGTATAGTACAGATACTAACCATTTGGGATGTAATTTCCATATTTCAACTGAATAGTAAACACTAAATATTTTGGCAGTATTTTAGGTCATTTTCCCACATTTTGATCCACTTTGCTTGCAAATTGTGGATAAATGAACTATCTTGCTTATGAATCCTCCTTTCTAACTAATGTCGTAAATTATTACCATTTCATGTACTGTTTGCATTCACACATTTTATTTGCATATGTTGCTGTTTATGCTGATTTCTTACATTTGTCTAGCAAGATGAAATAAAGAAATCACAGAGGTTAGTTGTGCTGTACTCATACAGTATCGTTTTGTTATTAATTCATCTAAAAATGCTACAAAGACTAAAGACCTGAAAAAATTTACAGCTACTGACAAGATTCAAAATTATGAAAATATGTTTTTGTGTGGCAGCAGCATGGACTGGGTAATTGCCGTTATTTAAAAACGTCTTCCAAAGATTGCTTTTAAAATCTTTACTTCTTTAACTAGAAGGGTGTTGAATTTTACTTTTATTGATTTGAAATTGAACATTATATTTGTTGCTTTTACACAATAACCTGGTTATTGTGTTGCATCAAGATTGGATTTGATGATCTTGGAGGTCTTTTACAACCTTAGTGATTCTGTGATTCTCAGTGTCTTGGAATTCATACAGTTTGCAGCATCTGTAGGATATTTATTAAGGAAAATATGTTCTTCTCTCTTTCTGTTAATGTGTAATAGAAATCTGAGCAATAACAAGATTACAGATATTGAAGAAGGGGCATTTGATGGAGCCTCTGGTGTGAATGAACTGTTACTCACTAGCAACCGCTTGGAAAGTGTTCGACACAAAATGTTCAAAGGGCTGGAAAGTCTCAAAACACTGTAAGTGTAATTATTTGGGTGTTTCTATTCTTTCTTTCCTTACGATATTTTTGAAAATAATATTCTATCTGTCCTAAAAAAAATGATTTTGGAGAATTAGTTATGGGTTATTCAAGCATATCTTAGTTTTTGTTCCTATTCTGTAAGAAGTTATACGTTATATTAATTCATTGATTATTAATTATGGGTATAATGAGTCCTCTAAAATGATGAAGCAGTTGAGAATAGGTAAACATTCAACTTCAGAAATGGAAATGGGAATAATCAACTGCATCAAAGTAACAGAATTTTGCATGGAAATTACATATTTTACGTAATGGAGTCTGATTTAGTTCAGCTCAACCATTACTGGAAATTTTGCTAGAGGAAAAGATTGTTCTGGTGGATGTTGAAATGTGGGAAATTATTCTCTCCTAAGTAATTTTTTTGTCATTTTAACAGTGAAGGAAGGATGAAAGGCCCTATAGCTTGAACTCATTTAATTCTTTCCATGAGGCAGTTCAGTTCTTTCCATTCAAAAAAAAGATGTTTATACAATCTACAGCTTCTTGGCCTTTTTCAGAGAGCCTGTCCTTCTGATCTGCAGAGCACAGCCAAGATTAAATGGTCTTTGGGTCTTCAGCTGTACATAGACGTTAGATGTCTTTAATAAATCAAGTCTATGATTTCTAACCTTGCAGTAAAAGCTGCTAAAATTTTTTTAAGCAGCTAGTCTTAGGCAAGAGCATAGGGTAAAATTATCATTTCTTGATGGGCAGAGGAGAGAACAACAAACTTCAAAGCTTTTTAAGTTTTATAGAAACATGAGAGGTTTTAGAATAGGTGTTTCTTGTTTTGTATTGTGAAATTTGTTTTAAATCTTAAGAGTCACACTGAGGAGGAGTCAGAGTAGCCTGATTTCATTGAAATTAAAGTCTTCAGAATGCAGTAGAAGTGGTTTGTAGAATTTGTCCTAAGAAAAGTGAGGTCAAAGAGACCTCAGGAGGAAGTCAGCTGGTATGAGCTCTATATAACTAGAAGTTCTGGAGTCATTAGCCTTGGAAACATGAAGATGGGGCAGCCGTGTATGTCTGATTTGGGGAATTTCAATCAGTTTCATTTCTTGCCAATTAAAAACTCATAATTATTGAAAGAAAAAATGCTTATGGGAAACTGGAACCCAAGGTTGCCCAAAGTCTCCTCTGGAGATACTCAAAAGCCATCTGGACACAATTCTGAGTAACACACTTTCTAGGGGATCCTGCAGGAAGGTTGGACCAGATGGTCCTTTCCAGCCTTACTCATTCCATGATTCTGTGAAACACCCTCTGTCTTTGTAAAACCAACCTACCCACCCACCCTTCTATTTTCCAGTCCCCTCCACACACAGTGCACTCATCCCTTCAGTGAGGGGACAAGTGGCACAGCGGTCACTGTGGTCCCTTCACCGGCAGCAGCCCCTTTGGAATCATTCCTCTTAGCCCTTGCTCCAGCAACCACTTCAGCTCCGGTCCCGGCTTGAGCTAAACTAAGAAATGCTGATCTTTCTTTCTCAGAATGCTGAGGAGCAACCGGGTGAGCTGCGTGGGAAACGACAGCTTCACGGGCCTGAGCTCTGTGCGCCTGCTCTCCCTGTACGACAACCAGATCACCACCGTGGCCCCCGGCTCCTTCGACACGCTGCATTCGCTCTCTACATTGTAAGTCATGTTTGTCTTTTACCGTACCCAAGTTTAAATCTGTGACCTTTTAGGGGCACTTCCCTTAATAATTCGCTGTGTAAATTCACAGCACATGGTATATAGCAAAGGGAAAAAAAGAGTTCGTAGAGGGATTTTTGAGAAAGTTTATTCTCTGGCTCATCTTGGGCACAGGAAGAGTATGTCTTCGTGGTGCCCTTTGATGCAGCGTTAGACTGGTTTCCAGAAGTGCCTGAAAAGGCAAAAAAGCATCCTGCTTGCCCCCCTTGCAGAAGTCCAAAACAGGGTAGAAAGCCACATTTTGGGTAGGCAGTGCACAACCAGCAGGTTGAATCTGTCCTATGCCACCCAATTACTCTTAAATTTCTTTGGCCTGCTGAAAATCTTAATTCATACATGTTTTATAATGAAGCTTAAGTCTCATTTTCTATTAAAAACAAACAAACAACCTTTTTATTTAAATATGATGTAATTGAAGGGAAGTGAAAACAGTAAGCAAAGCTGCCACTCAGTTTAATAAAGAAACATTGGTTGTAGGTAGCATCATTCAGGAAAGTACTTAATCCTCTCTTTGCATAAAAAGTGACACCTTGCACCAAGTGACTAATTTTGCATATTAAGGATGACATATTTATAAATAATGGAATTGTTGATAGGTTTGTGCTGAAGTAAGGAGATGCCAAAAGTACTGAGTCTTTTAGAAGTAAATTCATTTTTGTAACTGGCATGTAATCAACTTAGCTGTCACTTCAGATAGGAAACTTATTCTCGGGAGCAAATAAAAGATGGAAATCTTGAGATGATAAATTAATGGAATAGCTGTTGTCACATTAAAGCTAATAATGTAAAGTAATCAGCCACCATCTCTATATGAAAATATTGCATTATCTGTACAGAGTGACTTGACATGAAGTCAGGTCTTTGACAGTTTTAAATTATTTCTAAATGAGTTATATCAAGATTCAGCACACAGAGCCTAAATTACAGCTTTCAGCTATGGTTTGTACATAGTATTGTTTGAAGAACAGAGTTTAAGCTCAGCTTTGTGAAAATAGAAATATAATACTTAGGATGAAAAGATGGTGTCATCTGAGGTAAACTTTCCTGTGGTTCTCAGAAACCTCTTGGCCAATCCCTTCAACTGCAATTGCCATCTCGCGTGGCTTGGAGACTGGCTTAGGAAGAAACGCATTGTGACGGGGAACCCTCGCTGCCAAAAACCCTACTTCCTCAAAGAGATTCCTATCCAGGATGTGGCAATTCAGGATTTTACATGTGATGATGGTAAGAAAATTAATATTTGAACCTTTTCTAATTTCAGCTTTTATATGTATAGCTGTGTGATTCCCAGAGATCCTGGAGGGTTGTGCTTTAAAGAACTTCATCTGCGCTTCATGCTCAGCAAGCACAAGCTGTTGTATATATGCTTTCAAAAGTTTTTTATACCTATGTTTAGTACTGTAAATAATAATTTAGAAATAATATTAAGAAGTTGATCAAATTTTATAGTTCAGATGAGAATATTTTCAAATGCTGATGTTTGAATAAAGCATGCTTTCAGGCTACTTGATCAAATTTTGCCTAGCTTGTGATTTCATCAGCACCTAATAAAGGAAAAAAGGCTGCTATCTTGCATCTTTCGCACATGCTTCCATTTACTACAGTAGTAGTTTGTCAGTTTTCAAGGCTGTATCTGTTTTTAAAGAGACTTTTTTATAGTTTTTTAATTTCATTGTCTTTCAGACTTTATTATTTAATTATTTTTTCCATATAATAGCATTCTTACCTAGTAAAACAGCTTTTTACTAAGTAAAACATCACTTGAACTGTAAATACTAGGAGCAATGGTTTACAGAGATGTTGTAATTTTTTCCCTACCTTGATATATTGTAATGTTTACTTAAAGAAAATCCAGGTGGGCTATTATTGCTAATACTGAAGTGACATTTATTAGCAAGCTTAGCATCTGTTTGTTTTTATTTACCAGGAAATGATGACAATAGCTGCTCTCCACTGTCCCGCTGTCCTGCAGAATGTACTTGTCTGGATACAGTAGTTCGCTGCAGCAACAAAGGCCTAAAAGCTTTGCCTAAAGGCATCCCGAAAGATGTAACTGAACTGTAAGTGGCACTCTTTTTTCCCTTGTATGAAAATTATTTTCAGATTTGTACTGTCAGGCTCAAGAATGAGGGGAAACGAAAACAAAGAATTGGATTCGGTAGATCAGTTGAAATTTGTTAATCTACCACTTTATAAAGACTTTCACATTGTCTTGAGAAATTTGAGGTTAAGTTTGAATTAGCAATGCACTGTAAGTCCCAAAACATTCTGAAGTACTATCTGTTACTGAGAAGTTTGAAAGATATATATATATATATATATATATATGTATACATAAAATTGTAATTGCTCTCAGAATTTATATCCCCAGCATTGAACCATCCTATAACTGAATGTGGGTATCATGTTAAAATGGGTTAAATCATGGGCAACAGTGTATCTGACTAATCACTGGTCACTGATTAGGAAGTTCAATTACATGAAAAAGCATAAAAAACCCCAGTAATATTAATGTGCTAGCAAACTTTCAAAATGAGCATGGGTTTCATACCTTTAAGTCAACCACCCTAATCCTCTAAATAAATAACCGTCATCTTTATTGGGGAGTTCAACTTGCCAGATGTTAACTGGGAATACCACACAGCTGAGGCAAACAGGTCCAGAAGATTCCAAAACTGCCTGGCCAATAGCTTTATGGTACTAAGGGAGCTGACTAGGAAAGTGCTCTGCTTGATTTGTTGCTTGTTAATGAGACAGTCTTCGGAATGAAGTGGCAGATGGTGTCCATCTTGGCCACAGTCATCATGAAGCAGTCAGGTTTAAAATCTCTGTTGAGAGGAAAAGCATCAGCAGAACTTAAGCTCCTTCATATATGAGGAGAGCAGACTTCAGGCTGCTCAGGGAACTAGTGAGTAAGGTCCTCGTGGGACCTTTTGAAGGTTCTGGGGTCCATCAGTGCTCGTCACTTTTTAAGTATGAGCTGGTAAGAGCAAAAGAACAGGCAGATGGCAAATGCCAGAAGTCAAGCAGGTGAGGCAGAAGGCTGCCTGGGCTCAGCAAGGATCTTCTGGAGCTAAGGCAAAAAAGGAAAGCGTATGTCCAGTGGAAAAAATGTTTGGTGAAATGGAAGGAATATAGAGGTGCTCCTTACTACTGTAGGAAGAAAATCAGTGCAGCCAAAGCCCAGTTGGAATAGAAGGTGAGCAGTACTGTTGGGACAATAAAAAGAGCTTTTCTAAATACGTCAAAAGCAAAAGGCAGTCCTGAAATAACACTGGCCCATTATTTGATGAGGATGGTCACCTCACAAAAAGGGACATAGACAAAACAGAGGTGTTTAATGCTTTCTTTGCATTGGTGTCTTCAACACCAGTGTTGTGCTTTGAGGGTCCCAGTGCCCTGAGCTGGAGGACCATGGCTGTGAGAATGATTAACTCCCAGCAACCCCCAAATTACGCAGGATTTGCTGTTCCTGCTGGATCTTTGTAAATTTCTGGCGCCTGGTGGGATTCACCCAAGTGTACTCAAAAATCTGGCTGATGTCATCACAAGGCCTCTCCCAATTACTTTTTAATGTTCTTGGGAATCTGGAGAGGTCCCAGTCAACTGGAAGCTGGACAATGTTGTCTCAATTTTCAAGAAGGGCAAGAACATAACCTGGTAACCAAGACCCTGGTAACTACAATCCTGTCAGTTTCACTTCAGTGGGAAGCAAAATTATGGCAAAGAAAGGTTCTTCACCCAGAGGATGGCTGAGCACAGGAACAGGTTCCTCAGGAAAGTGGCCACAGCACCGAGCCTGACAAAGTCCAAAAAGTGTTTGGACAGTGTTCTCGGACACACAGTGTGATTCTTGGGGCTGTTCTGTGCAGGGCCAGGAGTTGGACTCAATGCTCCAGGGAGCATTGGGAAAAGTGTGGACAGCAGGTTGAGGGAGGTGATTCTGCCCCTCTACTCAGCCTGTGTGAGGCTGCTTTTGGAGTATTGTGTTCAATTCTGGTCTCCAGCAGAGGGTCATTAAGATGTTTAGAGGTCCGGAGAATCTTATGAGGTGAGACTGCAGGATCTGGGCCTGTTTAGTCTAAAGAAGAAAAGACCGAGAGAGGATCTCATTAATGTATATAAGTACCTCAAAGACAGGTGCCAAGAGGATGGTGCCAGACTCTTTTTGGTGGTGCCCAGTGACTGAACAAGGAGCAGTGGCCATAAATAAAACACAAGAAGTTGCACTTCAACATGAAGAAGAACTTTAAGGGTGGCAGAGCACTGGAACAGGGTGATTGGGGAGGTTATGGAGTCTCCCTCTCTGGAGACATTCAAAACTCACATGGACCTGTTCCTGTGTCACCTGCTCCAGATGTTCCTGCCTTGGCTGGGGAGTTGCACTGGATGATCGCCAGAGGTCCCTTCCAACCCTAACAGTTCTGTGATGCTGTGATCCTTCTAGCTCAGAATATTTTATGATTCAGTGATCATGATAGTTTTGTGATATTTCAAAAACAGTGGCTTTAATAGAAAGTCTTCCTTTTCATAGACAGTTTTACACAATCTAAGATAGTTTATTAATCTTTTGATACATTTTTCTATGAGAAAAGTGGTTAAGATTGCATTTTATGAAAACTGTAATTTGAATATGCAGGTGGGCATTAACACTGATATGAAAAAGAGCTTGGTATCTCACACATTTGTTATAGGCAAAAGACCATAATCTTGAAAATTTGGAAAATTAAACTTTATTAAAGTAAAATTAAAGGAAAATGAGCAAAGCAGTGCGCTGGGGGTCTCCTGCTCCACACGGACCACACCCTTAATGGATCTACAGTCCACTTTTATACCCTCTGTCCTCTTTTGGTTTCTCCTATCAAAATCCACTGCGTTCCCGCTTTCATTCGAATCTTCCAATTAAAGTCCACTTCGTCCCCTCTCCGAACCCTGTCTCATTGCTAGAGGTTGTTCTCTTTTGGTTTCACTTTGTTCCCTCTCTGAGCTCTGTCCTGTTGCTAGGAGTTGAATGCAGCAAGTCTTCCTCAGTACAGTCCAAAACCCATAACCAGCACAACATACACAACTAGCAGCCCAAGCATAACATTTAGCAATTTAGGAAAACCTTCACCTGGCACTCTTTAAGAAAACTCACAAGTTTTAATTTGATTAGCAAATTATATGTTGTTGCCTCTATTACCCATTACACATTGTTGAATAACTGAATAAGAAGATGTCTTCATTTAGTATAGTCTGGTATAATAAACACAATTTGGCAATGT
>JAWWMO010000138.1:56776962-56841071 GCA_035047845.1 Dendrocincla fuliginosa | reverse complement strand
GTCTGGTATAATAAACACAATTTGGCAATGTAAGGTTATCGGTACAATGTAAAACTAACCAGCTGAAGAGAGATGCTTTTGGAATTGCAATGGAGCCCTGTGACTAAAAATTCATTTTTTTACAATTTTTTATGCCTTAATTAGTGTCTAAGCATGCAATTTAGCATATTTTTCAAAAGGATAATGGAGGTGGTTTCTGTTAACAGTGGCATACTGATTGATTCTTCTTGCCCATTAGCATGCATAGCTCTTCTGGGATGTACTCTTCATGTGTTTTATAAAATATAAATTAACATTAATTTATTAATATCTTAATAGTTGCTTCATTTGAACAAGGAGGAATTTTTATCAGGCAAGTGGATACTTGTAGTACTTCAGTTCTAATGAAGCTAAAGCAATATAACCTAATTTATCTGTCAATAAAAGGATTTCCTCAGAATACCAACTTCTTCAAAAAGTTTAAAAGTTGGTTTGTTTTTTTTAATAATTAATTATATGAGCCTATGCTCTATGCACCATTTGTGTCATGCCATTAGCATAGTGTAAACACAGAACTTGGAGAGACACATATCTTGGATTTGGCAAACAGCACTAAAAAGGCACTGTCCAAGGCCACGAAAAAAACCCCACCAACATCCTTTTCTATTAGATGTAGATTGTTATTTCTTTAAGTTTCACTGTGTTTCAGCTCATCCATTTAGTCAAGAGAAAAGTTTCCAAAGTTGTTGCAGCTTACGTAAAGACATTAAGCTCAAAGTAAAACTAAAAATGTCTCTATCAAAGGCTGCTCTTAACTCAAGCGTGTTCCAAGTATTTGGATGGCTAAAATATCTTCTTTGTACAGGGATAATGAGGGTGTAGTTTTCACTTAGGTTCCAGGAGACATAAGTAATACCACCATCAGCAAGTCATTTGCACCAGTTGAGAAACTAAAGACCTTTATTCTTCATGCCATTATCTGCTTCATTTCAAACAATCGGGTACATTCAGCACTTCTTACCACTTCTAAACTACTTGGCCTGGTTACCTGAAGAGCCTCTGCACTCTTTGTCATGTCTGGGTGCACACTGGAAGCTTTTTAGGCAAGGCTTGTTACCTTCCTTTACCTGTAACACAGGTGCCGATAGAGTTTGATGGCTCTGCACCCATTAACTCTAAGGATGAGCAAGTCTGTTATTGAGAATTATGGACATGGAAGAAGAGTGAGCAATATAATACAGGAGCTGGGAAAAAAAATCTAACTTTTCCAGTGAGGTGTAACTGATGACTGTGTTTGGTCCCTAACATAATCCATAGAAATAGGATACATGTTATACTGATGTGTTATATACAGGGATAAATTTGGAAAGGTGACCTGAACTAGAGGCATGACAAATGAATTTTCTGTTAGAGCTAAGACCAAACCTTGCCATTTCTACTGTAAAGGACTACTTCCGGAATGTCAGGATCTCTTTCTATTTAAGATAGCTCAAAATTTACACTTAGTGTGACTTGCAGAATTTAGATTTACTTTCCATCTGTAGGTGTGTGGGAAATGGAGATGTTAAGGCCTCATTTTGCAGCGTCTTTATGAAATATTAGAACCTATTATGTAAGAGGTTTTATTACTGTAACTTCAAAATATTAATTATATATGATACAGTAGCATTTGAATCTTAAGCTATAGATCCTGAGTTGTGCCTCTAAAAACCAAAATTTCTAAGCAAGCTTTCCTATAAAATGGAAACAGTATGTGCTCATTTCCTATTAACTTTACTGTTGAATTCTGAGATTACTGGACGAAGATGCTACTATTTTAATAAATTCATAATGCTTTTTGGTTTATTTTCCTGTTTTAGTTATTTGGATGGAAATCAGTTTACCCTTGTTCCAAAAGAGCTTTCCAACTACAAGCATTTAACACTCATGTAAGTAGTTGTAGATCAACATTCTCTACTGGAATTAAAACCAAAATGAAACATAATAACCTACTCAATTATATGTGATCTTATGTATAAGAAAAAGCCTGTAAAATGTATTATATCTTTCAGCAAATGTAATACCCAACCATGTTTCATATATGAGGATTTTTTTTCTACCTATCACATCCTACATATAATATGCTTGGTCACATTTTATGAGCAGGGGTGTTTCATTCCAGTTATTACATCACAAAGTAAATAAGCAGAAATTATTGCTAACCTCAAAAGAGACATAAGATCTTATAAAGTCAGGGTAGTTAGAGTAAGGTGTTAGGGTAATACAGCATTTTGTAACACAGCTCCATGAAGGCACTAGAATGATTTCATTTAAAGAAGGAGCATTCAGTGACATGCTTTGCTCCATGGTATGCTTCATATAGGCATGCCACATGCAGCTGTTGTAATGTCTGAACGTAACCCCTTCTGTTTCTCCCACAATATACGGTGTTCATGACTCAAGAGGAGAGCTTGTCTAAGATGTCTTACTGACAACTCTATTGCTGACTCACTATGTGATTTGACGCAAACCATTAGGTTCACTAAAGTTTATTACCTCTACTTCATGAATGGTTGGAATATGATTTCTGTACCTTTTAAGTGTACAGTGAGAGAAACAGGAAGACTATTGATGTAAGTGGCTGTAATTCCATAGTCTTTGTTAGGACTATAAAAATTTATACCAGCTGGGGTTGAACTGTGTTATACTCTGAAAACAGTTTGTGGTTTCATTATAATCAGAATGAAAAGTGGAGGGAAGTAACAGAATCCCTTAAATTTCTCTTTGACTGGATTTAGAGCCTGCAAAATTTGAAAATGATTTGGGATTCAAACAAAAGCTTGATTTTCTTTATTTACCACACGTTACTCAAAAGTAGTCACAGTCATAAATTAAAAAAAAAAAAAAAAAAAAAAACAAAAACAAAAAAAAACTTCAAAACTTTTTGTATTTTATCAAATGACATCAGGAAAAAACACTTGCAAAATTCTCAAATGTATTCAATGTAGGAAATCTTTGTGAATTGTTTAGGGAAGTTATACAAGATCTAATTTGCAGCACATGTAAAATATATACTTTGGAACCTCTGTACAAGAAGCAAGTGTATAGACAGGACTATGTGCAGCAAGAGTATCAGTGGAGACTGGTTATATGTCTAGAAATGAGGTTAATTAGAAGCAAAGTGACAAAGCTTCCATCACACAGATTAGGTACTATGATCTAGTTTTGATGAACAGAGCCACAAGTTGTATTTTTTTTTTACCTCCTAATCAGAAAACTCACATTTGTATTTTTTTTTTACCTCCTAATCAGAAAACTCACACAAACAATTTAGCAGACAAATGAAATACAGTAAAGATGAACAGTAAATAAAATGCAAATGAATATTAACAGTCTCCATTTATCAGACCTGTAGGGCACATTATTTTAAACTCCTCTATATGTTTACTCATACTGCTGTTATGAGAATGTTCTTCAGATGTGTTTGGAAAACAAATGCACTATTCATAGTCTTTCTGCAGCCAAACGAAGAATTACATGTGAGTCTCCTGAGTTCCAGATTAACAAGGAAATCTGTTTATTTTTAACTTTTTCTTTCTCTTTTGAATAGATTGCTCTGCTATACTTGCCTAGTATGTTTATTATTATGAGTCAGTTGTCTTTCATGAAAATTTCAAGCAGAGAAATATGTCTATTGCATAGCTATTCAACAGAACTCTGAAGTTAAAAGATCAAGGTCCCTCAGAAACAAAGACAGTATTTCCCCACAAAATACAGTAAGCAATAGTGAAATAGTCAACATAAAATGAAAAGTAAAGTGCAATAAGAGAATAAAGAACAGGCAGTATTCACATTTAATACAGCTGCTTTGAAGCTACCAGCATACCACTTCAGCTTCCATCATACTTGTGCTTAAGATTTTATTCATTAGAATATTGAAGAAGAAAGATGTTAAGGCTTTCTCTATGAATCTTAAATAGACTTCTTTACAACAATAGCTCTGGACTTCGATGTCTTGAACATGTAAATGTTAAGGAGAGTATTAGATGATATTTACTCAGGTGTCATTAGGGACATGACTAGAATGGCTTCCACTTTAAAACACTTTCATTTTTGTACTTGAGTTCTTGTGGAAATGCATTATTAACTCAGTAGCATGAGGGACTTTGCTATTGTATAAGAATGCATTGCACTGCTTTTTCATCTGTGTTGAAATGAAAATGCTCTTTATTGATCAAGCTAAACACGTGCAAGGCTTGTATATAGCATGTGAAAATAGAAATAGATGCTGCTTCAGATATTGATATCAGTGATGATACTACTTCTACTAATAAAAATAATGTGTCTGTCAGTTTAACTTACAGTGTTTCAGGACTGGGGCAGTCTTTTTAAGGTCTGAATTTCTGAATTTATTTTTTAGAGATTTAAGTAACAACAGAATCAGCACTCTTTCTAATCAGAGCTTCAGCAACATGACTCAACTGCTCACCTTGTAAGTTTAAACATGTAACAGTGACTCTTTGAAAGCATTGCAGTGGGGTTTTTTGTCTTGGGGCATTTAGTTGATATTAAAGCTGGCTTGTTTTGGAGGCTGTAAAATAACTTGTTTCCTAACTAGCTATGTGTGCCAAAGCTGATTTTTTTTCTCTACGTTGATGATGATGATGATGATGATTCTCTACATTGTTTACTGAATGACCAATATACTTGATGACAGTATTTTATGTATTTTCAGAATTCTTAGTTACAACCGCCTAAGATGTATCCCTGCACGGACTTTTGATGGGTTGAAATCACTTAGGTTGTTGTAAGTATTATTTTCTAATCACTGCTCTTTTACAGAATTTTTATTTGTGTACAGCAGATGGCAGATTCGTAGGAAGCTAGTAGCTTTTAAAACCTGTCAAATGTTTGAGAACTGACAATTACATACCCTTAAAACCATAAATGGCTTCATTCTTGGGAAGTGTAATCTCAAAGTGCTTCACAAGAAGTTCCGTAGCCCTGGGGAACATTTTATATACAGAGATACAATTTTTATTTTTCTGCTTTTTAATTTTGGCTGCATTTCTTTTTTGTGTTGTGTTCTTCCTTGCTATAGGCATTAAAGTCTAGCAAAAATTCCTTCAGTATATATGAGGAGGTTTTGCAGTTGAATTTTGAATATTTTTATTCCAATGCTAAATTTCTTTCTGTCTTGTTTCATTTCATGTAGGAGTATTTCCAAAACAATGACATCATGGTTAACTATTGAAAATCAATAAAATTACTTTTTGGTTCCAAGAAGACTTTCCATTTTACCCCTAGGAAAAACATGCTTGAAAGGCCACAAAAAGGGACAAAGGAAATAAAGAACAGTCAGTTTAATTTACAGCTTCATTTTGTCATTAAAAAAAAGCCTACAAAAATCTTTTTGAAAGTCCCGAGCAGACCATGCAATTTTTGCCTCAATTTGGGTAATTTATAACTATTTAAGAGCTTAGTTGGATTAAATGTCTCAAGCATGGTATTATTTAAGTGTGCTCTTATAACTTACATTATTTAATATAAATATGGATAATTTCAAGAACCATAATTTTATATGTGTTAGGTATTCATACAACTGAATGAGTTAAGAGAAAAGGAGTGATATTTTGGTACAGGTTTGCTACAAGTGAGATAACACCATTCCCAGCATTGATGCTTAATGAAGTCTTTCATTCTCTGGTTCTACTATCAAATTAGGACAACAGTCTTTATACTTACATTAGCAAACAGTCAATACCTGTATGTTCCACAAATCCATGAAAGATTAAAATCAACATATAAACATAATGAGAATTTCAGGGAGTTGCTAATAACTCTTCTGCTATCTCCAAATCCAATCAGTACTTTGCAGAAGTGTACCTGCTTTTATCAACTTTTATTTGTCAGTTTTAAAATAATCACATTATTTATATTTCTTACGACAATTCAGGATGCAAAAAATCAAATAAAAAGTAGGCTGCCAGTTAGAGCTTAAAAAAAACTCGAAACAGCAAACAGCTGGGAACACTGAAGAACTGAAAGTGGAAGAAAAAAAAATGAAAAGCTGAGAACTGTTTACAGAAGACGAAATTTGCCAAGTTAACTTGATGATTTTCATGCATATATGTTATTGTGTTTATTTTCTTTTTAAGGTCTTTACATGGCAATGATATTTCTGTTGTCCCTGAAGGAGCCTTTAATGATCTTTCAGCATTATCACACCTGTGAGTATTCAGATGTTAACCATATTTTTTTGTTATGCTTAGCAAATTTTCTATAATCAAAGACAGAATGCAAAGGACTTCTCTGAAAGAAGCTCATGCATCTGTACAGGCTGGGGACTGGCCAGAGAAAAATCCTGGGCTTGTTGCTGGGCTGCAAATTGAACTTGTCTGCCATGTGCCCTAATGGCAATGAAGGCTAAGGAACTCTGGGCTGAATTAGAAAGTGAGCAGCCAGGGGATTGAGGAGACTGATCACTCCCCTCTGCTTGGCCCTCCTAAGGCCACATCTGGAATATGTGTTCAGTTTCTCCAGCACAATGCAGACGTTTATGAACCAGAGCAAATGCAGCATAGGGGCAAGCGGAATGGAGAAGTGGCTGGATGGTATGAGCTGTGAGGAGAGTCTACAGAAACTGGGCTTATCTTGCCTGGAGAAGGGGATGCCAAGGAGCAACCCAATAGTCTTTAAGCCTTTAGCCATTACAGCAATGATGGAGACATTTTGTCAGAGCTGCACAGTGAAGAATATGAGTAAACTGTCACAACCTGTAACAAGGAAAGTTTAATTGAGCATAATGAAAAATTCTTCACTATGAGGATGGTTCAGCTTTGGAACCGGTTGCCCAAAGAAGCAGGAGTTTCAGAGCTCAGCGGGACACAGCCCTGAGCAATGCTGCTTTGCCCCTGAGCAGTGCTGCTTTGCTAGATGACCTCCAGAGTGCCCTAAATTACTCTATGATTGTCAGTGTCTGTTAAGTTGACATTAAACACATGACATCTGATCTCAGAATATAATTTGAGGCAATACTTTTCCAGTTTTTACTTTTCAATGGGAACCTAAATTAGAACAAGCTACCTTCTGCAAATCTTGTCGTGTTTATGGATAGTTATTAAGACTTTGAAGAGTAAGTTGACTAGTATCTTTTGATATATCTGGGTTTTTTAAGTTTCTGAACAGCTGCAGTTGTTAAAAATGTAATCATCTGTTTCTGGTTCAGTATTGGACATTTATATTTAGTTGCCATTTCTCAGAAATTTGATACTGATTAAGCTTTCAGTCACTGCTAATTCATTCAAATGCTACTAATCAACTAGCTTATCTGCATGAACTATCAGTAGATAGATTGTATCTATTTACATAGATTAGATTGGTGTTGCTGGTATTTTTTTCTTAATAGCTCCCCATTTTCCTTGCTAATATTCTGATTTTAGCAGAGCAATTGTCTCAGTTCAGGTAGCCATTGACTCCTTTAAATGGGGAGTGGACAAATTCTAGGTGTTTCTCATTGCATGGGAAGTTCCCTGTCTCTAAATCTTATTTTTGTTGCCGTTCTGACTGAACAAATACATATATTTTCTTGTTCAGCTGGAATGTAGCAACATTATGAGAGGGCTTCCTGCTCTGTGGGGGCAGAAAAAACTGTTTCAGAACTGGTAGTTTCGACTGCCTTTGCTTGCCAAAGACTTTCTTGTATCTCTAGACCCACTGATTCAAAGCTGTGGAACAATCTGACAAAAAGTACTGAAACATCTGGACAAGAATACCATTTGACAGTGTTTGCACATGTCAAGATTATCTGTTGAAAGTTCTATGATTATTGTATTTCTTAGAAAGAACATGAGTACATCTTTATAGAATAACACAATACTTCTATCCTACAAATTAACTACACAATGTATCATCGTTCTCAGAGTTTCAAGAGTATTTATAGTTTCTAGCAGAGAAAATAAATAAAAAGCCGTTACAGAAATTAATTCTGAAAATACCTGGCTAAATTATTTTTAATTAAAAAAAATCAGAACGATCATCATTTAAAGAAATCGATGTGCTTTCATAATGAGTCAATTCTTATGTAGCTACCACAAAGCTAGGATAATATAGTTTTATTTACTTATGCAGCAGAGAACTCTTACAGAATTCTGCACATAGTTGTGAGTTCAGTGGGAGAGCTCCAAAGAGGAAATAATTAAATCAAATTTGGAAACTTAGAAACACATGGTTTGTACCAGCCTGGAAACCATAAACTGAAAAGGAAAAATATCAGGGTGGAACTCTGTGGACTTGCCTTGCCTGCTTCAGGAGAAATACTTTATTCTGTCTAACTTAATTTCCCAGTATCAGTTTCATTCTGCTCATGCAGCTGATCTTTGCCCTTGCATACCACCAGTGAAACAGCTAGTATTAGCTCACCGAAGTTCACACCTAGTGCATTTAAGAATAGTGAGGTTTCTGGACCACGTTTACTGCTAAAACTATCACTTCTTGATCCAGAACCCAAATCCAGACACTTACTGCTCTTATAGGCATTTTGGTGGTGGCAGAGCAGGTTTGTGATTTGAATGCTTTTTGCCAACCTGTTTTCTGGCTTCTCTTTTAAAAAGCAACCCTTTAAAACTTGATTTACTTTTTCATTTGTGTATTTTCCACAGGGCTATTGGAGCAAATCCTCTTTATTGTGATTGCAACATGCAGTGGCTATCTGACTGGGTAAAATCAGAATACAAAGAACCTGGTATTGCACGTTGTGCTGGTCCTGGAGAAATGGCAGATAAACTTCTTCTCACAACTCCTTCTAAAAAATTTACTTGCCAAGGTACGTTGTTATTTTTTCCTCTCTCAAATGTCAATTTTGAATATTTACAAATAGTTGAACTGTGATTTTGGAGTCTTATGTGCTCTAAATACATTTATTGTAGCTTCTTTACTCAGCCTTGTCATCATTACTCCTCATCCTTAGGGATGAAGCCGTTGGTTCCATTCAGAAACTGCATTTATTTTAAAGATTTCCATGCCTATCTCTTTTAATGCAGACAGAGAAAAATGTCTTTGCACTTGCAGTACAGCATTCCTCAGTACCTGTGTTACAAAGGTACTTTGTACTGCTTCAGTCATAAACTACAATTTAAATATCTACACTTCCATTAGCATTTTTTCTTCCAACTGTTTACAGTAAAAACTGTAAATATATCCATAACCCTTGCAGCCTGAAATTAAATGCATCAATATGTCCAGAATGCTTCCTCTGATATTTCAGAAGAAAGTGGCAAAAAACAAAAGTCAACAAGAAAAAGGTGGATAGGGAAATGTGATAATCTCTGTAGAGATCTCATTCTGAATTGTTGTTAGACAGGCAGGTTTCTCAGGGTATTTATCTCCATAAAATTGCTGGAATTTCTATCACAAATTATATTACTGTTTGTTAATTCCTAGCTTCTTTTTCTGAACTGTACTAATTCTTTTTTAGAAAAGTACCTTTTTTACTCACATCTAGTGGGAACTTTGTTTACTGTTTAATCTTCCTCTATTCCATCCACTTCTTACATATTTTGAAAATACAGGAAACTTCTCCTGTAGCCTCATTGTTCATGGTCCTTGTTTAGAAACATTGAAACCCCAATTTAAAAGAAAAAAGTAGGTTGTGTTCTTATACTTGTAAGCCATTCCTAAGCTCCTAGTGGTTTCTGGGACATCAGATGAATATGATCCTTAGTCTTGTAGAAGTAAGTTACTCTCAGTGCCTAGGTAGTCTTCAAGCTGTTTTGACTTATTCATCTGATAACGTATTCTCAAAGTGAACTCAAGCCCTTTATAATTTTGTTCTTGAAAAAGCAGTGGGACTTTGTCTCATTCAGAGCTGTGCTTTACCACATGTTCAGCCTATTTAGACCTTTAGACCCTCTCTTTAGACCTTCTGTCCAAAGCTTGTTTGTTTTTTTTTTTGGGGGGGGCAGTTGTAAACGATAACCACTGGAACCCATCTGTTACTTGTGATGCCAATGAATTTTCTCCCTCCAAATCCTCTTGCAGTTTTCCAGCAGTACAAATCTGAGGTTATGCCAGTATGTGTTGCACCTGACACTCATCTGTTGCAAAGTCTCTTACCTTGATTTTACATGGGGCACTTGCTGGCCAATCTGATCTTTCTTTTACAAGCATCCATTGAATATTCGTGCAGATTCCAGCTCTGTTAGTTTTAAAAACTATCACTCCTGCCTACAATCATTGTTATGGTTCTGTCAGACAATCCAGAGAGTGTATGTTACTCTCTCTTGCCCATCAGAAAATATCCTTTATATTATTATGCAGGGTAAGAACTGTGTATTCTAAGAGTGGAGATCTGGTATTATGGATACCTTTGAGAGAAAGTAGTTTTCCTACTACTGTCTTATGAAGATGCTCGTAAACACTGATACCAAATCAGCAGCTTTTCTATTATATGTGGCCCTATAAGACATTAGGTGTCTGTTACTCAAAGTTCAGTAACTTTATCTTTTGCTTAAAAATGAACTGCTCAGTAATAGAAATTAGGAAGATGCTATATTTGTATTAGAACCAAAGTTTTAGGCTATGAGTGAGAGGGCTGTTTTCAGAATATCTGTTGTTGGTCTGCTATTGTCTAGATATTTACAGGAAAAGAGTAGTGTGCAATTCCCCCTTTTTGATATCTATGGATTCAGTTGAAAATGAAATGGATGCTTGAATGTAACTATATAATGCGTAGTTCCCAATGGAAATGGCATTTTTAAATAAAGTCTCATCTCAGTTGTAAAACTCAACAAAATTACTGTACCTTACTCTAATTTTATTAATTATTTTAATCCAGGAATCATCCCTTAACAGTTTCTTCTTTCAGTTCTTTTTCTACATTTATGGGTGGGCTTTTTCTTTCTTTTTACCTCTTTTAATGTGGCTTCTAACAGCTTCTCAATCTTTTACCTCTTTACCATCCATGCCCTGCTTCTAGAGATTCCAGGGCCTTGTGGTTTTCTGATACCAGGTAAGGTTATAAGTAGATCTGGAATGGGTGATCCAGTTAAGAACGGACCTTCTGACCTTCCTTTTGTGTACCTGGAGTAGACTTCTTTCCCAAGACATGCATGTTTAATGTTTGTTTTCCCCTGTGATGGATTTGCAGATGACTATTTATGATATATTGTTTAACGTATTTAACATGTTTTGTTCTTTTAAAAGCTTGGGTTTGAGATCTGAAAAGTATCTAAATAAAATTATTATTTCCATTGCATTGTACTAAAATTGGTGATCTCATTAGTTAGGTAGCTACTGTTTTTTGAGGATGTAGGCAAGAGAGGAGTCCTAAAATGTCAGAACTGAAGGTTTTCCTTGCAACAGGTTTCTCTAGAAGCTGGTTTAAGAGGGTTTGTGTCAAGGTTTTTCTTAAAAAATCTTAGATAGCTACGTGTATGTATCTGTGTTTCTCAATAAAATACTGCTAGTTTTTCACTGTTTACAGAAGAATTTTTGTTTTTTTTTTTCCACTTAGGGCTTATTCAAGAACATATATTTCTACAATCTGAAAAACTGAACAATAGGTTATGAAACAAATTCTTTTTCTTATACAAGTCTTTTAACACATGGAAACAGAAGAAGGAAAAGACTGGTGTAGTGAAAATGAAAATAGTTTCTAGAACTGCCTTTGCATTTTTTTGTCCTACAACTGAAGAACGATAGATCAAAATATTCATTTGTATTGGATACCACATACATAATAGTTTGAAATAAACACAGTACAAAATCAGATAGTGTTGTTTACTATCTTGTTGAGACTTAGGTTCCCATTTTCTGCCTCTGTTTTTGAAGTGAAATTTAAATTGCTAATCCGTTTGGAAAAAAGACTGTTTTTTAATTCAAGCCAATTAATTAGCAATTTATTCCATGAAAAGTAAAACAGAGAATATGGTGTTCAGAATAAACAGGGGGAACAGCACAGGCTACAGCACAGTTTTGCAAACTTTTAAATATGTGCCTCTTGCACCTTATTTTTTTTCACAGAACCTCTTAATATACTGTAGCAATAATCAGCAATAGATTCAGAGGAAAGTCAGAACTTTCTAAATGTTGATTCTCTGGTGTTTGTTTCAACTTTTCTCCTTCTCCTGCATGCTGATCTAATAGATACTTTAACCAGGTATAGATTTCACTTTCAAAATAAGGTAATGAAGACAAAAAAAGTTAGTGATCCATACATATTGTGGCTTTGGCAATACACACGTTATCACATATTATCGTGTTCTGCTTGCAAGCTGTGACACAGAGGGATACCAGCAACTGCACATTTAAAAAAAAAACAACCTAAAAAAACTTGCCTGCTCCTTGTCTAATACCCTGTCCTGAATCCTTACAATCACATGGCTTCCTTCCATGCCAGCTCCTTTACAGTGACTTATCTGAGATTAATTTTCACAGAAAAAGAAGGAAGTCAAGCAATCTAAGTTTAAAAATAGAATAAAGCCCCATATCTCAGCAAAGCCTGTTTTGCTTGAAAAACTCTACAGTTTGACTCATTTTGTGTAAAACCTGTTAAGGAGCAATCAGATGCTTGCACCAGTAGGTCCCAGGAATTTGAGGGGTTTTTGTATGGTTAGAAGATATCACTGGTTATTCCTTAAAATATTCACCTGAGGATAACTGAAGGGTTTTTTTTTTCATAGGGGAAATCTGAAATCAAGGTGGAGACAGTAAAGTCATCAGGCAGTAGAGCTGGAGATAGAGAATGTATGTTTATCCTCTTAATAGGCATTTGGCAAAGGTGCTTGTTTTCTCCTGCAGTAATCAAGTTCCCTCACAAAGTTTATGGAAATTAATCATTATTTATACACAGGGGAAATCTAATTTTTAACAAATAACCATTACTTTATTTGGTTATCTGACAAAAAAAAAAAGAAATCTCTAAGTCTGGCTTTGTGGTCTTATCTAATGCAATAATGCACAGAACCGTGCCTGACTCATAAGGGAGAAAGGCACATTAAAGAGCTATTTATTTGAGGTAGCTTGGACAATACAATTTAAATTACAGTCCACAGATGTTCAAAAAATTTACAGGTAATGTTACCATGTTATTTTGCAATCTCTGGGATCCTGCAGATCAAAACCAAATTAAAACAAAAGTTTATTAAAAGCAGTGTTCTCAATAACACCACCAAGGGAAGGATTGCAAACTGTGACAGTCCATTTTCTCACAGGCAATTTCTACCCCCTAACAAAAGAAAAGCTGAAATTGTAGTCTTCATTTTGTTGATAAAAAAGGGAAGGTAATTATTGTGGATCAGAATTGTACAGCTTTCAGAAAATAGGGTCATGGGAATCACTTTCGTGTCAACTTCTTAAAAAGAAAAAAGAAAAGATACTTAAACCAAAAATCCAATCCCAAATTTATTTGGTAACATCAAAAGAGTTAAGGACATCTCGACACCACAAAGTCTAAAGTATAAAACTCTATTTTAAAATTTAAAGCAACATGTCAGATCCTGTCAAATATAAATTAATAGTTGCTTCTTTCTGACTATCCAATTTGTATTTTTAAGGGCCTGTGGATGTTAATATTCTGGCAAAGTGTAATCCCTGTTTATCAAATCCCTGTAAAAATGACGGAACCTGCAACAATGATCCGGTTGACTTCTACAGATGTACATGCCCATATGGTTTCAAGGTAAGTACTGAATGAAGAGGAAAAAACTCACTGAAGTTTAAGCTTCTCCTTAACAACCTTTCTGTTTTCTTTGGCTCTCTTCCATTAGTGTTTGTATTTTCTTCTTACATTATAATTACTCTTCCCTGCATAGGGTCAAGACTGTGATATTCCCATTCATGCTTGCATTAGTAACCCCTGCCACCATGGTGGAACTTGTCATTTGAAAGAAGGAGAAAAAGATGGTTTCTGGTAGGTTTTTAATTACTAAATGAGCATGGAAAACTACTGCATTTTATATGCTGAAATAATTTTGTTGTTAATCTTTGGGTTCTTTGTTTTTCATGGTAAGTGCACCACAAGGCAGATTTTCAGTGCTTCTGAAGTTTTCAGAACATGTTGCCATCCTTGGAAAGCTTCTAAGGCTTGGAATCTATTAAAAACAATAACAAATGATTGTGATTAGTTGAGGCATATCAGGTCAAGACAACATAGTATTGACTCCATTATGTTAATTAATAGCTGGCTAGATCCCTGCTGAAAAAAATCTCACAATTCATCTGTTGTTGTGTGTATTACTTCAACAGACAGCATGTAAATGATAAAATGTAAATCCCAGCGAAACAGAAAATTAATGATTCATTTGAAACTCACTATGCCAGCAGATAAACATGCTGTGAGCATTTTTAATCTTGAGTTATTTAATCACACAGTACAATTACTCCAGATGTACTTCATGAATTATGAAATAAAGTTCTTTAGCATTATTATGTGAAATTATTAGTCATTTAATAATCTGCACCTCAAGCTTGTTAGAAATGACACTTAAAAAGATACAATTCATCATCCTGCAATTCATTATAACATTATTCTTATTTTTAATCCAAATTCTGCCCGAAGAGTGAACAGTTTTCTATTAAAAAATAAGTGTATACATCTTAATACTATGCCTCAAGGATTTATATTGACATAGTCATGCCTCAGAATTTGACCTTTTTCATTTACTTGTTTAAACACTACATATTTTGAAAATCAAAGCAATCTCATAATGAAAGCTGCAGGAATTGTAGATAGTGCCAATTACATGAAAATATATGTGTAGTCATGTGTGAGTGACTTTTACATTTGCTATCTATTTTGATGTATTTGTTTTGCATAAACATGCTTACAAGCAAAAACTAAATACTGCTTTGAAGAGTTTATATAAGCTTTGGTTTTTTTATATGAATGCATGTATTGTGCGTGGAACATTAGGCAGCTTTATATTGGTGCCTTTTGCAATCGGGCTTGCCTATCTCACACTGGCCTTTTTAGCCACCAACGTGCTTGTAGCAAGCGTGGGTAGAGCCCTTGCAAATCTTCATTCACAAAGCCTAGCCATGATGATTGGTGCATTTAACTGAACTATAGTACAGTCCTACTATTATATACTAATCCCTGATTTCACAGTCTTTTCCATGTGTTGAACTTAAAAAACCAAAAGGATCACTTCCGGTAAGAAGTATAGTCTTATAAAGTAAAGAGAGCATGCTTTTCAAAAGGAATGTTCCATGATTTAGGTACAACTTCAGAAGCCTTTTTTCTGCAATTTAAAAGATGAACAATTTTTTGGTAATGTTTATGATATGGTTTTTTACATTATATCAGCCATGTTCTGTTATGGAATAGTGGTTATGAATTATTGTACCTATTACTTACAGAACTCCTTGTCTGGACTTGCCAGCTCAAATGTGGATGTGGTTGTTCTGTTTTGTCTATTACAGGTGCACTTGTGCTGATGGATTTGAAGGTGAAAACTGTGAAGTAAATGTTGATGACTGTGAAGACAATGACTGTGAAAATAATTCTACTTGTGTGGATGGAATTAATAACTATACTTGCCTTTGTCCGCCTGAATATACAGGTAGGAGTATAAGAGAAAGAACAGATAATTCAACAATTCCTAGCATAACAGTAATATTTTCTGCTTCGCAGGTGAATTACTAGTTACTCTACAACTGACTTAAAGGCAGGTTTCCTTCCCTATTTTTCTCCTGTATGGTTTGTAGTCAAAAGTACACTTAATGGCCACTCATTAATACCTTTGTTAGTTTTGAAATCACAGCATTTTTATATTTAAAAGGTCATTCAAAATGTACCCCTCCCTACTGTTTCCCTAGACACCCCAGTGAAGGACCTCTGTAGCTTAAGAAAGCTGAAAAATATTGTGCTTTTTTCCTGTAAACCTCATCTTACCAAGAAGGTAGAAAAGGAATTGTCTATACCAGAGGGGAACAGTGTATTTGGCACCCCTGGATGGTCCCCTGCCCCCTGTTAGAAATATTAATATAGACTGTGATGCTTCCTGCATGGAAAATAAAGACAAGAGTCTAATTATTTCTATCAGTCGGCAGCCAGGCCAAAGCATTCCCTTCCCTTTGAGACAGAGGATCTCCTGCTTGCTGTCATTGTCTCTGTGGGAATGGAGGACAGTTAGAGGAGCAGCACAGAGGAAGGAGGATCTATTGTTTACATTGATCTGTTTTATAGTTTTTCTAACTAGACAGATCTATTTTCTCTCAGCTAGCTGACGTCTAGGAAAATAGGGCCTAAATTCACAAAACCATGATTTGAAATGCATAAAAAAGAAATGTAAGATCCACCATAACTTGGGAATTAACTCTACATAGTCATCCTCTATTTTTGCTTTAATCAATCAGTCAATCAAATTTGAGCTCTGGAAAACTGTGAGGAGAGGTGAACTCCTGAATTAATTTCATTTATTGAAAACACAGCTGTTTTCTCACCCAAAGTGTTTCCATCATTAGTTCTACAGCTTTTTGGATTGCTCCAGTGTTTTAAGGTATTCAAATTTCAGTCAGTATTTGAATCTTACAAATGCACAGTGAGTGAGTATGATAAAACACAAGTATAAGAAATACAATTTCATAATCCATTATATGCATTCATCCATAAATATATGGTAGACTTGACAATTCAAACCTTGGAAAGAAATAACAGGTAACAGCATCCGTAAGTAGAGACAAGTGTTTGCTGTTTCTCCTACAACTATTTCAGGTAAATGTTAGTGAGCCTTCAGCTCCCCAGAATTGCTGATCTGTTGGGATCAATTGCTATCTCCTTTAAAAATGGGATCAGACATTTTGTTGTGTAGGCTGGAAGGGTGCAAAGCAAAGTCACATCAGTCCAGTATTCCTGTTCAGTGGCCTCATGCTAAGAGGCTTCATATATCTATAGACAGAAGACAGTTCCTTTGCAAGTGCATTCCTCCTCTGTAGCTTTGCAGGTGTTTTTGCCTGTGTCACTAATTTCTTCAGTTTCAATCTTGCTCTGGGTGCACTTAACTGCTAGAGTCAATAGCTTCCTTCATTCATAGTATGCCCTGGGAAAACTGTTTTTTATTAAATATCCATGGAGTGGATACAAAGGATTGTTTACATGTGCTAGACTAAAACTTTAAGTGTGTCTGTTGCATTTTTTGAGTATTGTAAATGAAATAGAAATTTTAAATTTAAAATTGAAACAAAAATTCAAGCATTTCTCTTTAGATCTCTGTGGTTAGAGCAAAAAGGACAGAATAAACATTGATAACTCTTTTGATATTTGTATTGCAGTTGTGCTTCTTTAGTCAAAATGCAACAAAGTGTATTTCTAAATTTGTTTCATAACTGTGTGTATTTCTACCAGAATAATAATGTGAGTTTACATGGCAAGTGCTTTTGTTTGCTAAATATAATTCTTTCAGAAAAAGAGATTTGCTTTTACAGATATAATGTCTCCTCATAATCGCTACTGAAGTCAGTAGGACACATGAGTAGGTGAGAATTTTCTCACCAGCTCTGAAATAAATCAAAAAAATCTACTTGCAGGCATTAAGTTTATCCTTTCTGTTTGTTAAAAAGTGTTGGGAATTTATACTATCTCGCTGGATTTTTTCAACAGTTTACGAAAATAAAAGACTTTTTTTATAATACATCACTAGAGTCTCAACAGATTTTATGGATAATTTGGACAGACATTGTAGCAACAGTTCAGGTTTTCCATTGCATAGAATACAGTACAGAATTATACAATATACTGTCAATCTTACAAAATACCTGAGAATGGGACACTGTGTGAGATGCTAAGTGGTTTTAGATTAGTTGTAAGGAGAAAATGTCAAACATTGAGCTAGTCAAAGGTCCTCACATCTGTCATCCTTGATCTTGCATAGTAAAAAACCTTCAGTATTAAGAATTAGACTGACAATAGTCTGGACACATCAGGATCTAGAAAGGGTGGTGTTCAGAATATAAAGTAATTGCACAGTTGCCTCAAGTGTGTTTGAGGTAGCAAATTATTTATAGAACTTTTTTTTTTTCCTGGCTTGTAGCCTGGAAAACAGGCTATATATTCATTATATAAAAAGATTTTTGCATTCAGAGATACTTATCTCTAGCTCAGAAAGTTTCTGAGCTGTAAGTTGCTGAAGACTGGCACAGTATATATACCTTGAAAATACCATTGGCGGCTTGTCCTGCTCTCTTTTAATTCTGTTGACAATACTTTGAATTGTCTGTGTTCAAGATGTCACAGCATATATGTACTCAGTGCACCAGCCCAGACTATTTTTCTGGGTGAATGGTTATCTGCAAATGTGCTTTACATTTCAGCAGCACAGTATAAGGAAGAAGTCAGCTGAAACTTGCTGGTATGAAATGTAAATCATTCTTTTATAAAGTTTTATTTTTATGTGGAGGGCTTGCTAGAAACTCACATGAGCTGTGTAAAGAATGTTGCAGTGTAAAATCTAAGTTTCTTTTTGACTTTTCTAACAGTCCCTTGAAAATCAACACTTCTCAACTATTCCGTGTTGATTTAAAAACAAGCAATTAAAAAAGCTTATATTGTTGCTTGAGAATCGGGAACCCATTTTTCTCTGCCTTGGTTAAGTTTTACAGCTGCCACCACAGCTATAGGTAGAAAGACAAAGAATGATATTTGCACTATGCTATGAGCTTTCTTAAGATTGCAGACTGTAACTGTGAAACAACAGTAAGCAAATGGAATCAATGGGCACTCGGATCAAACCTGGAAAAAAAAAATTCAAACATTTAAAATTATTTAAAATACCTCACTATGTCCTGCACTCTTTAATCTCACTATTCTCTTAACATTACCATGTCCTTTATTTTAACCTCAGTCTATAAACTTCAGGTCATTTTATGTGCATTCTATAGATTACAGATGATCATTTCTCTTGCTTGTTGTCATCAGTCATTAGATCACAGATCTAACCGATCCAGAAGTAAAACCTTTCTTATGCCACCACTGGCATGTACTTCTTACCTTTCTGTTTGTTTTGCTCTGCTGTAGGTGAGACTTTGAAGCTTGCTTCATTTTGCTATATCAACCCCTCTGCTGCTATAGTTGTGCATTAGCTTAATGTGCTATGCTGTTGTATTACAATGTAAAAAGTCTCTTGTCTCTTCTGTCTTTGTCACTGCAAGCTGCTAATCTGAATGAAGTGGAAAAAGGTCAGTTGTCTTTTAAGCCTATTTTCACTTACTTTGGTTTCTCACTTTCCTTTCCTTAAAGGTGCATGGATTTCAGTTCTTACCAATGATCAAATAAATTGTATATAGATATAATTTAGAAAGCTCACTGCAAATCCTCAAATTAGGCACTTGGCTCTTGCTGTGAATACATGTCAAAAGAATGTTGTGGAAGATGCAGATTGTTGTGCAGGAGTACTTTAATACTACATTCATTGTCTTTTTTTTCAGATGCATTAAAAATTTCTGCAGGCATTGATAGGACTAACAAAAAAGTTTACATTGTGATCTTCTGAAATCTTTTTTCTCCTCTCCTTAAATACACCCCTTGGTTCCACTCTAATTTATTCTCTGGTTTATAGCTCTGTTTTGCTTTAATTTTTCATTAGATTTTGGTTCTAGAAGACATGCTGGATATACAATGCAGTGCTCTTGCTCATCATTTCTGTGGCCTTTTTTGCTGTAAATATCTAAATAAATTGAAATGACTATATTAATCTGAGGCTATGGTAGAAGAAAGGTAATATTGGAGAGATTTATCCCACTAACTTTAGGTGTTTCTGATTTTTTTGAAGTTTCTCTCTAGCACCTATCACACTAACAGAGATCACAGAATCACAGAATATACTGAGTTGGAAGGGGCCCATAAGGATCATCGAGTCCAAATCCTGGCCCTGCACAGGACCATCCCCAAAACTCACACCATGTGCCTGAGAGTATCATCCAAATGCTTCTTGAACTCTGTCAGGCTCAGTGCTGTGACCACTTCCCTGCGGAGCTGTTCCAGAGCCCAACCACTCTCTGGGTGAAGAACCTTTTTCTAATATCCAGCCAAAACCTTCCCTGACACAACTACAGGCCATTCCCTTGGCCATCTTCTGGGCAATCTAATCATCTAAAAAATCTGAGAGCTAACATAATCAATGATAACATATTTATAAAGTTGCATATTTAGTTTTAAAAGCAAGTGAATAATTTTGTAGTGTAATTTAATTTAATAAATATATTTTTCAGTCTATAAAACAATATATTTCATCAGTAATAAAGATATGTTTGTTATCCATGGAATAACTTGTTGAGCATGGCTGCTATTATACCATCTATGTTGATTAATTTGGACATCTGAATAGTTCTTACAACTTAAGAGCCTAAATTTTCTCAGTAACTTTTGCAGTACATTTCCAGAAAGTGATTCTAACCACAAGTTTTCCATGCTTAAAACTGTATTCCATTTAGACATGGTCCTGCATTTGCATTTTGTTACTATCTGAAGAGCAAAAATAGCCTCCTATTTTTCTTTTGTATTACACAAGTGTGAATTATGACATATTAAAACTACTGATTACAGAAAGAGCAAAATCCTCATGAACAAATTATCAAACACCCAGGGGATATGAACTAAGTTCAGCTCCAAAATTAAGCAGATGTATATGTGTTACATATTTGTATAAGCTTGCCAGCTGAACATGAAAGTTATTGATGGTCTGTAAGGGGCTTGGAGGATCAGTCAGTTTTATCATGCCAGACATCTTTGGAGTTGTGACAATAGTAGGGAAAAAAAAGGATAATTTTAAGCAATTATCTCAATTTAGGCAAGCCATAGACACAGCCTTCTTGCCACTGCAGTAAAGGAGTTGTATTATTGCTCTCAATTCACTTGTCCATCAAATAAATGCCTTCCTAAAATTTAAGCATGCAAGTAGTCAAAATCCAATCATGTCATATCAAACTTGGTAAAAAGTTTATTTATTTCACCAAATTAGGTTCGTAATCCTTATTCTTGTAAGAAATACAGGTGTTACAGCTTCTTAGCATAACCTTTGCTTTTCTTGCTTTTCAACACTTGTAAAATTGTCTATTTCATCACTTTAAAATACTTCAAATTACTATTCTATATTAAAAGCTCAAGTATTAAAGTAATTTTGCTGCCTTTTCTCAATGGGGATATATGCACAATATCCTTGGCAAGATGAGCAACCTGCTACTAGTTTGATCACTGCTTATTCTAGTCTATGATCCATCCTTGTTGACTTAATTCTTTTAAAGCTTACCTGACTAAAAGTTGCTACTTCTTTGTTGTCACCGGACAGCATGTGTAAAACAACTAGAAATATTAAACTAAATAAGCCCCATCTTACACTGAGATCCACAAGAATGGGGATAGCTGAAAAGACTTATGTGATGGTGAAGGATAGGAACAATCCAGCAATTTGACTGTAAAATTAAATTTAAAAAAAATGTTCAGATTTATAGTTATAAACTACGTTCTACTGTGACTGTAAACTTTTATTAATTTAAACAACTTTGTCCCTTGTATAGTCTTTTCTGAATAATGAACTCAAGACTTTAAATAATTTATGTAGTATATCATGCATCAAACTCAAGATTTCATGCAAATGCAGAAATTTTCTGTATAAAATTTGTTAAATGGCACTGACTTTTTTCAACCACTTCTGTGCTCTATTGGCTATTTGAGTCAGAAGCAATCAGAGGTCTCCAGAGTCAGACAGTAATACCTGATGGATAAAACATAAACACTGCAGAAGTTTGCTCACAATATATCACAACCAAGCTCAGAAGCTGGAAAGGATCTATAAATACACATATAAAGTCCTTCTATTCTAGCAATTACCTGTAAGTATGTGGAAGATATTTGTTATTTTGACTTTGGAACAGTGACTGAGTCTTCCAGAAAAAAACTGATTTTTGATAATAAAATCTGACTCTTGTTGCTTTTGCCTTTTGTTTCTAGTTTTTGCACTCAAAAATATCATACTCGGCTTTGCTAATCATTTGAGGGTGATTTTAAACTTGTTTCTTTATAAGCTTGCCTGTAATTAGCAATATGCCATTATATTCAGAAACCCATATCCATTTTTGTTAGAGCTCTCCATTCAGAAATAGTGGCTGACAATGCTTTATTTGACTGTATTTAAAATTTATTGCCCAATTATTCAAAATAATAATGTAAATCCTTTTTTAGATAATTTCCTTATTACTCATTATTTGTCGTGCTACGTGTCTGTGTAATGGAAAGTCCAAAATTTCCATTTTTTCAAGTCTGTTCAGCCTTGAGAAAGGAAGGTTCCGGTATTTAAGAGGGTGGGTACAAGGAAGGTGGAGACGCCCTTTTTCACAAGGAATCACATGGAAAAGTAGAAGGGTTACTCCTGGGGGGATTCCAATTAGACACAAGAGGGAAAATTTTCAAAATGAGAACACAGCCATTGGAATTATCTCCCTAGGGAAGTGGTGGATTCTCCAAAATTAGACACTTTTGCTGGATACTTCAGAGTGCTGGGCCATCTTGTCTGGACTGTGCTTTTGCCAAGAGATGATCCTTGAGGCCCCTTTCAACCTGGTATTCTCTGATTAAGGTGTTTGTGATTTATAATCGTGTCAAGTCGTAAGAGTGAATTAACACACACAGAGGAAACACAAACCGACCTGTGAGTCTAGCAAACTTAGAGCTTTGGTTAGCTAATCAAGGACTACATACACTTCATCAGCAGTATTTAATAGTGTCATCTGGCTGTAAGTCTGCATCATACTCTATATCCACCTGCAAAATCTCAGTAAATATTTTTCTTGAGCTTGGAAGGTTGTGTTAATTTGGACTGTGCCAACCACACAGGGTTCCACTGCGTTCAATGTTACTCCATAACCAGACTTCAGACTCTCTAGATTAATTAGGCAAGATGTCTTATGAAAAGAGTTATTGCTGGTTCTAATTAAACTTTGGAAGCTATTCACAGGATTTTTGACACTTTATCCACTGCTTATTTTTAAACAAACTAGTCTGTTGCTTATTTTCCTGTTCCCATCTTTCAAAAGCCTAATTACTTAGCCAAGCTCTTACAGAAGCTCAGTTACAATATTATTAGATGAATAAAAGAATGTCCTCAAATATTGGTGTCAAGCTTCCTTGAATTGAGACATTTGTTTCACAATCTTTTTTGATTATTTTCAAGTATGTACTTTAAACATTGTATTATGTTTCCCAGATCAGGGAACTCTCTAAGATTTCCTTCCAGTAAACCCAGGGAGTCTAACTTGGTAAATGTGGTATTTCCTTCAATGAGCGTTTCACTTTCATCACTGTCTTTTCATTTCAGCAAAATTAATTTCTCCCTTTCACCTTGTCTCAGTTAAATTCTGAATAACACATCAGTTATTCAGTACACTGAAGGAGATGTTTCCTTACCAGGAAACTATATTCTTCAGTGGTTCAGATTCTATGTCATATATTTTACTTACCTTTTCTATTGACTTTTTCAGAAACAGTTTTATTTTAGTCATGGGAATGTTCCATTCAGAATACAGATCAATTAACAGCTATTAATATTATCTATTAGCAGTACAAGACCTTGCGCTTTGATTATTTTGATTTGTTCTTCTGGTATTTATATCTTCATTCAGAAATGGAGTATCTGATGTACTGTATCTGTAATTGTGAATCTGAGTCTGAATTCGATCCTTAATTTTTCATGTTTGTTTTTTTTTTTTTTTTTACTGATCCTCTGTACAAGTTGTCGTGAATGCTACTCTTTGTTTTTATAATTAAAGTTTGTACTTCAAGTAAAGTTAACTTTTATGTTTGTAGGGTTTTTTACATGATTCTTTTGCTACATGGCCATGATGTTTACCATGTCCTTTTCCTTGGTTCCCGTTTCCTATTTGCAAACAAACTATTTAGCTGAAACTCCAGGGATATGATTCTGACGTATATCACAGTGCATACAATTTGCAAATGCAATAGGAAAGTTTCCTTCTTTCTCTACTGCCACAGCACAAAAGGTCCTGCTTTCGTGTGCTTTTCTACAGAGTACTTAGTTCAAAGTCTCACCATAATCCCAAAAATCATCCCTGGTGATGTTTGCAAGCTGTTTGGCTGCACTCTGCCTGGTAGTATAACACTGATTGTGGAATTTGAAGTGGACATTTTTCAAAACTGTAAACCTCTTTGAAACTTAAACATCCACTCACTATGTAGTATTCACAGCTATGAGGGGGAAATTAAGACTTTTAAAATGCCCGTGGGTACCCCACATGGGGTGATTCAGCTTTCAGTGTAGTTCTGAGTATGTTAGGGCCATCAACTTATGAATACTAGAATGCAGTGTACTCTAATTAAGAAACCCTGTATTTCGTAAGTATCTGGGGGAGGATTTACCAGGCTCAGACACTAGTCAATAAAGCTGCTTGCCACGTAAGGAATTTCCGAAATCTGTGCAATGATAATCTGAGCTATGGCCCAGTTTCTATCCTGTAGCAAAATCAGTTCAATTGACAGCAATGGCAGCAATGGTGAGAATGCTTGCTCCTATTACGCCAGTCCTAAATTGCCTTTTTCTAGGTATTTTGATTTTGGTTTTGTTTTGGTTTGGGGTTTTTTGCACTGAACTTTCACTGTAAGAGACAGCAAACCTCCAGCCCTGCTTGGAAGACAGGCTCCATGTGTCACTTTCAGAAATTCTCTGATATGCTGTTAGAATTAATAATCTTGGGAATATTTTAAGTGTTTTTGTCCAAGTCTTGAAAGTACTGTACAGCCATATTTTTACTATTTGTAGTTGAGGTGTCATACATTTTTCAGAGCATGTAATTTAATATAGAATATATGCCGTAATATAAATACACATATATGTAAGCACATATATACATTTCTAAGCCATAGGAATGTGCACAAACTAGGTTAAAATAACAGTGATTTTTGCTTATTCTACTCCCATGATCCTTAAAATCTGAATTCTCTGTTCCCATATTTATATCTTGCTCTTAAATACTGCTGGCCTGTAAATAGATTTCAGCTATTACGAGGTCTGCAAATTCACTAAATGCTAGGTGAAGAATTACTACCTCTTATATATGTATTTATTTGGAGAAAACCCTTTGAAAATAGGAATGGATCTGGGTTTTGTTTGATATATTGTGTGATGCAAAGAATCCCTGGTATTTGAGGATTCTTTGTGCACTGACCTAGTCATAACAGTTGCACATTTCCAGACTAATAATTCTATTGAGAGCCTGAAGAGGCTTTGAGGATAGAATTATAATCCTTTGTATTAGTCATCCTCAGTGTCCTGCATTTGATCTCCGTTCACTTTCCCACATATATTGACTAAGTCACATTGCTACTGACAGTTTTCCTGAGGCTGTTAAGTGGCCTGTGCTTGGAAGGCCATTTCCTTGTGTTAACTCAAAGCTTTATTTGGTTTGTAGGGAAAATGCACTACTTGCAAATTGGGAATGTGCTATTAATTTATTTTATTTTTAAATCTTCATGTAGAACCAGTCTGGATCTTTTTGATGGCTGCAGAATACTTGTTTAGCTGCTTTTTGGCCTACCCTCTTATTTTTGAAGATGTAGAGGTCCCATGTCTTATCACACTTAGCATACATGTTTCAAAAATTTTTCTTTTTTTCAAATGTTTTTCATATGTTTTTTTCCCAACGTAACCATCTTTGCTCCTGATTCAATTTTGCCTTTTTCTCTATCCTTGCTTTAATATAGACTGTTCCTGAATTCTTTTTAAGTCTTTATTTGTTTGTCCACTACACTGCAAGCCACTACTGCTCTGCCAAGTAAAACTGAGGGATACCAAATGTTGTGCCTCTCTCAAGGAAAGTTCAGTTTGAGCAGTGAAAGTCTCTGCTCATCCACTGCTTTCTTCTGCTCTTTTCTTTCTCATTATGATGTACAGTTCTATTTCTCTTTGCTAACTAGCTCATGTTTTATTACTGGACAAGGAACAACCCTACTTCTTCCACAGTTTTAGAGTCTGGTGGACCTGTCAGTCCCTGAATTCAGCAGGCACAGGGTTTATGCCTGTTGATTATGAAATATATTCTTCATATGGATGCTGAAATAAGTATATCTATCTTAAAACTTTGTGAGTGCAATATCCATGCGATCATCTGATTACTTAATCAGGGAACAAGACATTGTTGATCTGTTTACAAACGTGAACGTGTTTCCTTATCATAAAGTTGCAAATAAAATAATTTTTAACCATATTTAAATATTTTATAGATTATACAGCCCGTGTTGGAAATTAGAGCCACTGCTTCTATCAGCAGGAAAGGGTAGACATTTGACATAGATATTTTTTTCTTTTCTTTTCACAGAAGAGATTATAGATAATTATGGTACATTAACAAATGCAAAAAATGGAGAGTCATATTTAACGAAAAGTATAAAACAAGTTTTCATTTGGGGATAATTGGAATTGTATTGACATGCAGTGATATTAACAGGTTTTTTTCAGGTAATAGATTACTTATAGTGATAGTGCAAATCTGGGTATTTCTGTGTGTAATGTGCCTAGAAATAAGTAAGAGAAAAGCGTTGATGGCATTTTTGTTCTAGCGAGAAGACTTTCAGTCACTAGTGTTCTGCTACACAGCAGAGCTAGATAAATATTTTAAATTAAAAATTATTTTTTTTACAAAATTACCATTTGTGTTCATGGATAGATGATTGATATTGAAATTGCTATTGTTTTATAAATGAGTTATCAGATACATTATTTATTGTTATATCTGTAGTGCTATTTGTTTATTAGTATTTAGTATGAAGGTACTTATTATGATATCAAGAAGTATGCATATTTCAGTGTTAGCAAAAGAAGTAGCCATTTCTTTTAAAATAGAAACTATTTTCAGGTCACTGTCATGTTTTCACTGAATTGACAACATACATTATATTTCAGGTGAACTCTGTGAGGAGAAACTAGATTTCTGTGCTCAAAACCTGAATCCTTGCCAACATGATTCAAAGTGTATCTTGACACCCAAAGGATACAAGTAAGCCTGAAATATTGGTAGAGTTCAACTGAATTGAAATTTATATTTTTCTGTCCTGCTTAGCTTCCTTCCTTTCTTTCTGTTTTAGTGGAAGCAAGTTCTACTATCAAAGTACTAATTTTGGTTATTATTAAGCATTATGGCAGAACAGGCGATTATTTTCACGTAGAACTACATTATTATCTGAAGTGTGTTTTATTGAATTTTACTGATCCTTAACAGTTCTAATTCCAACCAGATTTTAAATAGGATAGTCTATATGATGGCCCATACAAAACCCTTTTAGGAGCATGGACAGTAGGAACATAATTGCATTTAATTGAAGTGGAATAATTATATGCCTTTAGAGAAATAATTATGAAAGATTATTAGGAAGGCACACTGGAAGGTATAAGCTAAAGAAGTCCATTCTCAGGAAAACTAATCTTTGATTACATCATATCCTTATCAGAATTAATTAGTATGTAGAATTTGAAGTTGTTTTAATGGGCTTTAGCTTAATAAATACAGGAAACCTGCCGCTTTCAGCTGTTCTCACAAGTACCTGTTTTATGCATAGCATGCTTTTGTGCTAAAATCAGATTACTTATTATCATTCCTAGTACTTATGAAATGACATTTTATTTAAAATATGCAAAAATATCAAATATATTGAATATACAATTGAACATTAAATGAATTTGATGGGTTTCAACTGGAAAATAAAAAACTTGTTGAGTTTCTGTTGTTACCTATGTTTATTTTTCTTTATTTTCTTTATGTCACTTCAGGAAACCTGGTTAAGCATCTAATACTTGCCTAGTTCATGAATCTTTCCTTTTACTTTCTGAGATTTTAAATCAGAAAATAACACATGCAGTAAACATCAAGGATGTATCTCAATCAGCTTTTTAATAGCATGCTTTATATTTTTTCACTTTTCTTATTTCATACATTTTCATATATGTTGTTGAATAAAAAATGAGACATTTTTTACTGAAGTACTAAATTTAAAGTTACACAACTATTTAAAATCACTCTTGCAAGGTTAGAGCAAATTTTAGATACTAAAAGAAGCAACACTGAGGAGGGAATCACAAGATCTAATTAAATCAATTAAAGACAACTTATTTAAAAAAAAACAACATGTGGATGCATGGATTTATAAACATTTCCATTAAATTTTTCACAGATTTCTGGGCATTCACTCAGTCTCCTATATGAGAACTCCCTGAGGAAATGCCACTAGCATTAACAATGAGATTTGCACCTGGGGGGGGAAGAAAGAAAACAACAACAAAAAAAACACCCCAACAAACAAACAAACAAAACAAGGAGAAAAAAAGAAGAAATAAAAGACATTACCTGCTCTCTTGAGGATATGCTGTTTCTAGTGCAGTGGGGGTTCAGGGAGGGCAGATCATGTGTCTGAGACTTCTGTTGGTTCACTAACCATGGAACTATTTGTAGTTAATCAGACTTGTGGAACTTCAAGGGAAAAACAATTATGCATAACCTCCAAGCTGTATAAATGGACCACTGGTCCATTCGTAGATGTTCAGCTGACAAATAAAATAACTATCAGTACAATGCAAACCTTGGATTATTTGCCTTGGTTTCACCAACTAAGCATATTGACGAGTTTTAGTGTTTGCAGCCATGGACAACATCCTGTAACATTCTGCATTGCTCATAAAGTCCAAGAACTGTCAAAATTATTCATGAGGGCTCTCTAGATTTAAACCACAGTTCTTCAATATAAAGGCAGATGTGTAAGATGTGTAAATATGTTTAACCAGCAAACCTCTACTCATTACATATGTAGATTCCTCAAATAATAATATCATTAAGCTACACAGTCTTTTCACACACAGTCACAGTAATGCCTTTTTTTTTCCTGAGTTTTAAAAAATTCAGTAGTTCCTTAACTTTGTCAGAAGCATTTGGTATTGTTAAAAGGCACTCTTCTGTTTTACAGATGTGATTGCACACCTGGATACGTAGGTGAACATTGTGATATTGACTTTGATGACTGCCAGGATAACAAATGTAAAAATGGAGCGCAGTGCACTGATGCAGTTAATGGATATACATGTATTTGCCCAGAAGGATACAGGTGAGAAAGATCTGCAAACAGTACAAACATATATGTCTTCTGTAAAAGTTGTTTTTTTTCTTGGAAATACTAACTTTTTCTGTTTCCTTTTAGTGGCTTGTTTTGTGAGTTTTCACCACCAATGGTTCTACCTCGCACCAGCCCTTGTGATAATTACGAGTGTCAAAATGGAGCTCAGTGTATCATAAAAGAAAGTGAACCAATCTGTCAGTGTTTATCAGGCTACCAGGGTGAGAAATGTGAAAAGCTGATTAGTATAAACTTCATCAACAAAGAATCTTATCTGCAAATCCCTTCAGCTAAGATACGCCCCCAAACCAATATTACTCTACAGGTAAGTTTGCTTGTATTATAGGTTCTTTTTTTCTGGAAAAGAGAGTAGATGACTTTTCATGATGTAGAAAACTACCCAAAGTTGCCATTGGCTCACTTGAAGAGCTTTTCACAGTTTTAGCTAAAAATCTACAAGTTTCAATGCAATAACTCAATATTCATAGTGAAGTAGATGGGCTTATTGATAGGAGGAGAAAGAATTTTGTCAGGTTGTCCTTCAAGAAAGTATTTTATAATGAAGTAATAGATTATGGCAGTAAATTCAGAGATTCACTTAATACCACATTTTGATTTAATATTTATTTTTTAATTCTCTTCAAATGTTTCTTTCTTTTAACTAGATTGCCACAGATGAAGACAGTGGAATCCTGCTCTACAAAGGCGATAAAGATCATATAGCAGTAGAGCTGTACCGAGGTAGAGTGAGGGTCAGTTATGACACAGGATCATATCCAGCCTCTGCTATTTACAGGTGAACCTGGATGAAAGAAATTTCTAAATGAAACAAAAGCTGTATTAATTTCTTATGTCAAAGTCACATTTTTTAATAGATGGTTAAATATATGCAAATGAATGTATCATTAGATGCTCAAAACCTCTTGCCAAAAGACGTGATTTGGCTTGGCAAAATAAATTTAATGCAGATATGTCACAAAGATAATATATTATTTGATGCATTAAAACAGAGTAAGTATTAACTTCCAGCAGAATATTTATACATTTGTGTTAAGATCACCTGGAAGTAGAGTTTTTTCCATGTGTAACTGACAAATAATTTCCTAGTATACTGGGTAAAATGAAGAACAATACTGCATAAGCAGAAATTAAATGGAGACTTCTGTGTTAGACAGTTCCATAAAGTGGGACTTTTCCATGGCAAGTGAAGAGAAAGCTAAAAACTTGATTCTGAAAAAAAAGGCACTTACTCTTGAAAAAGAAATGGGTTTTGCATCCAAAGTCACTAAGAGACAGAATCCACAGATGCTTCTGGAGCATAATTTTTCAGGGTTTTTTTAAGTCAAATTTCTCTGGCTCTCTGAAAAATTACCACCTGAGTTTATGGGGAGATATAACTTGACAAGAATTGGCAGACAGACATTGCAAGAGTGAGCAAAAAGACAACAGACATCACTTCTTGGCATTGACTGCCCTCTTGTTGCTAAAAATACCTTCAGAAGTAAAGGGAAAGTGTTAAATCAGTTTTCCATGAATCTTCTTTTTGCTGTATTTACACCTTTAGAGTTGTAAAATCATATCTACTGTAAAATTACTTTCTAGAGTTTGTAACAGCTGACACTGTTCCACATTCCGTTATGGACATTTCACTGAAAATAAGTGATTTTTAGAAATTATTGCACTCATGGAAATATAGAATCAAAAGCTCACATTTATAGCAGGGAAACAATGCTAAACTTTGTTAGGTAATAACACCAAGGGAACTGTGGTTTTAGTAGATTACTAAAAGCATTCCACATAAAAAAAATGCCTGTAAAATACCACATAAAGTTAGAAAAAACATAGCCGTCTCCAATAAGCATCTTAAGGTTGCTTTCATTTTTTTGATGTGCTGTTATTTCATATAGTCTCCTTATGATTCCATGAAATGGTTTAACATGTGGAAATAGTACAGGTATTTTAATTGTATAAATTTTCTTATATTAAAAATTGGATTTGACTTTACAAGAGATTGAGGTATTGAACACAAATTTAAAATTGCATCAAACATTCACTTTTCCCAATGATTACAGTTCAAAATAATATTATTTTTCTTTTGCACCTGAGATAGGGATAAAGAAGATGTTTAGATTGTTTTTTCAAGGTTTTAGTTTTGTTTGTTGGGTTTTTTATGTGTGCATCTGTCTGAGAATAAGAAGCAATAGGAATCAGGGTCATAGGTAGTTTCAAGTTATTTTGGCTCCCATTTATTGAATCTATTGAGACTATTTCTTCCCATTCAAAACTTATATTACCTTCTCATAAACTTAATGTCTTCTCAGGCATTACTGGAATATAATAAATACTGGCAATTCACACTTCTCCATTTTAGTTTTCTAGAGAAAGACTGGAAAACATTACGCACACAGGTAAATTAAACACTGTAAACATGAAAGGGATTAATAACAATTAACAAACAGTCACAATTAGGTTGGTGTTACAGAACAATTAAAAGCATCTCCCCTACATAGTTGATCATCTCTGCTAAATTATATGACAAATGAAGAATGCAAGTGCAGTGAAGGAATGCATGGGAAACATAGTGAGGTCTTACATTATGACACAGTTGTTTAGTGAAGCAGATACACACCTAAAGTATTATTATTGTTGTTGCTATTATTGTTATTTACTTCCATTTCATTTAGAATAAGTGTGAAGGTGAGTTTCTGAGATATTTGAAAACTTCCATGCAATGGTCCGGCTGTAATGAAGCCTTCTGCCCTTGAGGAAAGGCTGAGGGGATACATTCTCTCTCTTTACAACTGTGTGAAAGGAGGTTGGAGCCAGGTGTGGGTCAGTCTCTTCTCTCAAGTAACAAACAATAGAAGAGGAAATGAGCTCACATTGCACCAGGAGAGGTTTAGATTGGATATTAGGAAAAATTTCTTTGCGGAAAGGGTTGTAAAGCATTGAAACAGGCTGCCCAGGGAAGTGGTGGAGTCACCATGCTTGGAGGTATTTAAAGAAGGTGTGGCACTTAGGGACATGGGTTGGTGATGGACTTGGCTGTGCTGGCTTAATGGTTGAACTTGGTGATCTCAGAGGTCTTTTCCAACCTAAACAATTCAATGCTATTGTGATCCTATGTTGAAAGATATATGTACATTTCCACATTTGTATATATGTTTGTGCATTTAGTGATCACTGTACAGGTTACATATTATTTCACTTCTCTTTCAGGTTCTAGAAAGGCATTTGTTGTAGCACAGGGTCTTTTACAGATTATGCTCTAATCCAGTTTCTAGTTCTTACCATTTTACCTTCTTAGGATCTTTATGATATTTCCCACCCTTTTTAAGGTCTTTACCTTCTTTTCATCTATTCAGTGCATATTGTCTTTCTGTACCTTTGTTACCTGTTGAAGCTGTCTCCTGGAATGTTTCCAGTCCTCCCTTCAGTCCCTCCCTTTGGTTTCTTTCCTCTCTTCCCTCCCTTTATTTTTTTAAGCCAACTAGATTTGATCATCTGCTTGAAAAACTGCTCACAGACATAATCTATATTAACCTATTAATTTGCTTTCCCTCTTCTCTATTTTGTCATTCTCAGCCTCCTGCTTGATTCAGTTTCCAATAGTTTTCTTCACGACTCACTACCATCCATTACTGATGCTTACATTATTCAATTTCATGTGCAGTCCTACCTCTTTCTCTTCCTTCTCTATCAGCTAGTTTTTGCTTCTTCTGAATGAAAACCACCGTTTCTTTCTCAGTCCATATGAACTTGATATAGCTAAGGCAATTCCTTCTCTTTGAATGGGTTGGCAGGCCCATAACCAGCAAGTACTGCTGCAGTCCAGAAGCACAGCTGGAGGGAAGGTGCTAATTGTCTGTGTGCTGAAATACAGCCAGTGTGGACCAAGAATTTGGGGATCTGTCCCTGCAGTTTGTGCAGAATCATGTGTTTTCAAGATCTTAACACCTTGTCTCAGTGGATTTTGAGAAACATGATAAATATTTTAATGATAAATGGTGCCAGCCCACTGCCAAATGTCATGCCCTGCAAAGCAGGGTTAATAGAACCATAAAAGATAGGAGTATGTTCCCTTCTGTTTAGAATAAACTGTCAGGTCTGTTTGGAGGAATAAGTTTTCTGCGCCATTCAGTATGGAAAATTTTAGAAGAAACAGTTGAAGTTTACCAAAATTATAAATAGCTAAAATGATATTGTGAAATAGTGTCATAGGTTAACCCTGGTAGGCAACTAAGTGGCACACAGCCACTCGCTCACCTTCCCTTTCACCCCCACTGGGACAGGGAAAGAGAAAAGAAAAAGTCAGAAAAATCATGGGTTTAGATAAAATACTTAGTATTATGAAGCATATTAACTTCATCCCAGATAGATCCAGTGCAAAGAGGTAATGAATCATAAAAGCATATGTATTATGTTTTATCAGTGAGACATGAAGATGACTAAAGAACATTTTAATTCATGATGTTTAGGAACAGTGAGGTTTAAGAACAATTTGGTAACAAGACAGATAATTTGCAAAGTAATATGGAAAGTTGCTTACACTGAGAAGGACTGAATGGAAACTAAAAAACTGAGAATTTTATCAAGACATTTAGAGATTTCATTAAGAAAGTGAAGATTCTTGTATAGTACAGTGGTAAAAATAAGACAAGTTGTACTTCACTGAATAATGATGAGATGCCTGAAACAGGCAAAAAAACCACAATCAAAAGAACAAAAACACACCTAAAAAAACTCAAACCAAAAAAAACCCGCAGCCAATAGAGAGATTCAGTTAGAAGTTTTATAATATAAATGACAGTCAAGAAAAGGAGTCAAATGGGAGCTGTAAAGCCTGCAGAGGTGCTTGCAGTAACAACAAGTTACAAAGAGATGATTTAATCATGATAACTACAAAGAATCAACAATAACATCAGTCTAGCTGTGAAGAGTGAATGAGAACTGCTTTACCAATGGCAACTGAGCACAGTAAGAGCCATCATCCCAAAAGCACTCATTAGTCAATCTGAGAAACAAGATGATGGCACTGGCAAGACCAATAAAGAATATTAATTCATTGGAGATGGTTATTTGGAAACCACTGATCCACTTGTGTTTTGTTCTGTCTGGATGTCCATTTTTAAAGGTTAAATGTTTTTTACACAAAACAAAAAAAAACACCTTTTTTAATTCTGTAAACTAGTTTTCATCATATATTGTTGGAAATATGGGAATATTTCTTCCCAAATCATTATTCTTCTAGAGAGTACCAAAAGCCTTGAATCAGTTTTTCTTACAGTTTTTCATTAGGATCTGTGCATTCAGCTCTCATTTCTCCAATGGGAAATAGGCTAGAAGTAATGTAAGTGCATTGGCAGGAAATATTGCACAGATATGCCTTGTGTTTATTTCCCCTTTAATTTAAACCACCCTTACCTAGGAGGGCTCCTTTTTCTGCAGTAAATTTTTACCAGTAAAACAGTTTAAACCAGAAGCTTTTAATAATTGTTCTTATCAGAGACACATTCCTTTACACATTATGTTTTATACATCCCTGGAATGACCTCTTACTATAAAAATGCATTTTCTGTGTCGCTCTCATTCTTTTCAATACTATTGCATGAAAGGTTGATAAGTTGTAAAATAACATAATTTTCCTTGAAACAAGAACATTTTATTAGGATTTCTTGCTTCCTGAAATCAAAAAGTCATATGGACTTTGATTTGTCAGCACATTTTTTTACCTGGATTCATTGAAATGTGTTAAATAATTTAATCATGGCATCTTTATTATTGCTTGAGCACAGCAAAAAAAAAACCTCTTAATACCTTGAATAATCCTGGGTCTTTTGGAATGATGAACCCTGACCTTTTCCTTTCCCCCCACAGAAACTGTCAGCCCCCTCCTGCCAACTCTCATAAAGTGTTTATTGTGCCAGTGTGTGCTCTGTCGTGTGTTTGCACTTTCACATAGAGCTGAGTTTCAATAAAGCATGCATGCTACCATGCAGACCTTTCATCCATATTGAGCAGAGGCTGTTCACATGGAATAGGTAATAAATGGTTAAGAAGCTATTTAATGTGTCACAGCTGTAAACAACCACGTGTGCTTCTGATCTGTTCCAGGACAAAAGCAGTTAAGTTAATTAAAACATCACTAAGGACATTTTAAGGTAATTTGCTTGATTTTTGCCTTGAGATTTCGGAAGCTAATCCCTTTCAGCTATACTACTTTCTCAATGAGAAGAGCTAACTGGTTGTGTGACTGTTGGGTCCATCTCAGGCTATCATACAAATGGTTCATTTAAATAACTTTTTTAAAAGGCTTAAGCTCATTCATTTGATGGTACGCTGAAACAAACAAAGGCTCTCATTATAATGTCTGGTCTCTGGACTGCAGCTCATTGTCATACCTTCCATGCAGCCTTATATTCTGCTCTTATTTCTCCAGTGGAAAATGGACTACAAGTTACGCAAGTACAATGATATTTTCAGTCCCAGAATTGTGTAAGGATATTTTTCCTTCTCTGATGTACTTAAACTGAGGTCAAGCACAGAGTAGTTACCCTGCACTTAAACACTTGCTGTGTAGATATTGCAGCTGATCAGCATAGGCAGCCATTTCTTGCACCTACTAGCAGGACTCGGCTTGTCCTTATACAGCGTAAGTACCAAGCTTGAAACAAACCTTTTGTGCTTGACACCCTTCAGGCATTCTCCTACTAGTGAGTTCATTGCTTGTTAGTAAGCAGAAGGAAATGGTATGTGTAGACAAAAAAATAACAAACCAACCAACCAAAAAAAAATCATATTCACTGTACTAGCCAGAAGCTGAACACACAAAAATAACTATGCCAAATAAATACACCAAATTACTTTGTTGCTGGTGTCAGTGGAGCTGTCTTGACCGATGATGTGATTTTGTCTGGCAGCACTAAGGTTAGGTACAGTTCCATATTTCATGGTATAGTAGATTTATGTATCACTGGAGTCAACTCAGGCCTTCACACTTGCAAAATATGTAAACCCAGTATTCTGCAACATGTAGGAGACACACAGGCACACATGCAAGTATGATCTTGAAGTAACATTAGGAACGTAGAATAGTTTAGGTTTGAAGGGACCTTCAACAAAAATCTAGTTCTACCTTCTTTGCCATCAGCAGGGACAACTTCCATTAGATTAGGTTGCACAAAGCCCCATCCGATCTGATCATGAACATTTCCAATGACAAGTCCACAAATTCTTTGGCAACCTGTTCCAGTGTTTCATTTTAACCCATCTGCATATTAAAGAATTCTCTTTATGTCACTTCTTTTACACTGTAGATTCTGTCTGATCTAAATCTACCCTCTTGTAGTTTGAAACAGTTACCCCTGGTCGTGTTGCTACAGGCCTTGGTAAAAAGTGTCTCTCCGTGTTTCCTGTAAGTCCCCTTTGAGTATTGAAAAGCTGCTATAAGGTCTCCCCAGAGACTTCTTTTCTCCAGGCTGAATGACCCCAACTCTCCCAGCCTGTCTTCACAGAAAAGGTGGTCCAGCGCTGAGGTCATTGTCGCAGAACAAGGGGTGCTGTGTTATATTAGCTTTTAAGCATATGTGCATGTCTTCACCTAAAATCTAGCTTTCAGGAGACTGCACTTCTGGAGAAGTTCTGTTCTGAAACTTTATTAACTCTTAAAGGTGAAGAAGGTGAAAAACTGTTCTAATCAGACCATCAACTGTTTAATATGAATGTTTGTTTTGCAGTGTGGAAACAATTAATGATGGCAATTTCCACATTGTGGAACTGCTAGCTATGGATCAGATTCTATCGTTATCTATTGATGGAGGAAGCCCCAAGATAATTACCAATTTGTCCAAGCAGTCCACTCTGAATTTTGATTCTCCACTGTATGTAGGAGGTAAGAGGATCTTACTGCTTCTTACTAGAGGTATCGTAGCAAATTTATTCTGATAACTTTAATAAACACATGGTAAGAGACTCATTCATTGAGATAACATCTTAAAATGAAACATAAGCAGTTAATAATTTCAATTTTAAGAAATAGTATGTCCTCAAACTGCACCAGTTACGCTTTTATAATTATGTTTATTTTTTACCACTGTAAAATTCTGTAATTTTCAGCTGTTACTTAGCATTTTGTTATACTGAAGAAGAGTGCTTAGCATTGTTTAGCTACATGAAGATTTAGTAATGCCTATTCAGAGAGTATAGATTGGTAGTGTCCTGTTTTGCTCATGTTTTACATTTCTATTTCACTGTACAGGTATCTGCAGGAAATGATAGCAAAGTATAAAGCCACCACTTTGTGCCTCCTTACTGACCTTAGTAGCAAGTCTAAGTTCTGAGTGATCAGAGATTCAGCATGTTTTTTAAATACTGCTTATCTACTACCAATTTTCAGGTTCTACTTAGTTTACACACTTACAGGAGGAATGTAGAGAGTCTCCTTCTGATCTGTTTTTTTCTGTAAAAAGAACTCCTACTTTCTTTTTCATTTTGTCTAATTCTTAAGAACTCTTTTTTGTCTGAGAATAACTTTTTAGACTCAAGCATCTTGCTTCCTTGCCGAAAACTATGCTACCTATAGTACATTTGTGAGATGTGTACTTTCTCTAGAAAAGATGATAGTTTTCCTCTTTCTAAATGCACAGAAAAGCTCAGGGTACTTTTTTAGTTTTGTTTCCAATGAAAAATAAAAACAGCTGCTTTTGATCCCAATCAAGTATTGACTATTTCTGCTATAAAACTGTGCAACAAATACCTCAGTTATAAGTGATGGGGAGTAACATGACTTTTGTCTGAAAATTCACATTCTTCATGTGAAACACTTCAGGGTTTTGTCAGATCTTTTCAGATTTGTCATTGCCTCTTTCCATCTGAAATGGGAAGAATTACAAGACAGAATTCAGTGTTAGTCATCACTTTTCATAGCAATAGAAGAAAAGAACTAAAATTATTAAATGTATTAGCTGCCTTTAAAATTGCTTCATATCATGAATCTTCAAAGGAGGACTGCTCTGTGGAAGCACATTGCATTTTTTCATGTGTATTGCTTCTGTTGTCTACACAGTATCCTCTGCTGGACAAAGAGGTGGCCCTAGATTCTAGTAAGTCACTGTGTGCCTGCTGATTTGTATTGTCAACATCAGTTCTTCTAATGACTGCTGAGGACAATCATACTATTTGAAAGCTGAGCTTAGTGCAGAACAATCGCCCTGGCAATTGCAGGCACCTTTTGATTAAATGAGGCTACACTGCCAACTGTAAACATTTATTCTAGGCACGTTTGTAATACTGAGATAATGGTTCTCTTCCTTGCTTCTTAACCTTGCAGATCTGTGTCTCTATTAGGAGAATATTACTAATCTGCTTTGTCATTTTGAAGTATCAGAAGAATAAATTTTGGAAATTTAGTGGTTTGATTGCTAAGAGCAGCAGTCTTTTTCATTCTAGTGCATATTCTTTAGAGAAGCCCTGCATTTCTTCTATTTCAATTCTTCACATTCAGGCTCCAAGCAGACAATTATTTCTGCTTTCACAGAAAATATTGACCCAAAAAAGAATGAAAACCAATATTATAACAAAATTAAGGAAAAAAAAAATCCAGTAGGTTGATGGTCAGCTCTTAAGGTTTTGTGTTCTTTATCTATGTTTTTCTAATTTATCTACTTACAATTCTTAAAATTCTTGAGACAGTTAGTTTTCATCCTTTTTAACCATCTTTATGGGAATCGTTATGATGCTTCTTATCCAACTGTATCTAGATTTTTTAGAGAATTTGATCACACATTTCAATCAGTTAAGAACTTACATTCTCACTAGGATTTCATGCAGTATTTTTATCTTTGCCAAACTCTTAGTTTGACACCTATATCGTCATGTAGCTTACACTTGCTCTTTCCACTTTCCTGTTAAAATGGCATTTCTGATAAGCATCACCTCAGTTGGCAGGATGAAATTCAGACTTGACAGCAAGCCCTTGTATAGTGTATGCTTTCATTCCCTTTCGTTCCCTCTCATTCCTTCTCTTCTTGCCTCCACCCACTTTTTTTTAATTTTTTTTTTATGTTACCTTTGGGTCACAATATTTAGGTTGGTTTGGAAGGGGTAATTTAATATTATTTTTTTTCTGAAACTGAGCTAATCGATTGATACTTTTTTTTTTTACCCTTTTCCAGCTGTATGGCTCTTTTGTGTGGTCAAAATACACACGCTGGATATTTTTCAGGCTTTCTATAACAAATTTCAGTAAATCATGTTGAAAGCCCATGGCTTTTTGTAAGAAATCTTAAGGGACAATCTGTTTCTTCTCAAAAATTCTTCAAAGGAATCACAGACGTCACTGATACTTCACATTCTTCTCTTAGAAATTAGAGCATATTTTACTAGTTGAGAGTGGCCCCTTGTTTCATGGATGTCCCTTTTTCTGAGACAGGTAGGGTATCAGCTGCTTCTCATTTGTGCCTGCTCTCTTCTAGCAGCTTCTAGAATGAGATACTCATTTTGACAGTTTTACTGTATCACTGTTATATAATAGAGATCTTAGCATTTACCCCCTTGAGCAGTAATTTACCTACAGTCAGGTTCAGTGACCAGAAGCTTAAAAGCGGGTAGGAACTATTCTCTTACCTTGCCAAACACAGAACTGAAATATTTTTCTCTGTTTCTACGGCAGTTCTTTCCTAACTGGTAAAGAACCTTTATACAGAAATTATCTAAGAAATATTGCTAAAATTTTCATACACACTTTGGCCTTCTAACATTTGGTAACTTGCTAGAAGAAGCAAAAAATGTATAGGCTAAAAGCTTGTGTATATGCTTGCATTGTGTTTCCAAATGTCTACCTTATTAGAGACTAATAGGGAAAAAATTCTCTGCATCATGTGTGATATACCTCCTATTACCTGGTATCATACGTGCTTATGGTTCCCAGAAATCACATCTAAATTTCCTGACAAGTGTAACATCTACTTTAGCATTGCATTGCTTAGTTTTTTACACCTTTTATTTTTACCAAGGGTAATTTCAGTGCCTCTATTCTGCTATGAGATACTTCAAGCCATATGCCTAAAAAATTGCTGAGTATTGTTTTACAGGGAGATAACAGTGTGAAGGGGCTTTGATGACTCTGCCTTGCCCCTGGTTTGGGAATATGGCTAGTAGCTGTAAGGAAATGGAAACTCATGATTGTTTGCAGTCTGAGTCCTTTAATATAGTAATTCCCAGACTATTTTACTGTGGTAGTTTGACCTGGGCTGGATGCCAGGTGCCCACCAAAACCATTCGATCAGCCTTCTCCTCGACCAGGGAGAGAAAATATAATGAAAGCTCATGAGTTGAGGTAAGGATGGTGAGAGGTCACTCACTGATAGCTGTCACAGGCAAAACAGACTCAACTTGAAGAAATTAATTGGATTTATTACCAATCAAAATCACAGTAGGATAATGAGAAGTAAAACAATTCTTAAAGACATTCTCCTCCCTCCCCTCCCTCCTTCACAGGCTTAACTTTTCCTGATTCTCTACCTCCTTCCCTCAAACAACACAGGTAGACAGGGTTACAGATAGTTCATCACATGTTGTTTCTGCTTCCTCCTCAGGGAGATGAGTTCTTCCCAGCTCTAGTGTGGGGTCCCTCCAGCAGGGGACAGTTCTCCACAAACTTCTCCAGTGTGAGTCCTTCCCGCGGGCTGCAGTTCTGCACAAACTGCTTCAGCATGGGCCCCTTTTTTCACACAGGGTTCAGTCCCTCAGGAACAGGCTGCTCAAGTGTGGGTCCCCCACAGGGTCACAAGCCACAACAGAAAACCTGTTTTAATGTTGGCTCCTCTCTTCACAGTTTCACAGGTTCTGCCAGGAATCTGCTCCAATGCAGGCTTCTCCTGGGGTCACAGTCTCTTTTCGAGCTTCGTCATGGGTCTCCTCCATGGGCTGCAGGTGGATATCTGCTCCCTGATGGATGTCCGTGGGCTGCAGGGGGACAGCCTGCTTCACCATGTTCTGCACTATGGGCTTCAGGGAGTCTCAGCTCCAGCACCTGGAGCACCTTCTCCCCCTCCTGCTTCACTGACTTTGGTGTCTGCAGAGCTGTTCCTCTCACATGTTCTGATTTCTCCTCTCTGGCAACAATTACTTCTGCATAGTAACTTGTTTGGGTTTTTTGACTTCTTAGATGTTATCACAGAGGTTTTACCACCATCACTGATGGGCTTGGCCTTGACCAGCACTGGGTCCATCCTGGAGCTGGGCTGGCATTGGCTCTGTCAGACATGGGAGAAGCTTCTGGCAGCTTCTCAGAGTATCCACCCCTGTAGCATCCCCAAAACCTTGCCACACAAACTGAGTCCATTTACTTAACTGATAAGATTAGGCTCTTCAACAGTATGGATGCAAAATTGTTCATTTCTATAGTCACTGAAGCCTAGCACAAATGAAATTACAATAACCTCTAAATGAAAGGCAGGTCTACTTCCTTAGCTTGCACAGCACTTCTGCATTACTCTTAATTGCTCGTAATAACTCTAGAAAATCATTAGAAGTATTAGTTTGCATGGTTAAGGAGCAACTGTGTAGAACATTGCTGCTTTCTGTCATTATATAAGTACCAGAATGAAAATTGTTAATTTTGCCTAGGAATAAACCCATGCAGTTAATAAGAGTATTTATTTTCCGGTAAACAGATCCTTTTCTAATGCTCAGTGCACTTTGATTTCCTCTATTTGTGAGTCTCTGGAGGTATTTAGGAATTTGTGTATTCATTATTGGGAAGTAATATTTTAAGGACAACCTACTTTTTGTATGATGAAGTCTTATACACATCTCTTAAGTGTGACCTAGAGGCTTACAGTTTTGGAGCTGATTTACATGCATGTTGGACAACCAGCACAATTTCCAACTGATTGTTCCTCTCTAGATTATTGTTCATGGCTGTGGTCTGAATATCTAAGAATAATTAAAAACAAATATTTCTTTTAAAATATAGAGAAAATGGTACAGAAAATTGTAACAAAGATTACGCTGATTATTTGCTGTTATTAATTTCCTAGGCATGCCTGTGAAAAATAACATAGCAGCTTTACGCCAGTCTCCAGGACAGAACGGCACTAGCTTTCATGGTTGCATTCGTAATCTGTATATCAACAGTGAACTCCAGGACTTCAGAAATGTGCCACTGCAAGTGGGAATTCTGCCAGGTTGCGAGCCTTGTCATAAGAAAGTTTGTGTGCATGGAACATGCCATGCTACCAGCCAGTCAGGCTTTTCCTGTGAGTGCGAAGGAGGATGGACTGGACCCCTCTGTGATCAACAAACTAACGACCCGTGTCTTGGAAATAAGTATGTCTTTCCTCAAGACAGAACAGTAGTATATTATGCATATAAGTCTCGTGTATTTTTTTCATAAAAGTTCACACTTGCAAGAAGCAAAGTAGCTGTGGCATGTAAAAGTGAAAACAGCATCCCAGATATAGTGTATTCTTTCCATAAACCTACTGAGGGAAAGTCCCCAGTTTATGGGAGCAGTTCTGCCTAAACCCTGGGGGGTACTCTTAATTATTCTGTAGGGGCTTCTTCTGTAATGAGTTGCACTGATGCAAGTGTTGGTATGACCCTTGGTAAAAAATCTTTTAGAAGAAGTTGCAAATGGAAAAAGTTCTCTTTGCTTACTTATAACTGTATAGAATGAGGAAATAATAATATCATTGTTAATATTCTCTACAGTGTTTAAAAATTGATACAATAGATATATCTAATATTTTATATTTTCATAGTACCCCAGGTTTTAGCAGGAAAATACATTTTGATCTTTATGGTAAACTTATGTTTAAGTGCTTGTGTGCTAGTTCTATTTGCTAATTCTAGTTTGAATATTTTATATGTCTATAGACAGGTTCATGTATGTAAATGTGTAGAGAGAGAAGATATATATATATGTGTGTGTGTGTGTATATGACAGTATTGATATCTATGCATGCACATCTTTTAAATTTACTGCAGAGACAGATTCAATTTTTTGGTTCACGTACTCCCAGCACAAGAAGATCAGAAGCTTCCAAAGTTCAAAGTTCTTCAGGATTTATTGACCTTGGGCAACAAGATGCCATTCTGTTTGGCCTTACCACTCTCCTCACCACAGCTTGGCAAATATCTTTCTCTTTCTTTTGGTAAAGTAGGCCTGCTTGGGGTTTTTGGCTGCTGGTTTTGTCAGTGCTTTGGCCTATGTAACTTTTGACTTTTAAAGATAAGTGGCCCGAGTTTGCTGAGAGATTCTAGTAAGATGATTTTCAACTCCCATCTAAAATGATGTTTAAATGATCTTTTCAGATAGTGCGTGGAGAGTCTGACCCTTTAAAGCTTTATACAGCGGTTAGCATGCTTTACAATGCTGTTAGCATTGTCTACATTGGTTATAGACTCTTTCAGTGCTGTTAAGGTTTGAACTCTTCCCAAAGCTACAACAGTGAGTTTTTGAGGCATGTCATTATTGCATTTCATTGTTTATGAGTCTCTTTCTTACCCTGTCCTCTTTCACAGTAAGTTTAAAGAAAGCAAGTCACAGCAGGTTAAAAAATAAAAATGCAACTTTTATCGTATCTATTTTATACTCTAGGAGTAAAAAATTATGTCAGATTGTGTCCACAAGTTTTCCTTAAAGAAAAGAATTTCTTTAAACTGTCCTTGAAATACGAGGTTATTCATAGGTTCTTGTAACTGTTCACATTAGCACCCAACCTGAGTGCTTTTTTTCTGCAGTAAATTACAAGGTTATCAGTATCAGATACAGGCAGTATCAAAGATAGAGTTAAGTGAGCACAGCATTTGTATTTTGTTTACTCTTGAAGGTATTGGGTTTGTTTCAGCTGTATACAGTGCTGTAAGCTTTTAAAAGAGAAAGCCAAACCAAAATTTTTTATTTGGAGTGAAGGATGGCTTTTTGTTCTGTAGTTCCTGAGGATTTTGATTCTGTGTTTCTTGATCCATCTCTAAATTGTGTTTATTGAATAGATGCATTGTCTCCATCTAATGCAGTATCAAATTCTGCTTTATCTGAGAAACAGAGTTGTCGCTGTGATCTCTTTTTCAAAAATATAGGTGATCTTTTTGAGATCCCTACACATCATGAAAAGGCTTAAGACTTAGATTTGTTTTACCTAACTCCAGGTGCTTAAATTCAAAACACAGTGACCAAAATTTGTTCTTTAGTCAGTAAAGGAATAAACACATTTCAAAAGAGTAAATTAGAGCTCAAGCTGTCTAATGACCCTCTGGATAAGCTCATTTCTGTCCATGACTTTGTGGAGCTCATGGCAATTATACATCTAACTTGTGTGCCTGACATAGATACCTAAAATTAGAAGAGATGAAACTGCGCCCAAGAGTTTGCACTTAGCTTGATGTTCCTTTCAGTACAGTCTGAAGATGAAATTTAGGGCTTCAAAGAGCAGGTGGAAACAAAAGTATGAGAGTTGGCATTAGCTAAGATTTAATCATCTTCTAAGTCAAGTAAAACTTTGCCAAAGATCCTGACACAGATTGCTTTGATATCTAAAGCAGCCTATATAGAATATGACATGATGTCAGTGTCACCTGAGTAACTTTGTAGATCAGATGTCCTAAAAGCAGATGTTTTATAAATGGTGAACAGATCAAATGCTGAACATAATGAAAACTAAACAAAAGCTATTTGCCCTGTGATACTGTCTAAGCCTTCAATTTTGAATTGCTTAATAAGTCTTGGAATATCAGACTTCAATCACAGGAACAATTTGTAATTTTTGTAGGGAACACGGTTCAAAATACAGAGTAATAGGAAAGTTGGAGGTGCTTAAGCTATTAGTTTTATATTTGAAATTATTGATCCCAAAGTGGCTATGTGAATGGAGGCTACATGTTGTGCCTTCTGTTTAAATATCCCAACTGATTCCCCTTACTCTTTTTCCTCTCAAGATGCACCATGCTTAAATTAAAGGTACAGATGGAGAATTGTAATGCAGATTTCATTGATGAGGGGAACTTGTTGATCTTTGTAAAATAAAACAGTTTTAAATAGTTAATGCAAGTTTTTCAAAGTTCAAATATTATGCACTTGTCAATTTTACCAAATCTCTTATTGTACTAAAGGAGTAGAGAACAAAGAAAAAAGGTCTTCAGGAATACAGGCTATGTTATCTAAAAGAATTCAAAATCAAATATTATTCTTAACAGAATTCTTCTTTTCCCATGACATGCAATTTTAGAAGAATTTTTGCCATCTTCAAATTGAAACAAATAATTTTATTCTAGATCAAAAGGGATTTTTTGAAAAATCTAGATCTTTTCATTTATTTAGGTAGCTGCCACAACCTACTAAGGAGGCTGTGAGCTCAAGGATCTTACAATATAGAGAGGAAAAACATTAGAGAAGAGAAACATTGGGAAGGGTGGCTGTGGTCTTGAACATCAGGACTGCATTCTTCCCTGCACAGGAGTCTTCACTGTGGGGAAGATTCCCACGTGTTTCCCTGGGAACCAGTATGTAGATAGAAAACTTGTCTATCAAGACAACAGTTAAAGAGAATAACATTATTTCTAGGAAGAAAGTTATTGACCCTGTGCTACAAAATGAACAAACAGGAGTGATTTCATTCCAAGTCGTTGCTGCTGTTTTCAGATGAAATTCCCCAGTGTTCAGCGCACACTTAGACAGGCAAGTGAACATCCTGCTTTTGGGAAGTACCACCTCTCTCTCAAAGAGAAATAAGATCAGCTGTGTGTTCCCCTACTGCTGTATGTCAGAACTTAACACGCAGTCTTTTTTGTCGAACAAGATTTGACACTGCCACAAACATTGACCAAATCTCAACTGCGAGATTGTGTAATCACTTTGGGTGAGACTTGATAACATGCAACCTCATCTGATGGGAGTTTCTGCATGAGTACTGGATGAGAGCTGTTGGCTTGCAGTGAAGTAAAGAGCTGCCTCACACATTTTAAGACCTGCTACTGGCAGCTGCCAACACAGACTAATGTGTTTGAAGGGGAAGCACATGTTCAGCTTTGAACTGCCATTGCTTGGGTCAGAAGAGTTTCTGGTAGGAAGTGCCTGAGCTGTCCTTGTGCTGGGAGTCCCATAGTTCATGATTGACAATATGGGGTTTCCTTTAAGCAATACACGAACCAGCATTTCAGGTGAGTATCCTTTCTCTTTGACTTGATTTTGCTGTGGTGTTCTCAAAAGCATGCTGAAAATCTAGGTAGACAAAAAAATGTTGTTTTTAGTAGCTGTGGCCTGTAAAAGTCTTCCATAACACATCTACAGTGGCTATTTTCTGGTGAGAGAGAGTTTCGTACTGCAGCTTGTTTTGTGTAAACCTGCATACCAATTAAACCACTTCACTGCATCTCACTGAAAAAGTCCATTAGAAGCAAAAGCAATTTCTTCTGAGTACAGTCCAAAGTATTTGTAGTTAATGTTGCTTAGCCTGAACTTTGATGAATAATTTATTTTTATTCTCTTGGGCTTGTTTCCCCTGTAGATGTGTGCATGGTACCTGCTTGCCGATCAATGCGTTTTCATACAGTTGTAAATGCCTGCAGGGACATGGGGGAGTCCTCTGTGATGAAGAGGAAATGCTGTTTAACCCCTGCCAATCCATCAGGTGTAAACATGGCAAATGTAGGCTTTCAGGACTTGGGAAACCATATTGCGAATGCGGCAGCGGATACACGGGGGACAGCTGTGATAAAGGTAAAAAAAATTAATGTTGTTGTTGTGGTCTTAGAAAATAGTCATGGGTTTTTTTTTTTTATTAAAACATGAACAGCCAAACACATGAACAGCCAAAAACATGACCAGATTTTTTTTTTTACCACAACACACACATTTGTTGCCTTTTTTTTTTTCCTACCATAAGAATTTATCTTGGTGAGAGAACAAACTTTTCCCATGAATTTGTTTACATTTTGAGGATTTTTTTCATCAAATGTTTTGCTGTGAAAACATTTCTTTTTTTTTTTTTTGCCTTTATTCAGAAACACATTTTTACTATATTTAACTATTACCTTTTACCTGCTGTATCTTTCTGTATTTATTGTTTCTCTACCTTCTGCAACTGAGAAGCCAAATCCAATGATTCTGCTCCTAGTTTTATCACAAACTCTACTTTTGACCTCTCAGCTTCAACTGATTTATCACAGCGAATTATGCAGGTGAGATGGATGAAAACAGGATGACTTTTCCCCCTACCTTTTTCTTTTTCCTTTGTCTATCAAAGCTCTCCCTCTCCCTATCCTTCCCTTACCCCAGATGGCATTTATTTTGTATTGTATCTAGATGTGAGTAGAATAGAAGAATATAGTTGTAGAACTTTTAACAGATGTCTCATTTTTAGCAGGCTTTATACCTCAGTAATTTATGAAGTTAGTGGAATGTAACATATTAAATAAGAGTTTGAATAATATTAAACTCCAGGTCTAATAAATTAAATTGCATGCTCTCTGAAACATTTCCCTATGGTAAACAGAACCAGCTGCAAGCAATGTAGGAACAGAAGATGTGTATTTTTATAAAAGAGGAAAAGATTTAAGCTTCCAATTTTCTTGTCATTGTAATAGCTTCGTATTTATGGTTTACATATACATAATATAAGCTCTACCGAAAATAGGAGGTATAGTGAATAAAACCCACCATTAATCAAATTACTTTTTGTAGAACCACTAGTTTCTAACATACAGTGAGTCAAACTTTAAAATATCAACCCCAACTGCAAATAGTCGCACAGCATCTTCCTTAGCAATGTCAACCGTTCTTTGACCTGTGTATCAAAAGTGTATCTCTTATTTTAAATCTTGTTTTCTACAGAAATCTCTTGTCGAGGGGAACGAGTCCGAGATTACTACCAAAAGCAGCAAGGGTATGCTGCATGCCAGACGACCAAGAAGGTATCGAGACTAGAATGTAAAGGAGGATGTTCCACTGGGCAGTGCTGCGGACCACTAAGGAGCAAGAGACGGAAATACTCTTTTGAATGCACTGACGGGTCGTCATTTGTGGACGAGGTTGAAAAAGTTGTGAAGTGTGGCTGTACAAATTGTCCTTCCTAAGTGTCCCTGTCACACTTGTCTTTTGAAAATGTTGTATACTTATTGACCGTGTCGGACTAATTAATACTTCATAGTGGAAATATTTGAAATATATTGTAAAATACAGAACAGACTTATTTTTATTATGAGAATAAAGACTTTTTCTTCATTGAAAAAAAGATTCAAGTGCTTGAACTGAGACTTCTCATACCCAAGAGGACCTTTGAAGAAAAAAAAAAAGACCTGGTAACATTGCAACAGAGATGGGAAATTTTAACTGCTTTTAACATGGATTCTTCTTTATAACATGCTGAAGATACACTGACACTATATACATGTGACTTTCAACTTAACAGCTGAGAGATAAAAAATTGACCAGAATATAAGGCTTGCTTTTTCATTTTCATATCAGTATATTTTATTGTCTTGACAGACCATACCAACCACTTGCCTATGGATGAGGAAGCATTATAAGCAAAAAGAATCAGATTACACAGATATAACAATTGATTGAAACACATTTTGTCTTTTGGAATTACTAAGCATCTTGCGAAGATGAGGTCCCATTTAATGAATGGGAAATGGGAGATACGAGAATATACTATAATCCTGAAATCTCCTGATGATGTATACTTTTATGTCAGCATGTTAACAAAAGAAGCATAAAAAAAGTGTTTATCTTCCCTTTTCCAGTATTAATTCTCTGTAATATAAATGTTTGGGGGATGATAAAATAGATTATTGATGGGTAAATTAGTAATAATATGGATTTCTGTTTCTATGAGTTCTAAACAACTCTATACAGTATTCGGTTTCATTGAGAAATATTTATTGTATCAAAGTACATTGTACTTAACCCTTTTAGGCCATCCCTTTTACTGTTTTTCAATGCTTTAATATATATTAATTTATATTTGTCCCAGTATTTTTGTAATTTTTTTTTAAAGGACTTAAAAATCAGGATTTTTTGCAATAGAACTAACGTAGCATGTCTTCTTGGGGTAAATGTTTTCAGTCTGTTTTCTCCTTTCCATTCCCTTTTACTTTTCCTTAGAATCTGACCACTTGGTGTCACTGAATTGAAAGTGGTGACAATCTGCAGTTTCACATACAGCAGATATTCAGGACACCTTCCAAGAACCTGTAATGTATGACAGAAAATGTCTTTACACTAGATGGCAATTGTAGAGAAGTTGATTTTCCCTATATGCAGTACTTACAGAAAATAAGATGGCGTGTAGAAAATGACATTAGAAGATAGATCTTTAGAAATTAATATTCCCATGGAGCTCTTTACCTTTTATATAAAAAAAAAAAAAGGCTGTGCTATCAAGAACTGTGACTTTCCCCAAATAATAAAACTACTTTACTGCCCTAATGTTCCCCATGTTAACATGTTGCTGCTAAATTATAATGTAGAATTGGTAATCAATAGTGGGTTGTGTTCTTCTTTCAGTAAAACCCAGGGTACCCTGTAAAAATGCAGATGTTTTTTCAATTTTATTTTATTATTTTTTTTACAAAAAAGTTAGATGTACATGTGTAATACAGTGTGCTTTGTCATATTTGGACTGATATCAGTAATGCTACTGATGTTTGTAAATTAAACAGATATTTACTTCATTTACAGCTTTTATTTGTATTCTTCTGAAACTGAGTCTATCCTAATACTTCAACGGTTATAAAAATGGCAATTTGACAGTTGTTCTAGCAAGGAATTTCATCCTTCTGAAGGACTCATTATCACTAATCTTGGACTAAGTATTTTAAATTTAAGCAATTGGATTGGATGATACGTAACCAGGTTTCTCTTCTGTAATATCTATTTTTTACAAATAATTTTGTATTTATTTTACTTAGTCTACTTTAGAATTTGTCTAATTATCCAAAGAGAAAGCTTTTGGAATGAGGCTACTTTTGCAGCTTCTATGACTGCTAAATAATCTGCTGTAAATAGGGGTAGCTTTGAGGAGAAAGAAGGCATTTTTGCCTAACAGTCCTTATATAGCATTCTCGAATACAGAAAGATCCCTTGGAGCTCGAAGTCCCTGTACCAGCTATCTGGAGTCGGATTGCTTGTTGTCCTCATACTGACAGACAAAGAATTTTGCACTGGTATTCAAGCAATACTAGCAGCTGCTGGTGATCCTCAGGCCAGCAAGAGAGGGACTTTTTGTGGTCTGTGAGAAGAACCAAAACCAGCTCTAGAATAAACAAACAGACAAACAAACATACATACAAACAAACCCCAACGAACAAACAAAAAAGCCCACCTGAAAACCCCTACCCAAAACCACCTACCTGTGTGAAGGAATACAAGGGACCTATGTCAGTGATTCAGCTCGCCTTAGAAACCTGAGCAGCCCCTCATTCTCACCACTGAAGGTCCTGAAGCATTGACAAGGTATGCCACTGTGCATGACAAGAGATCATTTTCTCAATGGCATGGGTCACCCTGACACCTTTCTAATAGCTAAATCAAGTTTCTTGTAATATTGCTATAATAGGCTGCCTTGTACCTGTATTCCCCAAAAGAGAAATGTGGACCTGAGGGAATGGTAGCATTAGGTATAGCTAACACAGTGGAGAATCTAGTTCAGTGCAGACCAATCCAGACACATAGGTTTTCATTCAAAAACGTAAGTTGTGCAGCTTTTAGCACAGTGCTTAGGGATTAGGTATTTCTTCCTGTGTCTGCTACCTGCCCTAAAAATCACTTTCATACATCTTGCTTTTAGTGTATTGAATAAAATGCATAAACTGCATTGGATCTCAAGGATATGACTCAGTACAGTGACCAAGTCCTCAATTCAAGTTAACACTGCATACAATTCAAATTCTTTATTCATTAGAAACCATGAAAAATAAAACTTGAAGATTCCATCGTTTTCTGCCAGTATTCTTAAAAGCTGCAAAAAAGAGAAAGCACATGAATACCGCTTAATTTGTACTGGCTCATGCACAGCTCTTACTCTCATCTCACAAATGACAAAACTGTGAAAGATCATGGAAAAAAAGACCATACTTGCATAAAAGAGTAACAAAAGTCATTGTTCTTTGCTTACTGTTGAAAGTCAATTCAGAACAGGAAATATCACACATGGAGACAGATTCTGCAGTCTGTATTAAAGTTTCTGGGATAGATGGATATTCAAGGGGTAGAAACACAGTTCTAAGAAAACCAATCCTATGAACAAGCTTTGAGGGATACAGTTTATTTTCTAAGCTCTATTGTAATAAGTATTTTGTCTTCAGAATACTTTTTATTGCCATATGGGGATACTATGAGCCTTAGTATTTTAAGAAACTTTGTAATATGATGTGTGGGTGCCACAACCAATATGATACTCATATGATGTTATGAAGGCATTTGCCTGGGAAGACAAGCATGCAGAGGTTTTATAAATGACAACAAATCTGGCAGACCTAATAATCCACAGTGTACTTGCAGGGATAGTGGCAAGGCACTAGAATAAGTGGATTGTCACCATGTTAGTTTTGATGAGTTGGATGATGACTAAGACATGAGGGGCAGAGTGGTACATTTTGGAAAGGAGCTTGCTGTTAAGAAGAAAATGCCCAGAAGTTCTGGAAAAGTGTCAAGAGTCTTGGGGCTGTTGCACTGAAGTTCTATTTTGGGAGCTTTATCTGTTGTTGCTTGAAAGTTATGTATTTAAAAGAAATCTCTTTACAGTTCTGAAAAATGCATGCTTGATCTTTCTATCTTGAGTTAATCCTATTGTCTGAGGAAAAGTTTATCTTTCCAAATCAATTCAAAATCCTATCTTTTGGTTCCTTTTCTTCTCCTTTAGAAGCAAGTGTTATTCTTTCAGTAGCTCATTAGACATGCAAGTGTCTGTGCTTCAGCTATCCCACCTTACAGTGGAGAGCCTGGCACATCATTTCAGTTCCCATAAAGTGCAGTTCACCAGCTGAGCCATTCAGGATTCTTGGCTTTTAGAAGAAATATCTATAGACTGAGTTGGTATCTCCAGTCTATTTAAGATTCCTGGAGTGGAAATCAGAAAATCATTGGTACTTATGACTAAGAAGGGGCTGTCAGGAGAACAGTAAATCTGAAGTGTTTGCCTGGAGAGCCTGGCTCATCCCAGAGAGCCAACTCTTTCACAGTGTTCTGTATGTATTGTGTTCCTGGGAGACAGGGAAGTTGTTCTCATCCTTTCTGAAATATTTCAGAGTAGAGGGATTTTGTGTCCTTTTGCAAATAAATTGTCTAGGCTGGAAGTCATAGGCCTCTTTGGCCCTCAGCCAGGTTAAACTGTGTATGTATACCTTAACATCAGCCATCATCTTGGACACCAACAGATCCTGACGTTAAAAAAAGTGAATAAATCTTGCTCTCCGTTTAATAAAACACAGATGGGAAAAGCAAACCAAACAGAGAGTTAACAGCTCTATTCACTAGTCTCCTGGGCTCCATGTGATTAAATCAGAGTTGGAGGGTATGTTCCTGCTGCTGCTGTTCTGGCCAGTGTCCGTGGGGGTGATGGCCAGCAAAGGAGAAGTATTCTGTCAGAGCTGCATGTCATTTGTCAAGCTGAGAAAAAACAGTCATCTCACTGAACAGCAAGACTTCTGGCTATCCACAGTCCCAGCAAATATGCTCCAGCTCTACCGCATGACACCCATGCTGCAGGAATTTTGCTCAACCATGGGAACAGACTTTAAAACTGCCTCCCAGATCCACAACTTTATTTCAGAATGTTGATCTTAGTAATGCTTTCTGGTCTTTACAACTCCATCCTTTTATTTCATTCCAGATTAGAGTAAACTCCTTTAGTTCTAGACATCGAGCCTCAGTACTCTCAATCGCTGCCCTACGCTAGATTCAGGAAATTAAGACTCGGGGTTTTGTTCCTTTTTTAGGTATTCATTAACATTTGGAGGGGGATAAGAAGATCTGCCTTAAAGAAGAGACAGGTTATACGTCCAGATACAGAGGAAAAACATTTTCCTGGCCTTTACAATTCAGAAAATGTTAGGTTACCTTCTGTGCAACAGTCTGACATTCATAGATTGACATACACTTACTTATTTTATGGATTTATAAACTTAGACCAGGGGAATTCCTATCTGGTTTTCTCTGCTGCTACCTTTTTTTTTTTTTTTTAATCCCCCTTTTAGGGTACTTTCCATATCAAAAGAGACAAATATTGGATTAATGTGCCTGGGTTGCTTACTCTGTCATTTAAGTTCCTTAAAATTATCCAGTAGCCTTTTTCCAGGACATTTTTCTTCTTTCTCATAGTTTTTTTCACATTCTAGGATTCAATCTGTTGTTTCTGTGAAACTCTGTCCACTTTGTTTAATTTCCAGAACAGATTTAATCCTTCCAAAGAGAGGAAAAGGATACCTTTTTTTTCCTGTAGCTGTGCCTAAAATCTCTCACAGAACATCTTTAGAAGTATGTTTTCTTTCAAAGTCCTCTGAGAATAGGTTAACTTGAGTTGTTTTTACTGCAAACTTGGGGTTTTTTTTCTTTTGCTTCTGATTAGCTTTATTTATTTAATCACATTTCTGTGTTTCTGCTATGGTAACAGCAATAAGAGTAGTACCATCTGACCTATGCTTTAGAAGTTGCTTGCTGTTTTGAAATAGCAAGTTTAAAGAGTTTGAGGTTTGCCTGTTCTCACTCCTTTTTTTTTCCCCCTTCCTTTGTTTTGTTTTTCATTGAGTCTCCTTCCCTAACAGTTCACCCATTTTTCGTAGTTTTATGTTTGTTTTGTATAGGAAAAGTAAGAACATGAGACAATATCAACAATAAATAAAACTGACCACAGAAAACACATAGATCGACACAGATCTCTGAATATCCACAACGTGACCATGTGGCTTAGCTTCCCTCCTGCTCCAGGCTCTGCAGACACTGCTTGCTCCCCCCCTTTCTCACCCACACGACTCCAGACCTGGCTGTGCCTGCCACTCCCACAGCCTTCCCAGATGACACTTCTTCACCTTCCTGCATGTGCCTTCCCTAAGATAACTTGAGGATCTAGTCAGGGCAAAACAGCATGCTGGCGATGGAAGGAACACTCTCCAGCTAATTAACAGTTCAGCATTAAAAAATCAAGTATTACTTAATAAACTGTTACAGCAAAGTGCTTGTACCAATCAGCAAGAATTGTGGCTGTCAAAACATTTAACTTATAGAACTCCCATTGTGCGTGTGAGATGGAGAATGACACCTCTTTGTTCTGATTCTGAAAATTGTAACCAGGTAAATTGAAAGGAAGAATAGACACACAGCACTCACTGAAAATCTGCTCAGTAATTACATGCAGAATCCACAAACAAAGAGAAACTATGCCCCAGTTTGTCTGTTCTGTTTGGGTTTTAACTAAGACAACAAATAATAATAAATAGGTATTTATTGGAAATAAGAATGCTAAAGGGTTCTGGCTGCATCCAAATGCTGTATAGTGAATACACAAGGGAGTTAACTGCTGCAGTTGCTGTGGTTAACAAATACAGCTATATATTTTCAAACTTTTGTAGAAAGGACTCTTAGGGGCTTGAAAGTGGTGACCAGCCACACCAGTCATCCTACTGTTGCTTCATGCTGACATGAAAGAATTGTTTGGGAATAAGTTCTTTCAGCAGAAGTGATCACAGTCCATTTGAATTTCACATGGTAATGAAAAGGCTTGTAAAATGCAGAAAAACAATGATATTAGACCAGAGAGAAGAAAATATTAAAGATTTAAGACATCTAGGGCCAGATTCACTGTAGGCTCAAGCTGCTTCATGCTGTTTCAGTGATGCAAAGCAGCTGTAAACCCAACTTAGCTGGCCCAGAGCCACTACAAATTCTGTTAGGAAAATGAATGTTCAGTGCACCAAACCTGGGCTTGGAACTGTGATCTGTCCTCCAGCCGATTGGCTAAAGGAGTCATTGCTTGTGTTACTTTGGGAAAATCCTTTGTGCCCCTCTTGCTGGGCTCTGCCCCTTTTCCCCATGTAAATGGTGCTGAGGATCTGTGGGAACGGAGCTTGCTTTTCAGTGCTGCTCTCCAGACTCCAGAGGAGTGAAGAGAATTGGCAATTCCTCTTCAGCAATAGCAATCAAAAATGAAAGACAGGAGGTCTGTAATCAAAAAAATAAAATTGAGGGCCATTGTAGTAAAACTGCTTCTAGTGAAGTCATTCCTTGAAGTCGTTTCTTTAATACTCGTTCTTAAAGACTCGCTTAATTGTGGTTCCATAAGAAAGCATTATGGAAAACAGATTCTACTTGTAAAATCTTCAGTGTGTGTGTGTGTGTGTACACACATATATATAAGGGTAGAAAATGCAGGCTTTTTTTTTGGTGTGTTTTTCAGGATGTGAACTTGCTCAGGTTTTTTGGTTCCCCTGAGCAGCTCTGAACAACAGCAGGTATGATTAAGAATTCAAGGTAGCTGGCAGCAAGGAAGTTTGACCTAATCTATCTTGACTTTGCACTCTATGCATTTAAATGCAGCAATGTCTGTGTGGAACACACTGCAGTTCACTGGGCTATAGCATATCTATTTTAGTCACATGCATACACTGAAATAGCTGTGTGCACATGGCGATCACTTTTTTTCCCTGTTTTTAGCCAAATTAGTGGATCAAAGACATGTAAAACCTTTTGTAATGAAACTTGAAGCCACATGTAATGAAACCAGATACTTTTTCCTTCTGATCTAAAGTCTTTCCTGTTTTCAGGCATTACTATAAACCTATGTCTTGGTCCAGTCTGTAACTTGGTCCAGCTTGCATTAGCTTTGCAAACAGTTTGATGAATCTAGGGTGATTTATAGTTTGAGGTAGAAAGAAAACAAACAACAGAATTTAAAGTTTGGCCTGCTTTAGGCTCAAAATTGAGCATAACCTCCTGCTGACTCCTTTTGGATTTTCATGTCTTTTCAAATCGCAGAAGGAAAGCACCCCACTGAATCGTAAATCCAGCACGAAAAAGATATGCAGTGGTAAATGCAAAAATAAACTTCACAAATATCCTACCCTTTTCTGCGAAATTTCCATTTAGGCTTATATGAGGAGTTTGTACACAGGGAGAGTGAGAAAAATACTTCCTCCTTAGTACCAAGGCTGAAGGTACTCTTCTGTGTTCAGAAGACAAGAAGTATATCTCTCAAAGAGCACTTTATTCATGCTATCCACAAACTCGTTCATTCTCTTTTAATTCAGCTTAAAAGGAAGATGACAAACATCAGCAGGGAGCTGTTTAGCTAAAGGAAGTGTAACATTCAGAAAAATCAATACAGATTTGCAAGGAGAGCATGGCTTGAACTTAGCAATGAAAAGAGTGTGAGTTATAGAAGCTCTAAGGTTCCTATTTCCTACCTCCTTTTAAGTCTAGTGAGTCTAGATTCAAGGTATGGCTGTGAAGAATATCCTACACCTTTATTTCACAACATGGATTCTTTCAAAAATATTTCTTTACTGGGCTGTACTTTTCTTCAGAAACTGTGCTGGCTTTTGGCATTTCTACCTGCTACCACTGCATGTGCACCAGGTGACACCCTTATCTGGGCCAGGCCATCTTTGCTTTCGGGGTCAGCAAGCAGAAGGAGAACAAACCAATCCCAGAAGGAACAGGTATGCAAAATAACCTTAAGAAAAATCTGAATGAGCAGATGCTTTGCTGCTTTGGACCAGTGTGGGTAACACTCAGTCCCACTTAAGGGAGAAGCTAAAATGAGGAGCTGATTGAAGCTGTTTGTGTATTCCAGTATTTGTCCAGAAGGAATGGAGTATATATTTTGACACACCTTCATTCCCCTATAGCTAGAAAATATTTGTATCAAAATTGCAGATCTTTAAGAACATAACACTGAAGGTATCTCTATTCATGTTAAAAAAGCTTTTTGTGGACAAAAATAAGGTCACAAAAGTGTGGCCCTACACAAGCCTAAGCCCACAACTCTTTCTATTATGAAAATTTTACTCCTGAGCTGAGAGGATTTCAATCTGTATCACATTACAATATATTAAATATTTAAATTATCTTTCTTATTTAAAGGTATCCTAAACAAAAGATCAGTGCTTATGTTAAAACAGGTCATGTTTCCTATTATTGTCAATAGCAGGCACTCTAAAAGGACAGGTGGACAGTTGAGGCTCAGCAACTTTACCATGAAATCTATCCACACCTTGTGTAAAGTCAATCATGCACAAACCCATTTAGCCACTCTTTAAAATACACATGAATCCTTTAATTCATTCTAGATCAAAATGCTGGTTTTCCTCCATTTGAGGCATGAAAATGTATATAATGGATTCAGAAAAATTCCACATAATTATCCCGGTTGTATGTGAAGTTTCCTTCAATCTTTGATCTATAATGTAGTAATGTGTCAGCTCAACCAAAGTAGTTTTATGTGCAGGAAATAAGACAAGCTGAGTAGCTTCATGGTTAATTGATTAAAAGGTTCTGAAGAAGGTGCAAGATCAAAGAGCAACTTAATGGTTTTATGTTACTCTAGAGAACTGTTGGTCCACTTGTCTGACAAGACTGACCTTGGGCAATGAAGTAACAGGCAATTAAAAAAAAAATTGCAAAACTAAACCACAGATCATATTTATCTAGTTCAGCATCCTTATTTCCTTTAACAAGTAAAAGGTGGCACACACCAGTGCTCTAAGACAAGATACATTTTGTTAAGTTTTTATGCTATGTGGTCTAAATATTGAGTATACAAAAGTGACTGTTGTCTATACTTGCCCCAAAGAGAAAAAAAAAAAAAAAACAAACAAACAAAAAAAACCCCAAAAACCAAACACAAAACCTCCCACAAAAAAACCCCACAGAAATTCAGAATCACAGGATGCCATCCCATTGGTTAAAAATCTATAAAAGCAAACAAATGTCAAGCTAACTGAAGGACAGTTCCTTGTTGAATCCTTGGTCTGTAGAATCACTGAGTTCCCTCAGCCTTCTTCACTGGTATTAGGAACGGATGACTCCTTGTAGTTTACAAGATTGGCTCATCTTGAGAAGTATATTAGGAAATGCAAGCTGTTCTGAAGTAATATAACTGCTTACAGTAAAGGAAAACAAAATCATAATGCATTGTGTCTTAAAGAAGAATTTAAGAAGGCCATTCCCTAAATGACACTTTAAAACACTGTCAGTTTTTGGTTAGGTTGTCATCACTAGGCTATTCAAAATTCTCATAAGCACAGTTTGGTTTATGTCTCCTGAATATGGGTATTATGCTTACACTGAGGTAAAAGAGAATATATTGGGAATATCAGGCAGATGAAGATAAGTACTGCATACAATAAGATTTCCACAAGCTGCACCATGAACAGAATCCAAATTTTTTTGATCCAGTCCTGATCCAGTGTGATATTTTCTAGACATAAACAGATAATATTTTGCTTTATTTGAACAATTAGGACAAACAGTTAAGGCTCCAACACTAATAAGGCTGGAGTTTTATTCAGTCTCCGATGCTTGGGCTTTTGGAAAACAGTAGCGCTTACAAGTGAGATGCAGCCTCCTCTTCATGCAGAGATTGCTTCATAAGTAAAACACACAGTTACATTACAAGGAAAAACAAATCACATTTTTCCTGTTCTGTATTAATCTGGTTCTCACCAAAACAAGGTAATTGTATTTTTAATGCTTCTAACCCTTTCCCCTCACCAGCAAATTCTCAACTCATTACTGTATAATAATGCCCCTTCCTCAGGCAGTGCTCCCACTGTTACCACCTTAGCTAAAAAGAGAACTCTTTCTCTAGGTATTTGTCTCCCCTTCAACATCATCAGGAGACCTTGGCCATGTGAACAGAGGTATCACAAGATGTCCATCATTTAGAGTGAAATTATGAAGGCATCGTTGAGTCTGAAAACAGCTTCCTTTGAAGGAAAACTATTCTGTTAGAGGCACCTAGCAAAGGACTTGGATAGTCTAATCTATTGGAAACAGAGATAGACAGTCACAGAAAATGTCGCAAGACACAGTAGCTTGGGGAGACTCCTCTCATATGTGGATTAGAAATTAATTAACACATCTGACCAGTGTGTTAGTGACACCATACTGTGCTCTACCATTAATGTCTTCTGTTTACACGAACATGACTTTCAGGTCAAGGATGTAAAAGTTCCCTGTTGTTCTATTTACTTAAAACAAACAAACAAACCCCTACTACTGCTCCTGCTGGCCTGCTTTACTTCACAAAGAAGAATATCCTACTTGAGCTGACCAGCTGACAGCTCTGCTAAGTGCCTGATAAGCTGCCTGCCCTGAGTTGCCACTGAGTGGGAACTTCTGAGCTGTGTAATAGGATTAGCTTTCCCACACCATTCCCAGAGAACCCATTGTTGAAAGAGGAATAGTTTTATTCATGGCAGCAAGTCAGACACAAACCCTTGGCAAGTCAAAATAAGAAAAAATAAACAAACAAATGGAGTTTTGGCAGAATCTGGGATTTGCCCTATTGGAAATTTCTTTGTAAACTGAGGGAGAAGTTGACTGATTTGGAATGGGCCACTACATTTACAATAGAGCTAAAGAATGACTCATTAAAGACTCCTCTTTTCTTTTGATAAAAGATCTTTCATTGCCTTGAAGCCCTTTCCTTCACAAAGATCCTAAAAAAAACAATCCCAATCCAGCAGCACATCTTTGGGATGAGGGGGGGAAATACCAACTGTTAAAATTTCTGCAGAGGAGTCTTGAAGTAGTCACTTTTTATTTTTGCAAGTATGAAATGCAGGGAATTGTTGTGATTCAAGGGTATAATAATTTTCAATGCACAAATTCCCTTTACTGGATTATAAATGATGCCTTGAGGGCACTTAACAGCACTGAATTGGGCCTGGCAGAATCAGTTTTATTGTATTCTACTGTGTAGAAACAATTCCTTCAGTACAAATTGTCACAGGACATTTTTCAGCCTGCTCAAGTTCAGTCTTGTGATTGTAAATTACTTTCTAGTTGAGAGGTGTATCCAAACATCTGTGCTTAATACTGTATTGAACCTTTTCTTTTATAATCTAATACTCTTTCTTTTTGTTTTGCTCCTGCCACTTTTGTGGCTCATGCTTACAGTCTGAGCACTTTTCACAATTCTTTTCTAAATCTAAATTTTATTCTCCAAATAATTTTGCTTCACTGATTAACAGTACTTCAAGGACACCTATTGGGACTGGTACTTCCTAATTTGCTTTTCTTTATCTTTGGTCGACCTGCTGTATTTCCATTGTCTCGTTACCAACAGATTGTCACTGAGGATTTGATTCTCACCTCTGCTTTTAGGTGTGTCTATTTTTCACAATGAACCTGTTGCCACATTTATAGTAGCAGCTGGACCCAGGCCTCTGGAGCATGGTGAACTGCTCACAATTTAGTGATTATGGTATCTTCACACAGCACTGCGTTTTTTTGTTTGCACATCAACCAAGCACCTGGGGAAATACCAGGCCATTGTGCAGAGTCTTAAAAGCTTCACAAACTGAGAGTCTGGGTGAACATTGCTGTGGCAGATGTACCACTGTAGGGATTAGCACAAAGCTCTCTGAGAGGAGCTAGGTTATGCTGCGTAGACATACCAGCTCAGCTGGAACTAATTTGGGAAACCCTCATCATTACATAGTGTGATTTTAAGTCTGAAATAGGGTCTTGCAAAAAGTGAGAATTTTCTCTTATTCAAATGACTATTGAACTTTCAGAATGCAGAGTGGATTTCTTGTACCTACAGGCCGCACACCAGGAACTGACGAAACACGGTGCTGAGCTGCAGTTAATAAGCCCAGTCAGACCTTGATGAGAACTAATGAACTCTTACAGCTTCTTGCTGACTGTGTGGCACCCTGCAGTTTTCTTGCCACCCTTTTCCTCATCTTTTCAGGTCCAGGGATGTGGTGTTGGGTAGTTGCTGGCATGAGTCCATAGGCCTTATTAACACCAGAGCCCCTGCTCAGTGCAGTGCAGGCACACAGTGCCTCTGGACTCTTGTTGGCTCTGGAAGCACTACAACGTTTCTACTTGCTCTATACTCAGTTTCAGAGGCTTCCTGGCTGTGCACAGCTGAGGCACAAAACTCAGCTCACAGGGTTTGCTCTATTTAGTGATCAGGGAACAGTACTCCAGAAAATTGTATTTGTACCTGTAAAACTGAAGGAAATAACAATATAAGCATATTTTTAAAAGCACACATATTAAAAGTAGAATACCAAGATATGTTTGGTCTAACTACCAGATTCAGCTAAAGAGATTTTTCTTAGCAATAAAATAGCTGGTGCTTGCTTGTCAAAACAGTGGATCAATCTTTTGATTTTCATTTTGACAAGGTCTAATGTCTGAGAGTACTAAGAAATAAAATATTCATGGATGAGATGGGAAATGTTGTTGTAAGTAAAAGACCAGTTAAACTACAGAAATTAAGGAGTAGGTTTAAATGGTCATTGTCTCTTCAATTTAAGAACAAACTGTTAAATAAATTCACTATCTAAAGCCATATCATTAAACCGAGCACAAATCCACACTTTGGTGAAGGAGGATTATGTAAATAATGTTATTATTTATTTTGAGTCAAAGAAATAATGTAAATGCTGACTAATCACTCAATCAGCAGTCATTGCCCTTGATGGATAATTAGTATTCTGCAAAAATGACAAAGCATGAAAATACTTATTCAAACTAGAATGTATCTAATCAGAAAAAAAAGTTAAACCAACCAACCAAACAAACAAAAAAAACCCCAACCCTCTGACCTTCTCCCACAACTCCTTGCTTTTCTCCACCACTTGGGGAATGCACACATCATCTGTCCTAACAGATACAGTCCTTTTGTGACTGTGCAAGGATACCGGTGTATTTACCAGTTTTCATCTCCCACTGATTGCTTTGCTTTCCACACAAATAACACTTTGCTGTAGTCATTTTTAGAACACCACACCGGTTTGCAGGACTGAACACCTGTAACTACTCATGGGATCATTTTAGAACTGCAATCATGGTATAAATGCTAAATAAAATGGATGGATGCACAGAATGGATTAATAGTGCAGGACTAAGTCTGCATTGCTCTCAAGAATACGTTTTACCAATATATTCAGTGGGGCATTGCACTCATCAGATTGGGTTGGTAATGAAAATGGTGCTAGTTTCTGCTTTGTGGATGGACATTTACGTAACCAGTGGCTCAAAGGAGCATGTGAGAGATGGGGCTGGAATAGGGAACAGACTGGAGTGGCTGTCCAAAAATTTCATCTATTTTCAGACTAGCAAAATAAGTAAAAGAAACAACAAATGAAGGAGGATAACAGAAGAAAACACCTTGGGTTCTTCTGTGTGAAGTAAAATTTCCATAGATATACTGTGAGCCATCTGACTTTTATAAAACACATTCTGGCCCACTACAGACTGAAGGGCTTTACGTTACTGGTTAGAAAAACTGTCAGAATTCAAACAAATTACAATTTTAAAGAATGTCAAGAGAAGTTAAAAGCTGAAGAAGTTTGGGACTTTAGGAACAAAGAGATGGTATTGAGATTCTGAGAAGTGACACCATATTTTTCATTATCCAGTCAAAACCCCCAAAATATATGGGATGATATAAACTTGTGCTACTCATAGTGCAACCTTGAAAATGACGGAGCAGAACTATTTGACAAGAAATAAAGTTAGCAGATAGCAAATTCACAACCAACATAAAAAGGTGAGGGTGAACTGTGAGACTCCTTGTCACAGGCTGCTGTGAATACTGATAGTCTCCTGAGGTTCAACAGGAGAATTCCTCATGAGAGAAATCCATTGAAAACTACTGAATATGCAACAGTCATTCCTGGCTCAGGATGTTACTGAAAGCTGGTAGAATACTCATGGGAAGTGTTATGTACAGTTGCCCCAGTTCACACAGTCTCCCCTAGGCACCCTCTTCAGCTTTCTAAGATGGGACACTCTATGACAGGACACTGTGATGTATTAATCTTTGATCTCCCCCAGTGTTTAATTCAACAGAAGTCTTTCAGTTAGACAGAATACTGTTAAAATTACCTTTTTTGTGAGATGGCAATTTCATAGTATTTTTTTAAATACACACTTGTGAACTGAATTACCTTTCGAACTCAAAGCTGATAGCAAATGTTGTCTGTACCTTGTCTCATGGCGAATAACTGACCTGGCAGGCTCTAGGGAAGTTTCCTCTTTTGCCTCCCTTGCTATGTATCTGTGTTTATCCTACAATCTACCAAGTTCCCAATCCTCTTGCGTTCTTAGCCTTTCTGACAACACTGCTACTCTTTTCAACCTACTCTTGAGATTAGTTTCACATGCTGCAGCACATCCACAGGGACATCAGCCTGAGATTCTCCAGTCAACCCATACAGGGGGCATTACCTGTGTTGGCATCCAGCAACTGCAGGCCAGTCGGTTAACAGCTGAGCAGTGCACTGAGGGACTCATTCACTATACGTAGCCTTCCCATCCTTTCCTTTGCCTTCCTTGAAAACACTCATGCTCATAATCTACTATTTCAAGTAAAGACTACACAAGTATACTGTGCTGAGGAATATAGCAAAATCTCCCCCCCCTTCTCCCCGCCCCCACTTTCTCTCTAAATAATTATGTAGTTTCTCCTTCAAATCTTTCCCCTTCTTTAGTTTCTCTTTCCCAGTCTGTTCTCACATTTGACAGCAGAATTATGGAAAACTAAAATGATTTCTGAATTACAGAAACTACAATCCATGAACAGATAAAGACAGAAAGCCATGAACATGACTTTATTGTGCTCTGTTTGCAGCTCCTCTCCAATATCTTCATTTTTAATTCCCCCTTCCCCCCCCGCCAGCCCCTTCTACATTCATTCATGTATTCTTTCTCACTGCTTTCACTTGCGACTCCAGTGCAATGCCCTCTCTACTCTTTCACCTCCCACCACCTTTCCTGGAAAGATCTTATTTTTGTTCTTTCATTTTCTTTTTTTTTTTTTTTTTTTTTTTTTTTAACAATACCGTTTTTTATGTTTATTTTTTTTAATAA
>JAWWMO010000138.1:56742051-56776862 GCA_035047845.1 Dendrocincla fuliginosa | reverse complement strand
TTTTTGTTCTTTCTTTTTGTTTTTTTTTTTTTTTTTTTTTTTTTTTTACCACTCCCTGTTTTTCTGTTTATTTGTTTTACTAAGAGGTTTCAATTCATCCTCCTCCAAAATCCAGTAACAGAGAAAGAGACAGCAGGGCAGCCTTACTCTCTCACTTGCTACTCCTGTGTGGGCAGGGACAGAGGGACTGTTCCTGCATCACTTGCTGAAAAGATATGAAAACTGTTGCTACTTCCACCACCATCATTACCTTTGATTCTATCTATATTATTTAGTGAGGACTGTTCCCACAGCTCCTAGCCTCAACACCGTCACTACAGTCAATACTCCCAGGCTGCTACTAGTTCTTTTAGATACCAACTTGATTTGAGTTTTATGAACCTTAAGCCTGTCTTTCAAACCTTCTGTATGTCTTAAACAAAGATATTTTTCCTGCCATGCCTGGACTTGTTATCTCAAGTGCCAGCTGTGCTTGCTGTGTGGGAGACATTAAATGCTTTTATGAAGCAGTACATCCAAGCTGTGTGTGTCTCAGACACAGCCTGATGCTCTTGCTGCAGCTCTCCCCTGAATTCAGGGAAGATTCAGGCAAGAGTGGAAGGGTCTGTTAATGTTATGAAAGAAAAGGCAATGTTGTACCAAGCTACAGATTCTGCAGGGATATATTTGGTCAGCCAGAGTAATTACGCCTCTGCCCCAGCATGTTCTCTGCAGACCAAGTAGTAACTAGATGGATTTACTCCTGCTGTTGACAAAAACAAAAAAGAAGAAAGGGAAAACAAACAAACACACAAACAAACAAACAAAACTAGAAGTACTCTCATGATGCCTCGTAGACTTGTGAAGGGTTTTTTTGGTATTTATTATTATTAGCTCTATTCTGTGAACAGCTATAAAGTCCAGTAAACTTATTCTCAATCAATACTTTAGGTACCACTACTGATCTGTGCCCTAGAGTGAGATGAAATTGGTAAAAGATTCCCTATCAAAGAACACCATTTCTCTGAAAAGTCAGCTATAGAATACTTACATTTTCACTTAACAAACTCTTCTATTTTGCTACCCTTGATATTTGAAGTAACAGAAAACATGATTTTTCTCTTGGTTTTTTCCCCGAACCGAGGTTGCAGAATGCGGAGCAGCAGCTATCTGGGAGGAAGCGCAGAAGCGGGAAGGAAAGGCAGGGAATCATTGCCACCGAGTGGGAAAACACAAAACTGCAGCGTGTGCTTCTCAACTGGTTTTTTTCCTTTATGCAACCCTGATGGGGAAAACATGTCAGTCAGCTCATATAGCATCGCCCTAATAATCAGCTGTAAGTTTTCAACTTTACATAATTATTTCCCTCAGGAGAATTTAAATTATATTTATCTTGCCTTAGAAGTTTAGTAGAGAGTTTTTATTTTCAAATAATTTTAGAAAAATCATCTGGTGAATGCAGTTAGAGCTTGTGCATGTCTGTCTTGCATTTAAAGAACGTTATCCAATGAGAATTTTTTTTTCTTAAAATCAAATTCCAACTTCACAAAAATCAGCAGGAAGTGAATAATGGCATTTTCTGCAGGGTGAAGAGAAAGGCCACAGTACTACTATTTTTTATTTGCATAGTGAGGCACTCATCATATTATATAAAACTGCCTGCAAAATAAAATAGAGGTGAACATTTCTTAATGCACCCACAGTTGTGATAAAGTAGTCATCTTTTAATATCCTGACCATTTTTTTAAAGGTAGATTCTGATTTATAAAGAGAATATGTTGTTTCTAGTTCTTTCACTGTTTCCCGTGATGTTGGGTACCACTTCATCTTTCAGGATTACTACGCTCACAGATACATTCTTTCATTATGTTTCTTCTTAAAGTACCTTCACCTGTATAGTCAAAAGCGTAGTTAATAAAAGTTTGCACTCTGTAAAAAAAATTCAGAATATCATTGGTATACCCTAAAGCAGCTGAGAATAATACTTGGATATATCACCATGTGTTTGTCAAGTTTGAGAGGCAGGAGAACCTGGGTTCAAGTCTGTACCAAAAATCAGGCAAAACAGATTTTTGAACCTGAGGTTTTTCTATAATCCAGTGAGCCTTCTAGCACTGCTTCCAAAACCTTTCATTAGCTTTGGAAACTTTGAGCTCTGTGAGTTCCAGAGAAGAATTGAATTCACAGATATATATCCAATTCCTCCTCTATATCCCCAAGTGATGGCACCTACTTCTCTCTGAAACCAAAGCTTCTCCTTAACATTTTCCATGAGTTAGTGATGGCCACTGTCAGGTCACCTTTGGTACTTCATGTGAATCTTCTGCTTAGGTGTGTAACTATGAGACAAATTAAGAATGAAGATTCCAGTGAACAGCCAGGTGGGAGGAAATCAAGTATCATGAAACTCAGATTTAGGTCCAGTGACTCAAAGAAATAGAGGTTCCTAACTCTTTCTTTTTTTGACTATACTTGTGAGAATGGATCCCTCTTCATAAATAAGCAAATTACTTTTGCAGAAGTAGTTATGATTGCACCACCATCTCAGTGATGAAATGGAATGAATTGTCCTTGCCGAGCAACTGGCATCACCAGAATAAAGAGCTCATTCAAACTGCCATTACAGATGCCAATATGAGAAGTTAGAAGAATAGGGAAAAAAAATCCAAATCCTGATGTCTCATTTTAATCTTAATTTCATTTTTTAAAGTAGGACAGATCATTGAAGGGCAGGTATAAGTGGTCTACTCTGGCCTCAGGTAGTACTTGCTAAGGACAGGAGATAGAAACATTGTTTTTGCATGGCCATGGGTACAACGCAAATACAAGTATAAATGAACCATTGCAGAGCTGCTCTAAACACTTCATTAACTAAGGAAAAGTGGATCAATAATGAGTTAGCATTTTACCTATATGGGCATGAATTTCTCTGACTCACTCAGGTACTCATGTACATGAAAAAACCTGAATTTCCTAATTATTTCAGATCAGCAGGATATCCTTGGGAGCAATCAAAAAGCCTGACGTGAAATTCAACTGCAGTTGCCCATGCAACTACTTGATTGTCCTCAGCCTTGCATCTTCATTCAAGAATCATACCCAAAGCACCACGTCTGCACATGAACAGTACTCCACATCCCATGTACTCCATGATACCCATCGGGAGTTTCATTAGATTTGTAAATTTGGGAGTCATACCTGTATGAATTTGTGTTACTCTGCAACATCAAAACCTGAAAGTTCCTGTGGGTCAGTCAGTTTCTTGGGATCTTGCCTCCAAATCTTACACAGGACTTTGATCTGCTAATCCAAAGTCCTTACGGCAATTTAGCACTTAATAATAGGCAATCAAGTAATTTGTGGTGTATTACAGAAAAAGAATAAGCAATCCTATCAAATCTATGGGCTGTTATTCAGACGTGTTCAGCTGAAGTGACGCTGTTTCACACCAATTTTCACTGAAGATAAAAGGCCATATTCACAGGTCCATCAACTTCTGACAGGCACTGAACTAATCGTCTGATGCAGCACTTGTCAATGAAAGTGTCTGGAGCATCTAAATCTTTGCAGAGGAACCTGAAAACTACAATTAGGTGTCTACAGTCTGCTCTGTAGCTCACATGTACTGGCAAACCCTGTAAGATAACTCCTCTTTTATAGAGTACTATTTATAAAGCACATAGAGTGGTTAAGCCAGGATAAAAGCTCTGGGGAAGGATATTTGAAAACTGTCTAAAGAAAAACACTCCTAGACTTCAGTTTTAACTTAAACATGCACTTTTTTAGAGACCAGTGAGAATTTCTAACTTTTCAGTTTCTAGAGAGATAAAAGGAATTACCATATATATTAAAGAAACATATTTTGTTCTTTTACTGTTCTTACTAGGTTGCAAGAGTTGTCAGCCCCCCCACTGTGACTGAAATTGTATTTGGTTTAGAAACTTCTAAAATAACCTCTAATGAAAATATATCAGTTTTTGTAGTATTAGATGAATATTTAAGAATATTGTAAGAATAATCAATTTTTAAGTCTGTTGGCAATCTCTTATATTTTGAAATATACACCAAACAGATCAGTATAAAACACTTACTGTCTAACAAAACACTGCTACAAATAGAAAGGGAAATGTTAACAATGAAAATTAATTAAATGATGACAATAATTAAAGTACCAACTCCCTTCTTTCCACGTTCAAAAGCCTGCATTTGTCAAGAGATATTCTCCCCACCATTTCTCAACTATCTGTGGCCCCATGCCAGGCCTAAACCATACCAAATGAATTAGCTTAATAAAGGTATAAATATGCTCAGACAAAAAGATCTAAAGTGACTGGTTTATGTGGTGTTGTTTCAATTAGCCATATTCCAATAAGCCTCAGTTTTAATTTCATAAGCCTCAGAATTCATTTGGCTTTTGTGAATTCTCCTCCCTCTCAGTAATTAACTATTTAACTGTGACAAATGAAAAAAAAAGTCAAATTGCATATTGGTTTTATCAGCAGTTAATAGATAATTAATTAAACACTGGTTCTATTTAAATTGGTGGAGAATTATTATGGAAAAGTAAGTAATCAGTGCTGAGTTATCTTTCATTTTTGGATTTCTATATGCTCAGCTGAACATGCTCACATTCATATAAGTGACTGCATTTCTTTTCATGACAAATACTCTTTGGAAGTTACTGATATTTTTGTCTTCAGTTATTTTCAAGCATTCAGAAAGGTTTATGGCAGTTTGGTTAAACAAACAAAAAATACATAATGAAGAAACTCATAACTGGAGCTAATGCTGCACAAGTATACAGTATTAAATGGTAGCTCATGACACCATTTTTAAGACTACAAAGTGGTATCATCACAATGAAGACAAATGTAAAAATTTGTCATGTTTTGTTGATCTATACACAGTATAGATCACACACTATTTTTTTCCTAATTGTCCATCCACCAAGTATGGTTAAAATGTCACAGACTGCCTCCTATTACAACTATCAAAACCAGTTAGACACTGTATGAAAAGCATTTTGAGTTAAATAAATACATTTTGTTACAAGTATTCTGACCCCTATTCCTCATGTCAATATTGAATGAAAAAATCCAAGTATAAAAAAGCCAAGTATAATAATGAAGAAGCGACTTAAGGAAGAGGGAATCTGCAAATGCATAGGACAAGTGCAATAAATACCATTTTAAGATCACACTGTAGAAATCAGAAGGGAGTGAATGTGTGTTTAGCCTTAGACTTGTCTTTTCCTAACCCTAAAAATATCATGTTAGGTGACAACAATATATCTATAAGGGTAAAGTCACGCTACTTTATTCTAGAAATTTACAATAATTTCAGTCTGTATTCCTTCTGTGGGTGTGGGCGAGTTAGACTCCCACCCAAGAAGAATAAGCCCCCCCAAACCCATCAGCATCCCTGCACTCAGGTGCTTGACCCTTGTCAACAGGGGCACAGGGCCAGGGTGCATCTCTGCAGGCACACAGCGATGCCTTGTGCTGACTGCCCTGCTGTGGGGAGAGACGTGCTGGTTCTGTACCAAAGCCAGCCTAGCCTGGGGTAGGAACTCAAGGCTGAAATAACCTTGCATGAAGGCAATTGTCTGAGAGCCAGATGTAGTGACTGCTCTCAATCTGAGAGACAAAAAGCCCCAAGACATGAAATGGAGGGACCTGCATCTATCAGACATCCACAGATCAGCAGTTATCTCTCATACAGTGATTTCACACATCAAGTCTGCGAGGTGAGCAGTGTGTTCTGTACATCCAACACCCTAAAAGTTCAGCAGGGCTCTCTGTGGTACCACCGACACTCCAGTACATGACACTCTTTTATTTTGCATTTTTCAGGAAAATGATTGAACTCTGAACTAAGCCCTCCTCTTGCACAGAGCCTGGAGTCTTGCTTGTCCTTTTACATCCCTGTCGTTTCTGTGCCTCCAGGAACTCAGTGGGAGCTGCTGACTCCACGGAGCTGAGCAGTGGTATTTTGCTTCATACAACACAGCAGTTCATACCTCCTACTGACTTAGGAATTGTACTACTGCTTTCTTCCATGCTTGAACGTAGCTATAGTCTCTTCCATACTCACAAAGCAGCTATAGCAGATACATGTATGAAATGATACTAAAACACTGAACTAAAAATAATCCTTGCTCATAAAAGCAGTTATTTTTTTCTCATCATGGAGATGATCATGCTGGTTTGCATTTTTTTTTTCGTGTGATTTTCAAAGATTTGCACGATCCGCTTTACAAACACTGGATTTTTCTGAGATCATTTACCAGTCTGTGAATTTATGAATAAGAACACATAAATTCCTCTGTTACCCTCAGTACTGTAAAATAGTTTTGTGAAAGCACTGCAATGTCTCTTGATCTTAGCTAAAAACACCTAAAGGGGGAAAAAAAGAAAAGAAATCTTCCCTTCTCCAACATTTTTTATATTACTTTTTTCCCTTCTGTATTTCCAAAAGGTCTCTTGCACTAATGCTTTTCAATGGCACTCAATTATGCAGCCCTGTTCTAAACTCTGCAAACATCCTCACTGATGGACTCCCATTATTGGCAGATACAAACCATTTATGTTGGATAAGACTGATTATGAAATTCTTGCATTAGCCAAAATCTAATGCCTGTGGCATTTTTCAAATGGTCTACAACTGCTTCGCAACACTATCCATCATGGGGTGGGTTTTTTTGTGTGTTTTTATTATTTTATTTATTTTATTTTAGTGCAAAATCAAGATGATGGCCTCTCTTATCCTCCTCTAAAGTGCCATTCAGTTCTTCAGTAAAAATGACAGAAGTGAGAAAGAATGCAGTGGTGGAAAGATTGTATCCCACACGATTTAGGCAAACCAAGAAAACATTTTTCTTGGAGATTGATTGTTGAGTTCATGAGTTCATAAACACATCTCTTGAAGAAAGCAGGAAAGTACTGTTGTGGTCAAGTTAAAAAGCATCCTTTTACCCAAAAGCTTATTGACCATGTTCAGATGTGAGGGTGTATGAATAAATACTGTATTTCTGATGGAGGTTTCAGTATTGTGTGAGCGGGTTATCTCAGAAAGAAACTAAAATTTAACTTTCTATCATTGCATTTGGAACAAAGACAATCACAAATGGAAACGCAACACTATCCCTGAAAGCCAAACTTTTCTCACGTCAGAAAAAAAAAAAAAAATTAAAATAAAAGCAAGGTATTTCACAAATCCTGGTTTCCCTGGGAAAGTATTGAAAAAGTGGATACAAATGAGTGGCGACGTCACGTGAAAATTCACCATTCTAACCGCAGCATGTCATGTAGGCTTAAATAATAAAATAAAATAAAATAAAATAAAATAAAATAAAATAAAATAAAATAAAATAAAATAAAATAAAATAAGCAATTAGAGCTCGTCCCTTTACCGCGGCTCAGCTCGCCCCGGGAGGTTTGGGCTCCCGGCGCTCCGTAGTTTCCACGGCAACCGGCAGGGAGCGTCCCCAGGCCCGACAGAGCGGGGCCGGGCCCGGCGCCGGGACAGCGGCCGGAGCCGAACGGAGCCGGCCCTGCGGGGCCGGGACAGCGGACCAGGGGACCAGGGCACCCCCTCGTCCTCTCGCTGCGTCCGTGGATGTCCCACGGATTCGCCAGGGCTTGGCTGCTGCGACCGCTCGGCGGTGACGGCGCTCGAAGTCCCTCGGCTCCTTCGGCCTCTGCGCTGCGTCCCGCAGTTCTAGGACTGAACTCCCGGCCGCACTTTCCCTCCTTTGAAAGGTGTCTTTTAAAGATGCTTTTCCTATTTCCATGTAAAGTGTCTGGCCTTTGCTGAAGTCTGTCATCTGCCAGTAGATGGGTCACTTCTGTATCAAACCTCGTGTGTCGCTTGTGTGAGTCACGACTGTACTTCAGTCGTCTGATGTATTACAAACACGTGTGACTCTGGCAGCCCCTGCCTCCACAAGGGCTTTAATCTCTGCAGACCGAGACCTCCTTCTGAAGAGTGCTTTTCCCTCTCAGTGCCACTTCCACTTCTGCCAGTACAGCTTCAGTTGCATTTTTACAAAACCATTATCTCTGTCTTTATTCCTGTCTTTAGTTCTGTCACAAAGGGCTGACATTGTTCCTGCTTGTTGTCACACTTTTTATCATTTACTTTGTCTCATGATACAATCACTAATTTTTGTAGATTTTGCTGTTAAAACCTCAGTAAAGTCCTTGGCATGTACCTTGGTTACTTCCTGGGAAATAGAGTACATTAAATACATCTGAATTACTTCTTAATACTTTTCTGAAACAAATATTTATGTGGCTATTAGCAAGTTTACTGTTCATATGATAAGCAACTACACATTTCAAAGGATGATACTGATAGCACTGTTTTGTGATATATGATGCTACTGTCAAGAACTAATCTGGTGTTTTTGTAGTATAAAGCGATTTTGATTCTTAATTTTCTGATAGTTAAAAATATGTCTTCTCACTACTGTGGTTTGAGTTAATGATAATAAGCCGACACTTATAAAATCAGTAGATTTTATGTTATCGTTTGTCTTTTAGGGCTTCAAATTATTTCTGGTCTTAATGATTTGCATTTTACAAACAGAATAGTTCCCACAAGTGTCATGTAATTTTTTGTGTGTTTTGAAGAGAGTTAATTGTCTAATTGTGATATGCTGGTTTTTCTACAAAGACTGTCACAGAAGACAGGCTGCATTCTGGAAATGGTAGGAAAGAGAAGACAAGATGTACAGGGGGTGAACTGACACAAATCACTGTTTCTGATTAAATCATGAGTCAAAAAGTATTGATTTAATCTTTCAATTTTAATTTTGCTTTGTATTTTAGCTAATTTGGTAATCATTGTTATATGTTGTTTCTTGATATTCAGTTAAACCTAAGCACTAGATTTCTGCAGGTCTTAAAGCATGTATACACAGGTGCTGGGACCTTATTACTTCTTACCAGAAACAGAAACAATTCTAAAGTTTTCATAATTTAGATGACTGGGGAATGAGAGGCTGGAAAGCAGTGCTGTGGGGTCCAGGTCGATGGCAAGTTGAATCTGAGTCAGCAGTGCCCTGGCAGCCAGGAGGGACAACCCTGTCCTGGGGGGCATCAGGCAAAGCATCACCAGCCAGTCGAGGGAGGGGACTGTCCCCCTCTGCTCTGCACTGGGGTGGTCTTACCTGGAATAGTGTGGGCAGTTTTGAGAGTCACAATATAAGAAAGATATTCAGGTGTTAGAGAGTGTCCATAGGAGGGCAACAAAGATGGTGAAGGGCCTTGAGGGGAAGCCGTGTGAGGAGCGGCTGAGATCACTTGGTGTGTTCAGCCTGGAGAAGAGGAGACTGAGGGGAGACCTCGCTGCAGTAACAATTTCCTTGCAAGGGGAAGAGGGGGGGCAGGCACTGATGTCTTCTCTGTGGTGACCAGTGACAGGACCCAAGGTAATGGCCTGAAGTTGTGTCAGGGGAGGTTTAGGCTGGATATTAGAAAAAGGTTCTTCACCCAGAGGGTGGCTGGGCACTGGGACAGCTCCCCAGGGCAGCGGTCACAGCACCAAGCCTGACAGAGTCAAGAAGCATTTTGTCGATACTCTCAGACACATGGTGTGACTCTTGGAGATGGTCTTGTGCAGGGCTGACAGTTGAACTCAATTATCCTTGTGGGTCCTTTCCAACTCAGGATATCCTGTAATTCTGTGACAAAAGTACCTGACTGGATGTTCTGTTTGGAGAGAAGGATTAGAATAACCAAGCTAAATAAGGACTGCATGTGCAAGAGTCTGGCAGAGATTAGACCAGGTGGTTTATAGAACTGGGGGTGTAGGAGTAGCATGGCAAAAGAGATCTGCCTCTCTAGTTCATGCTAATCTCAGCATTTGGAATTTAATCATGTTTTTGACAAAAACAGGTGTCATCAACTTGCAAAAGGTGATGGCTGGATGGCAAACACTCTGCTCATTCTTGAGTCAATGTTTGTTTCTGTGTATTATTTAACTGGCTTCTTATTGTTTTCATTTCTGTATAGAGTCGTTTCCTGTTAACTAAAGGAATATAATTTATAATTTACTAAATTGTTTTTTTACATCCAGAATACACCACAGCATACATTACTGAACATTAATAATATTCAAAACTAGCATTTTCACTATTTATAATTTTATTAATATTTGAAAACTTGTAATTTCCCAGGAATAATTTATATTATTCATCATTGTGTCAGACTTGGTATGTTAAATATGCAGAGGACTATTATTTTTATTAGGGCCACTTTAACCCTGTTACATACATATATAATGACATTTCGAAGATAAGTGTACCTAAATCAGTATTTAAGGATGTATACAGAAAGTTATTTTTGCACTCTTTAAAAAAAAAAAAACACTTTCATTCTTCTTACTAGAATTGGGATTAATTTTCTGTGTTCTTTCTTTGCTGCCTTACATTTCTGTTCTCATATCTTACTGATTCTGCTTTGGGGTTTTTGTTCTGAATGTATTTGCTTTTCTTTTCATTCCTTCATGGCAATTCCTCAAATTGTTGCCTTCTTCTGCTATAACTGTACCCAAGCAGCATGTGTCACTCTGGGCTCTTCTGCTGAGTAATGTAATGCTGCTTGGACTCCTGTAGGCTACCCTAAAGACAGACTGTAACTAATTCACTTTTGCTGCAGGTCTCAAAGAACACAAGAAAAGGGGAACAGGTTAGGAAATGTGTGCATTTGAAAGATAGAGTGACAAGACTGTTAAAATTATCCCGTGCACTGCATAGGATATATAAGAATAAGCCTTTGTTTCCCAGTGCACTTATTCAGATTTTCTTGATCGCTTGTTCATGTCAGTGTCTGGGCCTGGGAACTCTCAATAGTCTGTCATATAGAAATTAAAATTATTTTATGTTTTTAATATTTTTCTATTCCAGGAAGCAATGTTCTAAGAATGTCATCAGATATCCAAATAAAACCAAAGACTGCATTGCAGAAAAGCAAGACATCTTCTCCTTTAACATGTTCTCCACAACCTGCAATTAAACCACAGCCAAAGCCTAGTGACAAGCTGAATCCTAAAACTATTGATCCTGTATGTATAGGTGATGAGGTTTTTGTTTGTTTGTTTAAAACCCATCTCTGGTTGGAAGAAATGTCCTTACTTTATGAAACGCCATGCAGGACATGCTTATTCTGGTCCTGTTTTTTTAAATTGAAATTAAACTCTTGTTATTAATCATACATTCCCTACCTTCTAAGCCAAATGCTTGAGGCATAACATTGTTTATTACATTTTTAAAAATGGGTTTGGTACTATTGTGGCTTGGATGGTAACTGTTATTTTGTATGTACTATTGCCCTAAAAAGAGATTTAGAGATAAGAGTTAAAAAGAGTTGGGGGTGGGGTTTTTTGGTATATTTCTAAACTTTGGCACCTGCTGCTTTAGAGAAACTTATTTCAGTTATGCAAAGAAACCAAGAATCAGGCATCATCTTGAAGTTCATCAAGACTTCATGAAATCTATCAAATTAATTGCTGGTGAGCATTATTTGAAACTCACAACTATTGTGAATATGTAATACTTTAGGAAAAATTTGGGCTCTTGGGAGAAGAATAATGGAAGGCATTTCATGGAAGTCTTGTGCCTGGAGAACTAGCATTGGATGCATGAATTATAGCTCACCACTGGGCCATATAATTTGACAATTAGTAATATCACAGACTTTTTGAAAAGTGAACTAAATTCAGGAGTACTTTGGTGAGGTAGGAGTTTGCAATAAAGCGAGGATGAATACTTTAATGTGGGCATCCTTTTTGCAAGTAGCACAATGACTTAAATTAAGCCATGAAGTCATCAAATCATGCACACAATTTAAAATATCTTAATGTAGCTTCAAACACTCAAAAGATAAAAAATAAGATTTCATGATATTTCCTTTTAAATGCTTTGTGATAAGGTGTTTAATCTGGGAAGCAGCACTGAATGATCATGCTAATAAATAATAGTTCATAAGCATAAGAACCATTTATATGATAAAAAACAAATTTGTGCAGCTTTTCATGTGAAGCTCCCTGTGCATTTCCAGTGCCCTCATAACATCTTGCCCAATTTTCAATATTTCTCCCTCACCTTGCCACCACATACTTTTGTCTGTACTCAGATCAACATGGAATTGCAGTAAAACTGCCTTCTGCATGTTACAACTACAAGAGCATCAGGAAAGTGAGAGCTCCTTAATCTGTTAAAGAACCTGTAAGACTTAAGTATTAACATTTGTGAGAGAAAATAGAAAAATAATGTAATTCCATTGGGAGAACACTGATTCTACATTATTTGTTCAATTTAACAACTGCCTAGCCAGACAATTCTAAAAAGCAGTTTCCTGATAAGTTTATCAAATATAAGTTTTCCATCCCATACCTGGAGTTCTCTTTTTTTTTTTTTTTAATTTGTTTTAGAATCGTATGGCTAGGTTCCTTTTTCATAAGCTGCAGTTTTAACATATTCCTAATAGTTACAAAACATTGCTGTTATGAATAAATAATGCTTTTTTTTCCTGTTCTCACAGTTTGGTGCTTATTCTCGACCAACATCTGCATTTGCTGCTACATATGCTAAAGGTGGCATTCCATGCAGGTGTGTACGGTCTGTTTATATTTTTACTAAAAATATTATGAAATACATTTCTTCATGTTTGATATTGTAGTTAGATTGTTTGATTCCATTCAGATTTCTAATGCTTAACTCTTTTCGATTCAGAAAGCAGTTTTCCATGCCTTTGAAATTGTCTTCCTTTAGTTCATTTTTTATGCAGCCTTTTTCATCTAAAGTAAACAGTATGACAACATTTTATTGAATATTCCAATTCTGTAGTTGTCAGCAATATCAGATATTAACAAAACTACTTGTAAGTAATAATTATTTTAAATTACTTTTATCTGTTTTACCTAGACAATAAACATTTTAGTGTTTTGTCACATGGATGCAGAATTACCTTACAAAAATTTAAGTAATTATTAACACAATGTACATGTATTTATTTGTATAAAATAATTGTTAGTACATAGCCTTATCTGTATCTTAGGAGATAAATTCCAATATGATTTTCTTTCAATTTCAACTGATTTCCCTTATCAATTGATATTTGAGGAAAATATTTCTTGATACTTATCAAAGTAAGTAACTTTGCAAAAGGAGCATCTCCTGTGTTGGCATGAGAGTGTCACAGGTGAGAGTGCAAGGCTTAGAGAAAATTTACTAAAGAAGCCCTGCCATTGAGTCACAAGGTGCAGAAAGGTCCCGCTTGCTTTCTAAACTCCTCAGAGAGGAGTCTTGATATGGCTGGATCCAGTCTTAGCCTTGGATTATGTCAACAGTTTAAATTTAAGGAATTACAGAGGTGTGATTGAACCACTTTCATCCCACAGGTTTTAATTATTGGCGAAATAAGCATATTTATATAAAATGAATTATTTATTTTTTTAAATGATCAGGCAAAGGTCTTAATCAGAATTATTTACTATACAATAGAAAAAGCTAAAAATCTACTAGTAGAGTATAATATAGCATAAAGCATTATAGTGTAAGATAGGATAGTGCTCTATATTGAGGCAATTATATTAAAGCTAGCAAAAAGGAAATAATTATTAGGTAGAGATTTGATATCACTCACCCAGACCAACACTTGTGGGGAGATCTCTTTCTCTCAGCTTTGAGGAGTATCATTGAAGGGTGTCCCCAGCCAAGGGAGGAATCTCCACACATACACCCAAGAAGGGTTATGTCAGAAGAACCAGACTGTATGAAAGGGGACTGGACTTTTATAGTATAAAGTGATTGACTGGTAGTCACAGATCGGTAGGCTGACAGACCAATTTGTGTGTCAAATCCTGTTTCAAAAGCAGGATGTATATTCAAAGTCTGGGGAACCAGTGTGGTTTTAGCATAATTTAACACCAAGACAGAATCCTGGCCCTGCAGTTGAACTTGCCTGATAGCTTGCATGATGTTCCTTGCATAGTGTGCATTCTCTGATTGGAATTTAGATATTATCAGGGTAGGGCTACCCTCCCACAGAGAACAATCTATAATTTTTATGATCTTTATTTTCTGATTTCTGTGAGATTAGGAGCAGAATTTTGGAAACTGCCGTATTTTGGGAAATTATTATAACTTCACTGTTAAATGCCATTATACGTATACATAGGTTAGACTCGATCTCAGAGGTCTTTTGCAACCGAACTGATTCTGTGATTCCATGATTTCACTAAGGAAAGCAGTATGCACTGAGATTGCATGTATAACACAGTAGCACAACAAACTCCTTGGTGATACATTTAAAGGGAATAGTGGTAGTAATAAATTATGTATTATTATATGTTAATTTGTTGAAACTTTATTCTTTATGTAGGCTAGTGCATGGATCAGTAAAGCACAAACTGCAGTGGGAGTGCCTTCCTGAAACTGTTCCCTTTGATCCTCTCCTTGTAACTTTGGCAGAGGTAAACTCAACTTCTTACAACATTAAGCATATAACCATTTCCTATTTTCAAATGTCATTTATTAACAATCTAAGCTAGCTAATTTAGGCTCACCTACTAGGGAAATATGAAAAAAAAAATATTTGTGAAGATCTTGTATGAATGAAAATGGTCAAGAACATTGTTATTTGTAGTTCTTTCGTTTGAGCATTCTGGGAGAGCTAGGTAGAGATGTTTAATCTTCAAGATATTGGCAAAATGCAAGACTGCATCTCAGACTCCCAACTGTTGAATTAAATACTTTAATCCATTTGTGGTTTTGCAGGTTCTTTTGTAAACAAAATTGTTTTGATTATTTTTGTATGTAAAGCCTACCTATTGAAGTAATAGTGCTCTCCACAATAGATTGAACTAGTATAGTAAAAGTAGGATTCTGTAAATAAAGTGGAAGAGAAATACTATAAGTTATGTTGAGGCTTCTGTTTTGTTAGAACCATCTGTGACATTCATCATCAAATATGTGTGTCTAAATAAATGTTGAATCCAATGTTGTACATAGAATGAAGTATGTATCCTGAGGTGGCTTTTTTTTTTTTTTAAATTAAACAAAACTGTAAATTCCTAAAGTAAACAAAATTCCTCTTATGGAAAGAAGAAAGGCTTCAGCCATTGGCCTTTAAATCTTTGAGTTCTGCCAGTCAGGCCTTCACTGGAAGTGCATCTTTGTACCACCAAGTTTGTGGTGTTGCAGAGAGGGGGGTGTGATGGGGGGTGTCTTTCCTTCCATAATTTACCTTCTATTTTTTTCTCCTTCAGGGTACAAGCACCATTTACAAATATAGCCTCTTCTTGTTCCTGGTTTTGTTGAAAAAATACCTTAGGTAGTTAGATTAAAGATAGTGAAGTACACATATTGATCGAATTGGCAGTATTCATAATGTGAGTTTTAACATTCGGTGTTCCGAAAGAAAAATGAGTATTCTGTGATAAGAGTTGTACTCAGTGGCTCCACATGATGGAGTCAGTGTACTTTGTGTTTTGAACTGATCTGACAAAATCTAAACATTATCTTGCTGCTATGTGGAACTTTTTAAATGTGTTTTTATTTAAAAAAGGTGCACTATTAAGAAACACATTTTACATTTGCAACAGGGACTAAGAGAGACAAAACATCCCTATACATTTGTTTCAAAGGAGGGTTTTAAAGAATTACTTCTGGTTGAAGGTGCTGCTGAAAAAGCAATTCCCTTGTTGCCTCGTCTAATTCCAGTCTTAAAGGCTACACTGGTATGTCTTACTCTTCATGCAGAGTTTTTAATGCTTTCTTTTGCTGCTGAGGATTACATGGAAAATATTAATGTGATAAATCTTTTGCATTGGTTTTGGTTTGGGGATTGGGAATGGTTTCTCTTGTTAACCCTGCCTTGGTTTTATTAGCTAAATATGTCTTTAACTGTAAATTCAGATGAGCAACTTCTTGTATAGCTGTATGACAGTAGCTATGGGCAAATTTTGTGGAAACGTTCTATTAAAACTCTGAATATAAGTAGAAATAAATATGTGTATTTGTGGTGGTTTTATATATCCACATGCAAAAAATAAAAATGATGTGAAGTAAAATGGAGGTGTGGGAATAAATACCCATCCATTACATCTAACAATTCAAAACCTCCTACAAAGGTAAAACAGAATATGTCAGTGAGGGAAAGCGAAGAATACAGTTGAAATGTTTGAGGTCATATTCTTAATTTTTAAAATGTTTTTAACTTTTCTACTCCTTCAGAAAACAAAGTGAGGTACTGGCTTTAAGGGTTATCTTTTCTTGGATCTTTTTAATGTTTTTAGAGCCTTTTTCTGGTTCAGCAAGTAGCTGTCCTTTAATCTAGCTGTGTTCCAGTTCTGATTTTATAGAGATCGCCACAAGCTTGAAAATTCCTTGTGATCTCAAATCAGATGTGTAACAGAAGTTCAGCATTGTGTGTTATCACTATCTGTGACTTAGGTTGAAGATAAAATTAGAAAAATTATTCTTGTCTCTTCCTCCAATTACTATTACTCAACTGGTAGTTTTTATTGTTGCACTGTTTTGGTATAAAGTCCTGTTAAAACTTCTACTGCACAAGTAATCAATCACTTCTAAAAGAACCTTCCCATGGGAGAAATAAAAATGACAAAGAACTCTAGAAGTAGATAAGAGCCAGATAATTGCTGACAGGTGACAAAGGTGTAGTTGGCAGGGAACTAAATTAGTTGAGGCAGAAAGTCATTGGCTCTGCTGTTTCTCCAACAACGGAAGTTATTGTTATGATTTACATAGAAATGACTCTGAGTTCATTGTAACTCAGATGGTGTCTCCCAATTTCAACATATCTGCATTTGAAGAGTTATTTCTAATATGCTGTGAAATACTGAAGTTGTTGGTGTAGTAAGCTGTTTTGCATGCCAAATGTTTTATTTCTTCAATACTAAATTATTAGTTTCCCTGTCTCAGAGGAAATGCAAGAGTTTTGCTGACATTTTGTGGATACTTTTGTTTCTACTTTAAACATACACTTCTGTTTTTAAGTGTGGCCTCTGGAGACTAATATTCAGTCATGTTGTATTTCTAAACTTGTAGCATTATAGCAATTAGCAATTGCACAGTAGTTCTTCATAATGCAGAGATTGCAGTTCAGGAAAACTTGTGTTCTTGTCTGAAGATTACTGACAGGATTTTCTTTCTTTTCCCTCTGAAGGCCCATGCGGATGATGGAGTATTTGAAAGGGGACTGGATGCTTTAGTTCAACTGAGTGCTGTTGTTGGCCCATCTCTTAATGATCATCTTAAGCATCTACTCACAAATGTAAGTTTTTAATGCTGTAGTAAAAAATAATTTGTATTTTCATTGTACTTTTGTTGAGATGTTTACTGTAATATCCACACAGATACAGTGGAGGACTCAGCAGTTCCATGAAAAGCACTATTTAGTATATTCCCGTGTGAGTCCTTCATTCTTTAATAATATGGTGACTTACAAAGTTCTAGCAAGGTCCCAAAACTGTTATTAGCATAAACTGGAGAATAATGGAAGTCCTGAGGAGAAATTGATGCTATCTTTTGGAGGAAAGTTTATTGCAAAATGAGTTTTGCGTTTAAAGTGTGAATATTTAAACAAAACTGTGAAAGTTTCAATAAATTAACATAAGCAAATATTCCCACTTTTTTCAGGTGAGAATTCTGCTCAAAGAAGTTTTCATTAAATAAGCTTAGTGTGGGATTATGAGAAGTATTTTTATACTGAGTCCTTCTGAGGATGTCCTTCCTCTGTCAGCCTTTTCAGGGTTTCATTTAGCCTGTTTGCAAAGTGTACTTTTACAGCAAAATAAAAGGGCATTTTTTGACATCCAGTGCAGAAGAGAGAAATTGCAGCAGGTTTTTTTAAAGTATGTCCACTATAATAAATCTTTTTCATGGCATGTGAAAAATTGCTAACTTTTTATATGGACAGCACTTTAAGAATGACTTTTTTTATTTTTGAGATTGGTACTTCTTTCAAGTTTGTTTGCTAAAAGAAAAAAAATTAAATATTTTTGTTGACTAATAGTTGGGTTTTTTTAAGTTAATCCTGTATTCCTTCTGCCTTGACTAAGCTCTGTACTTTGACATCAGTTACAAGTTATAATGTTTCTTCTTGTCCTTAATTTTCCAAAGGTAAGATGAAATAAAATAACCAAATAGAATTATGATGGCCTCTTTGCATATATTGTACTGTTTTGTGCAACAAACCTTTTTGTTTCATTTTTTCAATAGCTTTCAAGGAGATTAATGGACAAGAAATTTAGAAAAAAAGTTACTGTCACCTTACAAAATTTGGAGCAGTATGGTGGAAAGGTGAGTTGATCTAATGATTATTCTGTAATTTACATATTTGAATGCAGTTTTGCCAAAACAACTTTTATCTCTGGCATTCTTGCCATGTTCTTGCTTCAGGATGCCTTGAATGCATGCTTTGTGTTCAATTTTTGTGTGTGTGTGCGCTCATATTCATTTAAGGGCAGTAGCAGTATTCATATTACAGATTTGAAAAACATTATGACTAAGGAAGGAGGATGAGAGTTTTTTATGTGAAGTGAGACAAGAGATTCCTCTCAATGTTCTGAACATTTAGGTCTAGATAACATAACTAATTCAGTGAGTCAATTCTTCTGTCAGTCCCCTGATTTCTTGGAGTCTTAATCTGTTTTGTGAGCGTATCTTTTAAAAATACTGTAATATGATAAAGCAAAAAAACCTGGAAACAAACTCCTAAATTGTGATTATGAGCAATATTATATAATCAAAATAATTTCTCAAATTTATATTCTAAATTAGTTATAAAGCATATGATTCTTACAGTTGCTGGAAATCCCTTTCAGAATATCACTCCTCTATTGAAAGATCCTTATTGTTTCATTTTTGTATTTATGCTCAATTTTAGGAATGAGTTTACATGTTCCTTCTCTTGGATGTTTACTTGCCGGCATTAATTACCACAATAGTCCATTTTCTCAGTTTATTATTTTCAGGCCTTTTGACAGTAAATTTTTCAGCAAATACTAACTTTTTACTTTGCTGCTGTTTCATAATAGCAAAGAAAAGTAAGGAAACATTGTGAATGATGCAATTTATAGAGACCATATGAATACTGTCATAGGTTGTGCTAGTTCTCCTTATTTTAATTTGTTTTGTTTTCTTCAACAGGCAACGGTGGCTATTATCAAATCTAAAATTCCAACCTACTGTTCTGTCTCCTCTTGAACAAGAAAACTGTAGTGATTTATATTGTAAGGTGCAGTTTGGAAAGAAACTGCCTGTGAACATCACTGACGCTTATTTGGGGTATGATATATTCTCTTAAAATAATCACAATTCTTCAGTATGATGAAGAGTGAGAGTCTTATCAGTTTGTGAATATGTAATTATGGAAGACTTCTCTCTGTATACTTGCATATGCATTGTGCTTACAATGACATTGATTAACTTGCTATTATTTCAAAAGCAGAGTAAATATTGATTCTTAATTTGTTGTACATTACAATTTCATTTGAGATATCTGCAGGGCTTAATATGTTTTGTCTATTTGTGTGATGCAAAATAATTTTGCTGTAATGACTTAAATAGTAACTGACTTGGTGTTAAATTACTTATGTATCCCTACTTTTGAAACATATGACTCATTTTGTGACACAGGCACAGATGGATGCATTTGGGTTCATCAGGACTAGGTTAGATGTAGAACTAGGAGCACTCACAGACTTCTTCAGAGTCAGCTTTTAAAGGTGCAAAGCTGAACACACCAAACCAATAGCATATGGTGCAAAGCTGAACTTGCTCAGTGAATTCTCAGCACATTGTTTTGAGACCCTGGAGAGGCTCTGAGGAAGACAGTGCAGAGGCATCAAGTTGCTCCACAGGGCCACAGCCTGGGTTTTGCTCAGCTAATTAGTTCCAGTTACCTTTGGGCCTACTGAATGGGAGCTGGATGTAGGAGGCAACTTTGGAGTATTTACACTGAGTTCAGTAATGTCACAGATATGCTTGGGACTAGCTTGCGACAAGTTAATAAACTTTTGAACATGGAAGCAAAATATGAGTTAAAGATAACAAAAGGATTGCAGAAGTCAGCTTACCTCGCTGTCAGGCCTTGTAGGTTGCAGCATTTGCCCGTGAATGTGTTTGAACTTGATTGCAAAATAATTCCTAACTGATCTTGCAATAAATACCGTTCAAAGTCATGCTGTATTTGAGCACACTGTGAGGGACAGGTGAATGAAGTAAAAAAATTTGCATAGAGCTTTTTCCCCTGAGAAAAAGTCAATTATAGAATTTAAAGTTGTTGGAAGGGAGCGGTTTTTTTGTCATCAAAAGCTGTTGATACATAGAGCATTAAAAAAGTCTGTCATGGGAAAGCAATTTCAGATTTGTTTTTAAAAATTACTATTGCTTGACTAAATTAAATTTATCTCAGGACTGTGCTAAGATTGCTGCTGAGATGAGAACTGTCCTAAGTCGAGATAAGTATATTTAGGCTTTTTTGAAAAAAAGCCCTGTAATTCTTAATTTAACATTTTTGCCAACAAGTATTTAACAACTCAAAAAAATTGATCATGGTCCTTTATTTCTTCATGTTTACTTTATTGTTGTTTTTTTTTTTACAAAATGTGCACATTTAGTTTACACAAACACGCTACAGCAGATTTCAGGTGTACATGTATTGTACTACTCTTATCCTACACTGGTGATAGCAGAGCAGCCTTCAACATGCCTCTAACATCCCATCTCTACACCAGAATAGATACCTGATTTATTTTTACAAAAGAATGCTTGCAACGTTCTTTCTGCTTCATTAATCCCCCTTCACATTTTCTGCAGCAATGTCACAATGAAGGTTGGCTTATCTCTGATAGCATTTCACCTATTTTGAAATATTGGCATAAACTCTGTGGACAATATATCTGAAAAATTACATGGATGGAGGGGCAGTGTTATATTTTAGGTGCATACCTTTTTAGAAAAATCTTTCTTGGTACAGAATAAATAGCTCCAATCTTAATGAAGAAATGATCCTAAAAAAAATATGTAATGAATTTATCACATATGATATATAGCTGAAGTTTTCATTTTTTCCTGATTCTGTCTCATAGTTACAGATATTACAAAAAGCTGAAACAGATGTTAGCCTGACTAGCAGTCATTATTAGTAGATGTGACTATATAGGGATATTCATTCTCAGCACTGAAGTGGGATGGAAGTTTCAGAGGAAATACATGCCTTTTTATTCATTGAAGGCAGAAAGACACGTACTTATGAAAACAGCGTTAGGATCCAGCTAAGGTTTCTTCATGAAAAATTAGAAGTCAGAAGATCCTTAATTTTAAGCTAAGAACTTTACAAACACATCCAAGAAGAATTAGAAATACAGTATGTAGGATGTCTGGTATTCCTCTCATGATAAATCAAATGCAGATTTACTAGGTAAGTGTGACTGATAGGAGCTTACTCACATTTTTTAGGGAATAAGCCTACCTATAAGCAATTTGGTTCTTCCTCTTGAGTTATTTATTTTGTTAGGTTTGGGTTTGTTTTTTTGTAAGAGAAAAGCAAGTCAAAGGTGGAAGGCAATTGCAGCAAGATGTGCGTTGCACATTGACTATAGCATTTTAACTCAAAGTATTATTCAAAAATGAGGACTACCATAGAAATGGGAAAAGAAAATACATGGTTATGCCTCTATATAAATTAGAAGCTAAGATTTAAGAAATACACTTGAATACCTGGAGTTTAATCCAGTACAAATGAGTAGCAAAACTAACAGCATTTTTTTTTTAATCTCCTTATGATTGTATCTATTTTAACTAGGGTTTGGAATGATAATATAGCTGCATACTGTCAGCTCTTACTTTGTTTGAATTTGGAATAAAAACTTGATTTTTCAATACAACCTTTTAACTAAGTAGCCACTGTGGAAGAACTAAATTTTACAATTTAGAAAGATTTTTTTTTGTTGGGAAGAGTTTGTAATAAAAAATTTACTTGCATAATACATGTCTCAGTGTAAAGCTGAGTAACTTTATTTATGATAAAGTGGGAAATCCATCTTTTATATAATGTTGCAGAATATCTCATATTTGTCCTTTAGTTGTAGACCTAATGTCTTCATTAAATCACATTTTCAAAGAGCTGCATGGATCGCATTATATTCTCATCCTGTAAAAAAAGACAACACAAAACCAAAAATCATACACCATTACAATGTAGTTGGCCAATATCTAAAGCAAAATGGTGTAGAACTGTGTTTTAGTTAATTGCAACATTTTTTTCAGCTTGTTTAGAGAAACTGTTAACAGAAAAAATGGATCTATGCTTAAAATAAGTTTATCTATATATTAATGAGACCAAAACTACTCTGTCAAGAATACAATAGCATAGTTAAGAAAATTAAGTCTGCAGTATTCCAGAGGTTATCAGTTTATGCCCAGTATAAAAGAATATATTTAGACAATACCTACTCATAGAATAGTTGTATCTGAAGTGTAAATCCATAGATGGAATTGCTAGTCCTGTGCATCCTACACAGGAGCCTTTTTGCAATACTAGGGCATCCTGCTGCATAGCTAGGGGTGACTCTAAAATAAAATAGATTTAATTGTACATCTCTGCAGGAACCGAAGAGTCAGTCAGTTTGACAAATACCACAACACTCTTCATCTCCTCAGTTCAGATTTTCTCTGTGCTCATACTGAAAGATAGTGACTGCTTTCCAACGCTACGTCTGCTTTCTGATGCTTTGCATTAGGTAATTTTATAACAGAATCTTCAGCTCCCAAGTTTTACATAATGCTTACTGATGCATTACTCTGTTCTCCAGTTTTTTTCAGTTAATTACTCTCAGCAAACACCTAGGTAAAAGTATTTTTCCTTGTAAGATTTACCTTTCAGTGTATAGAAGAAAGAGTTACTTGCAGTAGCGTATATTTGTTGGCATTTCTGGATCAACAGTCGCTTGCACAAAACATTATATATACACAATAAATGAGTTTATTACATGCTTATTTAGCATTTGCTGGTCTTCACTGTAATGAACCTGTATTTCAATCTGAATGCACGCCCTTTAGCACCTTCTGGAGAGGTAATTTAGACATCTTTAATTCTAGTGTATCAAAAGGCTGAATTTGATATATTGTTTTTGTGTCATGAAAGATGTGCATAACCCCCCCCATTTCTTACAGGGGTTATCTCATAGTATTCTCCACTGTTGATAGGTATGTGATACTTCTGTACATTAATCTTCCAATAATACATGTTCAGTATCAATTTCCAGTTAAGTTATTCACGGTTCAGTCTAGTGAGTGGGTGATTTGCTTTGTAGAAAATGACAAGTCTGAGTAATTTGCTTAATTTATGTTATGAAACATGCACAGTGGGGGTTTTTCATCTTTGATTCCCTAGTCATCGCAAGCGATGTTGCTGTAAGAAGGACCTCTGCACTATTTTGTACTGATAAAATAACTTATGGAAGCAATGATATGTAATTTCAAAAAATATGTAGATTAATGCTTAAAAAATGTGTGTAGTAAAATTGCTATATTAACTTACTGGAAGTAAAAATAACTTTTTTCCCCACTGCATTGCTTTAAAACATCAAAAACTAGTGAAGATCACTGATTAATATAAGGTTGAAGTTTGGTTTAACTGGAATAATTTGTCACTTAATATAAATGTTTTTGTATATACATTGGCAACTAAGCTCAGCCAATGTGCAAAGTAAACAACATGTTCTGAATTTGCAAACTGTTTTGACACTTCCTACCAATTTTATTATATGTGTATCATCATGAATGAAACTGGTAGTTTTCTAAAATCAGCTCTGTATTTTTGAGGTTGGCTGTTTCTTTACAGAAGACTTCCAATGCCCCTCCCTTAGTCAGTCAAATGGGAAGAGTCTTCACAAGAAAATACAGGCTTGTCATAATATTTAGAACATGGTAAGTTTTAGTAGCTTTCTTTTTTATCTTTTAAAAAAGAAAAGATAAAACAGATGCTTGCATTGGAATTCTTTGGCAAGTATATCTTTTTCATTTGCCTCTTTTTTCAGTACATTTTTCTACACATAACAGATTTGTTTAATGTTTTCTAACTCAAGACATAAGGAGGTGTTAGTGCGTATGAAACATTGTTTATATAAAGCATAAACCTGGATGTATGAGCTTTGACAGATCTGACCTGCCTTAAGCCACTTTTTCTTAGGTTTGAGATGGCTTCTTTGTTGTTTTCAGGCTAGCTTAGACCATCAACATTGCATATGGAAAGGGTTACTCCTGCAGAAAATACCTATCTCAGAAGCCTTTTTTTATCTGAAAGATAAATTATCTGAAGGACCTATGTCATTCACCCTGACATTCACCTATGCACTGTGCATGCCTTAGTCCTTTGCCTGTGTTCTTCACGGTGCTGCTGTAGATATGAAGCAATGCCTGAGTCAGACCCTTTTCCACCAGCACTAAGCAGTGAAAGGAGGCAGGTAAGGAACTGGGTAGTGCCTAGCCCTTGAGGTAGCCACACTACTGTTTCCCAAGACCTGTATCTGCTCTTTGGTAATTACTACAAAGCTGGAAAAACAGCAGCCACCTTCTGGGACTCAGTCCAACATACCCAGGGCAGCACAGTCCATTTCTCCTGGAGGAGCAGGGAGACTCCTGGAGTCTGGATGGCAGACTGGCATTCAAACACGTGTGGGGTAGGAAGGGCAGAGAAATCAGGTCATATCCCCTGTCCAAGACAGAGGATGAGGGGAAGCACCATTTCTGTCTTCACTTAATCATGAGCAAACAGTTACTGCTACCCAGTGACCAGAGAAGACAACACTCAAAGCTTGAATACTTCGTAATTCCCTACATAACTGCTTTAACACTTTTTGAATGGGCAGGCCATTTCCTGCAAGTGGGACTGTGAATGAAGAGCTTTGAACTGGCTGTATTCCTCAGGCTGTACAATGTTACCGCATTGATAGTTGTGCCAAAGCAGTACTCAGCACAAGAAAGCAATTTTTAAAAACCGCACACGTATGTAAAGTTAGTGTTAGAACACACCAGAGGATCTTGATGCTACAAAAAAATCTCAGGAATCTATCCCAGAAACCTAAAGCAGAACTTCTGCATTCAAGTATGTTTGCTCTTTCTCCTTGCTCTTGAAGTAAGCACACCGTGCTTGCTTTAGTTATCACCAGAAAAGGGATGTACTTCTAAGACCCACTAATTTATCTTCCAACTCAAAGTAGAAGAATTCTAACTCTCAGAGACTGGAAACTCTTGTCAGAGATAGCCTTCAAAGAAAACGCTCCTGCAGTCTTCCCCTGGCAGATCACTCTTCTGGTTTGTTTAAAGATTCAGACCTTACCTTTTAGATCAGTCTCATATCTATCAGCATATTAAGAAAAGATTTTCCTACAGTTCTCTTCAACATCTTCATTAATGACTTGGACACAGGACTCAAAGGAATAGTAACAAAATTGCAGATGACACAAAATTGGGAGGAGCTGTCAACTCCCTTGAGGGCAGAGAGATCTCAACAAATCAGAGAGATGGGCAATCGCCAACAGTATGAAGTTTAACAAGGGCAAGTGCCGGATTCTGTACATGGGATGGGACAACCTAGGATGTCCATACAGACTGGGGAATGAGAGGCTGGAAGGCAGTGTCACAGAAAAGGGCCCTGGGAACCTGGTCGATGGCAAGTTGAATCTGAGTCAGCAGTGCCCTGGCAGCCAGGAGGGCCAACCCTGTCCTGGGGGGCATCAGGCAAAGCATCACCAGCCGGTCAAGGGAAGGGATTGTCCCCCTCTGCTCTGCACTGGGGTGGCATCCCCTGGAATAGTGTGGGCAGTTTTGGGTGCCACAATATAAGAAAGATATTAAGCCATTAGGGAGTGTCAAAGGAGGGCAATAAAGATGGTGAAGCGCCTTGAGGGAAAGCCCCGTGAGGAGCAGCTGAGGTCACTTGGTCTGTTCAGCCTGGAGAAGAGGAGACTGAGGGGAGACCTCACTGCAGTTACAACTTCCTTGTGAGGGGAAGAGGGGGGACAGACACTGATCTTCACTCTCATGACCAGTGACATGACTCAAAAACAGCATAAAACTGAGTCAGGGGAGGGTTAGGTTGGATATCAGGAAAAGGATTTTCATCCAGTGTGTGGTTGAGCACTGGAACAGTGGAACAGGGTCCCCATGGAAGTGATCACAGCACCGAGTCTGTCTTGAATTCAAGAAGCATTTGGACAATACTCTTGGGCACATGGTATGACTCTGGGGAATGACCCTGTGCAGGTCAACAAGTTGGACTTGATCCTGATGGGTCCCTTCCAACTCAGTATAGTCTATGATTCTATGAATCCTAATCCCAAATCTCATTTCTGAAACCAAATCTTGATATAAACATGATTTACACACTTTGCATCTCAGAAGTCTGAATACAAGAACAGTTTTTAGTAGGCAGAGAGAAAATACTTAGGCAAGACACTTTGTGTCAAATAATATGGCCACCTTTGAAGTTAAAAGGAAGTGAAGGTAAGATAAGTGGCATGATGACAAAAATGTCTCTATCATGTAGCAGTTTAGAGAGCATCTCTCTCACGTGTATTCTGAATACTTAGAAGAGGTAAGTAAGATGTGAGAAACTGCATCGCATTGGATAAGGAGAGCAGGCAATTTCTTACTGAAGGTATTAATTTTCTTTGTAAATGAATCACTCAGCCCATCACCATAATTGTTGTCACATGCAGATTAACGTGTCATTTAACTTCCAGAATGCTACCGACCTCATCTGGGAAATGAATCTCATCTCTCTTTCTGTTGATCACTCAGTGTTAGCAGAGCAAATACCTTTCATTCATATTGAACAAGACTGACAAGCTGGAACCATGGTCAATGCAATAGAGCACTGCTGACAGATAAGACACTACTCAATGTCCATTGCTAAGGAAACACAGAATAGCCATAGTTAGCAGAGCTGTTGGCTGTCTTTCATCCTCCACAATCAGTGGATTAAAATCGAACAAGGAATCACTTACTAGGTAGCTGTGCTTTTAAGAGCAATCCCAATGAATAACTGTAGAGGCATATAAAAATAAACTGATTCTAGACCATCTTTGAGCATCTAGAGCTTTCTCTATTCCAATCGGTTAAAAAACTATCCTCACTGAATGCATTTATCTTGACAGTCTTGTTTTCTTCTGTCTCCTTACTACTCTCTACTTGGTGTAGAAGATAAAAATCAGTATGCACAGGCTATATTCCTTTCTCTGTCAGCTTCATATTAATCAGACTGGACAAGGTATCAGTAGACCACTAGTATGACTTCTCATACTTCTCACTGTAGCAAAAAAATGTCAGGCTTATTTGCCACATCAATTTACATAATGTAATCAAGCCAATCATATTCACTAGGTCTAATGTGATGCTTTACTGTACACAATAGCCTTGATTCTTGGGGTGTCCTGTGCAGGGCCAGGAGTTGGACTCCATGATCCTGATGGCTCCCTTCCAACTCAGCATATTCTGTGATGATATGATTCTATGAACCTCTTATCATGCCAAAGGCTAGTCATCATCATTTTATGCTCTATCATATTTATTTTTCTTGCATTTTTTAACTGACAAATGAATAGGAGTTCCTTAAATTTCTGAAAATGTTGCATTTTCTCATATCATCTCCTAGTCTGAGAAAAAGGTGGTTTCTGAAGGGCAGAGGAGTGAAAGCGGATTGTAACTCCTGCTGCAGAAGTTTATTCTCAACCCTGTCTCTAGAGGCCAGGAGCTGCTTTTAGCTACCCAGTCACCTGGATAATGTAAACACTTGCAGCTCATAATCATAATGAGTTCTCACTCCCTTGCCTTGAGAAAACTTGCCTGGTGTTAAGTCTTGCCATCCAATACTTAGCAAGCCCTTTGCACTCTCTTTTCATAAGGCCTCACTGCTTATAAGTACATCATGACTCTAAGAAACTAATCTATAGATGATAAATTTTCAGGCAATATTATTATTTGCATTACTATATGCCAGTTGTAACAGGACTGTGTGCCCCGGCATAGGCACGAGATAGAAATAAATATTAGGTGAATGTGAAAAAAATGTTTGCTATCAAGTACAAACAAAACGTTGACGAGAGAAGGGATATTGGCAATTGTCTAATAAGCAGTGACAGCTTGTATATAACAGCTCTTCTGCAGATTCAGGTCACAAATTTATTTACACTGTTTAGTGTTTTTGTGTAATGGTGTACATACATACTCTACCTTGGAAAAACACTGTCTGATATTATTATGAAATCTGTGTAGCACTATAATAGCATCAGCCAACAGATACACATTCAGTACTTATCACTGAACACTTACTTTCTGGCAGCTCTCGATGAATTCATCTATGGTAACTACTCCATCTTTGTTTTTGTCCATTTTCTGTTAAGAAAAAAAAAAAAAAAGAAAAAAAGTATGTTTGTCCTCCTGAAATCCTGTGTAAAACAAGTCCTTTTTATTATTCATTTCAGTTATATGTTAGCCTAGGAACAACCAGGCCAAAAGATGTAGTAAAGGATATACCAGAATAAACTTAAGGAGCTTATTGTTGAAAAAGCAAGGTCTACCAAGTAGATCTGAGAAACTTGGGATGGGACTATAGAGAAGAAAAAGGATTACAGAATTGGAAGGACAGGCAAAACTGTTATAACAATGAAAATCTTTCTCTACCTGCTCACAAAGCAATCTTTTTGGCTTCTTTGTTAGCTGACCTACCTGGAAAAATGTTTCCACATGTTGTCTAGGTGCATCTTCCTTGAGAACAGGATAGGTGCATTTCCCCATCATATCATATATTGCTTTCATGATATCAAGCATTTCCTGAAGAGAAAAAAATATGCTTATGTAATGTAATGTGCATTGCAGACACTGTTTTAACTCAGAACACATAAATAATTTTTAGGATTTACATTTTAGAATAAAATATTGATATTGTGCCTGATATTTCTGACTGCACATCTTCAAGAACTACTTTGTTCCTAAAAAATCTGGTGTCTGAGTTCAGCTTTCATGTATGATTTTGATTTTAAATTATTTGGAATATGTGCAAGTTCATGGGTTGTGGGAAGAATCTCCCAATGTCTTATGAATAAAAATAAAGAGGAAAAGAAGTTCTGCAACAGGATTTGAATGGCCAAAGCACATCAGCTTCTTACAGCTGAGTCTTTCCTAGAGAAAATAGAAACACCAGTGCATACACCTGCACTTATGCAGAGTCCTCCTTTTATATCAAAAGCTTTGAATTTTCCTAATAGAATGGCTTGTGAAAACTTTAAGAGTAATTGTAAAAACAAGTAATTTCCAGTATGCTAGGAAATTATTCTATAGATCACACTTTTATAATGATCATGAAGTGTTTTCTAAACGTGTAAAATTATAAAGTGTAAAATTATAAAGTGTAAAATTATAAAGTGTAATTAGATATCTATATACATAAAAACCACGTCACATTATAATTTAGGTATGTGTTTGAATCCTTGCAGAATAAAACATGTAGGAATCCTTCTATATAAATACTGTTTCAAGAAAAAATTTTTAGAATTAGATTTATAAAATGGGTAACAATTATTGCCCATGTACATAATTCCTTTTGTCCAAATATCCTGTCAATCTCTTCTAGTGATTGTATGTGCAAATACATAGGCATAAGCTGAAGCCAACCATTTCTGTACCTGAAGAATTCTGACTTTTCACAAATTCTGTAAAGATTTTTCCCTTTTCAATTTTTATATATGCCTTTAAAATGAGGAAATTCCTGTAATTTTTACCATGGCTAACTTCATAATATATGGTAATTTGTTAACATGTCTAATTTGACAATGAAACCATTCTTCTTTGAAAGCAGGACTTAGCTATAGAACCTTTGCTTTCGGAGACTAAAGTAAGAAGTAGACTTACCTCTTTAGTTATATATCCATCCTTATTTATATCATACAAATTGAAAGCCCAGTTCAGTTTCTCCTGTACTGTCCCTCGGAGTAAAATTGAGAGACCCATAACAAAATCCTAAATAGATAAAAGGTCTTGGTCAGTTTGGGTTTGAGCAGTTTTTCACAAACACTCAGAAATCCAGAATAATTCGTTTGTTAGAAGTGTGGAAAGATGTGTTGTTCCATTTTTTTATTTTTTTGCTTCACAAGAAGTGTTAAGGATTGTTGGTTTCTTAAATAATTAACAATCTAGGCACTGTTTGCTACACTCATAATTAATAAGTGAATTGAGTAATTTTCTATAAAGTAAACCATCATTTTCTCTTAGTGGTTGTATCCTCTGAAATGCATCACATAAGTAGTCCCCGTTGAAGTTAATACCAGGAAAAAGCAACCCCCATGGTTTAATGGTCCAAGAAAAGCTTAAGTGGGAGTTACATTAATCTAAGCACAGGAGACCAGTTTGGGGAGAACTATCTACTAAGGAGCATTAAGTTCTTATTAAATCTGTACCTTGTTAAAGTGGAATATGTGGTTCCCAGATCTCTTCTCAAACTTCATGTATGATACAGCACACCTCAATACTTTTATTGGAAATATGATAAGGAATAATAAATACATTATGTGTCCATGCACCATCTTAATGTTTTTGTGATCCACCAATGCACTACTACTGTAGAGCTACTCCACAGAAATGAATCAGAATACTTTTGAGATTATTTACATATATTTGGTTATAGATTTTTGTTTCACAATAAATACTCTTGACAGCACAAACCTCATTTACATTTAGTGAGCATCTTACAGACTGAAGAAAATATCACCTGCCATCACCTGTCTTCTGCATTTCTTAGCATGTTAACAGTTTTTAAACAATGACCTTTTTTCCCCCTAACTGTCTCCTGCACCTTTTTCTATTTGATAAGCTTGTAAACCCATAAATCTGTGAAATTGCCTCCATAATAGGTTGAGCAGAATATGGCAAGAGCTTATATTTAAATGTGCATTTCTACGTCACTGGCAATGACATACAGGAGGTCTTAGAGACATTAAAGCAGAGGCAATAAAAGCTGAAATATTTCTTATTGGCACCAGCAAAGGTTATGCATTTCCTCTAACACAGGAACAATGGAAAAGACTACACTGAGGTTAGACATAAATTACAAAGGTCTGATGCAACACACAGTCAAATAAGTATACCTGATACAATGAAATATACACACATATCGTGGCCTCAGATGGTCTAGTAGGCACAGACAGCTCTTCTGACAGCTTTAGTCTTTTTAACAATTCAAGTGACATGCTCTGGGTTTTCTTAGTCTGTCACAAATTTCTGGCTTATTGGTACATGTGCCCTTTGGGGTAAATGGATACATGAATCTTGAAAGACTTTTGCTCAACTTGTCTTGTCTACATCTCAATGACTAATTGAGGGTCACAGGGTTAAATCTCCAAACAGCTCTTTAACAATGCACTATTAAGCATTAAAATGTTCAAGAAATTCAGAACAGATTTGATCACATTACAGCATTAGCAATTAACCTTCTTAATTCAATACCATGTCTTCAAATCTTTTCTGCACTGTTTTACATTCTCAATGAAGCTTTTCCTGCTGTCCTTCTTGAAGGTCTCCAGTAATGTTATTTTCTTAAATTATTATATTTAATAATTTAGGATTTTTATTTTTGGCACAGCAACATTTTTTAATTTATCTTAACTATATCCATTTTTCCTTTCTTGTTCAGTTCTCTTTCTTCCTTTCTGTGATGCACCAACCATGTTAGCTGGCTTTCTGGCATCCTTTATATCCCCATTTCCAAGGCTACGCTTCAGTCACTGGTTTTAAAAATGACACATAATAAAACTTGGCTTTATGCTTTTTTTCATGGGACTGGATGTCCTTATGAAAGCAAAGACAACTCAAAAACATTCCATGTTTTAAACATTGCAAGAGTAGTCATCTCCTTCCATATTTGTATCAACATGTTTTGGGATTGCACATAGTTCAGGTGCATTGCCTTTGTCTGAGTGTTGTGCAGCAGTCCATCTCAGGAACAATAGAAAGGATTTATCATAATAGGCAGTTGTGAGGAGTTGGATAAGGACCAGCTGGGATGGTCTATCTCTTCTACAGATGTACTTTCATGCAACGGAAGAACAGTATAGCTATGTTAGCTGTTAAGGTAATAATCCAGTGCAGACTGTCATAGTAAAACAACCATGCTAAAGGTGGCTGCTAAACTCAGCATCTGTCCATCTATATGCTTGTTACCAACAACTCACTGATGCATGAATCAGGCACACCATTTAGCACAGAGCATGAATATAGGTCCCCTTCACAGTATTAGAGTACCCAGATGTATTTTCCTTCCTGGTTTAGACATCTGATTTCTGCGGAGAGAAGAATTCTACTTTTTGCGCCTGTTTATTTTTAAGTAAAATTTACCATACTCAGATACTTACATCCTCTGAGGATGCTGACACTGTCCACTGGGTCCTGCTCAGCTGAGCACCTAATGAGGAGAGGTGCATCTGATCTAGGGTGACAAAGGAGCCTAAAACTACAGAGGTCTGGGCTGAGACACAGCTCGAGGTTGGGTCTCTCTTCAGTCTGTGACAGCAAGTTAGAAGCACGAAAGTCTCAGCCTTGGTACTTGCTTTTACTCCTTTGCACAGCTTCCTGGTTGTAACTTGCTAGTTTCCTGTAGAGCATGCTAATACCTGTTAAGACCTCCTTCCGTGTCTAATTTTGATTCTGCAAGAAAGGGGGATGTCTCACGGAGCGGTTGCAAAATGGAACATCATTGCACCTGTACTGGAGCCTTTGCTCAATATCACAGTTTCTGTTCTGCACTACAGTAGTAAAGAGCCACTGGTTGTGATATGGGATGACCTTGTATTTGTGGGGTTTTTCCAGCTGTGATTAATTATCTCCTAGCAATGTTGTTGATGACTTTCTGACTGCTTTATACCCCAGTAAATCTTTGAGGATAATTAGATCGTTAATAAATTAATTGTCAAGCTTCTTAATGTGCTGTCTGAAATCGATAGGAAAACTTAAAATTAACAAGATCCCACCTGATCTTGTGTTCCTTTATGTCTTGTTCAAGGCCAGAAGTAGGTAGAGACAAACCTAAATCAATTTTTGAATTTAGATTTTATGATTTTGAAAACGAATCAAGTGATGTCACAGAACTGGTGGAGCCCTGATGTGTGTAAAACAAAGCTCACAGAGGAGGAGCTGCTGTTAAGAGAAAATATACAGCAACTTTAAATCAGCTGGTGTTAAAATGCTTATAAGATCACCACTGCCCTGAGAAAAATTACCTCATTTCTTACATAGCATGAACAAAGCTTTTTGTGTTGAACCCAGAGAATCATGGTTATGAACCTCATGAAGTTCAACAAGGCCAAAGTTCTGCACCTGGGTCAGGGTGATCTTAAGCCCAAATACAGGCTGGGGAGAAAACAGATCTCCTAACCCTGAGGAGAATGACTTGGGGGTGTTGGTTGGCGAGAAGTTCAACATGACCCAGCAATGTGCACTCACAGCTCAGAAAGCCAAATGTGTCCTGGGCTGCATCAAAAGCAGCGTGGCCAGGAAGTCAAGGGAGGTGATTTGGCCCTCTGCTCTGCTCTCATGAGACCCCACCTAGGGTATTGAATCCAGCTCTAGAGCCCAAGGACATGGGCCTGATGGAACAAGTCCAGAGAAGAACCACAAAGATGATCAGAGGACTGGAGAACCTCTGCTATGAAGACAGGCTGAGGGAGTAGGACTTGTTCAACCTGGAGAAGAGAAGACTCTAGGGAAACCATAAAGAGGACCTACAAGAGAGCTGGAGAGGGACTTTACATCAGGACATGTAGTGATAGGAAAAGGGGGAATGGCTTTAAACTGACAGAGAGTAGGTTTAGATTAGCTATTAGGAAGAAATTCTTCACCAGGATGGTAGGGCACTGGACCAGGTTGCCCAGTGAAGTCGTGGATGCCCTGTTTCTGGAAGTCTTCAAGGTTATGTTGTATGAGGTTTTGAGCACCTGGTCTAGTGGAAGGTGTCCCTCCCCATGGCAGGCTGGTTGGAACTACATGATCTTCAAAGTACCTTCCCATCCAAGACACTGTATGATTCTATGACTCATTATACTGCTGCCCTTATATTATTGCCTTGGAGATCACTTTTATTACTAATGAAATATCAAAGTTGCATTTGATCTTAAGAACTGCACTCCTCTATGGGACGGAGTTAGCATGCTTGCTAGTTTATTAACTAATGCAAAATTCTCAGGTAACAGCCGAGAAATAATGCAATCAGAAAATCACCAACTTTGCTAGGCATTATTAATAATTTTTTGAAAAACAAGTTTGGTTTTGATTAAATATGACAAAAATCTTTAAATGTTGTATCATCTCCATTGTATTTGGGCACAGCTCTGTGCTGTAAGGCACTTAGAATTGGTGGGATTATTGAGTGCCTTTCAGCAAAGTCATATTTGGAATAGCTTTAATCCTCATCTGCAACAAACTATTTGGATATTTGCATATGGGTGCAATGCACTTTACCTTTGACAATATGTCTAAAGTTAATTAGCCCCTATTTTCCTGACTCTGTAAATAGCCTTGAGGCCCAGATCATCTTACTTGTTCAGTAGCAATATATATGCAGGAAGTAGAAACTTTGCTTTCACATCTGTCTCTGATAGAAAAAAGAACTTCAGTTCTGTAATATGCCCAAAGTGCCCTTCAATAGCTGGGTCACTAGGCCTTCAGAAACTCTGTCTCTCCTGTTACAGCAAAACTAGTTGGCATAACTGAAGAAACAAGCTAGTCTCAAAACTGATATAATCAGGGGATA
>JAWWMO010000138.1:56682577-56741951 GCA_035047845.1 Dendrocincla fuliginosa | reverse complement strand
ATGCTACATGAAATGCTTCACTTAGACATCCTGACCATACAGATTTAGAGATGACAAAACTCTGACACAGCAATCTCATCCAATTGAGGTCTGCATTTAAGTTGTGCTAAAGTCTAACACTTCATTGTTGATGGTTGAAAATCTGAGGAAAAAAGAGCAAAAAGCTAGAGCAACTTCTCTTTTTACCTGCAACTCCAGCTATCACTGATTCATCTGAAAATGGAGAATGCAACACAAAACAAATGTCATTCTTATCTACAAAAGAATTACACTACCATTTCAGATTTTCATGTTCTTTTTACACAGAAGATAACCAGAGTGGTTTTTTGTCACAGGTCACTATCTTAAGTTGAATTTACTCCTACACTTTGATAAATAAAGAATGATTATTTGTTCTTCAGACTTTTATATCACTCCCTCTGCACCTTTTAAGCTGTTTACTTTTGTTGCTTTTCTAATGAAAATTAAAAACTAGAATACAGATTAGCATAGAAAGAATATGGCTCAGTTGCACCTAGGATAAAAAGGAGCAGGAAAAAAATGAGATGATTCTATTTTTCACATTTCATAGTATCTACTTTCACATTTTGAAGTTACCTTCCTGAGATTTGAAAAGAGACCCCATCCATTAACTTCAGGAAGATGCTTTCAGAATGCCTATCATACAGTTTGTTAGTATAATGTTGTTAAAAGGGCACAGAAGCAGGAGTCTTTTGATAGTAGTAGAATTATGCTGGATTAACAATTAGTGCAAATAATATCAAGGTTTGGATCCCTCATATCTGACTCAATATTGAACAAAAGTAAGCTGCAAATGTCTGTTTTAGTAGTGAAAAAGCCCCACTTCTGCTTATAATTTCCAGACTAATTTTATTCCAAAGACTTTTCTTTTTTTTCAATCTCTCTCTCTCTTGTGTGTGTGTGCACAGACCTGCACTCTGAGGTGGTCTAAACCTCCTTAAAAGGGTTTTAAATCTAGTGCATTTCTTAAGGCTTTCTGTCTGAGATGAAAAATCAACAAATTGATCAGGAAAGGTATAAAAGCTTTTTTTGTTCCGATTGCAACAGCAGAAAAGTTTTTCTTATTGTGTCTGCTGTTGCTGAAACTGAAAGAAGAGAAATTTAGGTTAGATACAGAGAAGAAATTCTTTACTGTAAGGGTGGAGAGGCACTGGAACAGGTTGCCCAGAGAAGTTATGGATGCACCGTCCCTGAAAGTGTTCAAGGCCAGGCTGGATGGGGCACTGAGCAACCTGGTCTAGAGGGAGGTGTCCCTGCCCATGGCAGGTGGACATGAGGAAGCAAAGAGGAGCTTTGAGGTCCTTTCTAAGCAAAACCATTGTATGGTTCTATGATTTGACCAGATGCATTCCTTGTAGAATTAGCCTATGTAGAGAAGATACGAATTGTGATCCTGCTTCTAGTTTCACATAGACCCCACTGATTTCAGCTGCCCAGAAAAAGTAGATGGGGTTCTTTGTTTTTTTCTTAAATAAATGCAAAAAATCCCCCACAAAATTATCTGGTTATAGTTCCAGTTGAAGTATAAATTCCTGATCACAGTGCAGCTGCTTGACAAGCCTTCTCTTATCACATCAATAATAAAGCAATAAAAATGCTTAAAAAAAATAATCTGTCAGACCTGACAACATCATTCACTAAAGGAAATCATAAAAACACATATAGGACATTTCAATAAATTTAAAGTGGGTGTATTTATCACAATCCAATCACAAGTTGTAAGGAAATCATTCATTCATTATCATCACAACAAAGCAAAGCAAACCAAAGCAAAACATGACAAAACAAACATATCCTTTTGCAAATGAACTGAGATATTTTTTGAAAAATTCTATAGCTTAAAATAATATATCCTTTGCAGTATTTTGCACACGCTGCTCTTCTCTACACTATTGCAGTAAGGCCACTTTTTACCATGTTATTGTGTTGATGGCATCAGCCTTAGCAGAGAAAAGCACAACTGGGAGAACAGATTGGGGACCTAAATGAAGGAAGAACGATTTCAAACTCTTTTGCTTTTAAAAACATTTAAAGCCTTTTTCTAGCATTTTCTGGAAACTAATAGAGTGTATGAACAATCTTCTTTTGGCTGAGTCATCTCCATAACATTAGTTGTAGTTCAGACACCTCACCTTGCAAAAGCAGGGAGGAAGATAACTATTCTAGGTAATATCTATAAATTGGATTACCTTTTAAATGAACAGATTTATAAAGATATTACATAGTAACAGTCTGAGTTATCAGTATGGAATATACAATTGTACAATAATGACTTTTGTTATTACCTTGGAAAAACTTGATATTTGAATCACATAATCAAAATTTTTCATAATCAGAGCTATATAATAAAAGCCACCATACTGGAATTAATTACAAGGAATGGCAAAATATTCAATTTCAAAAAAAGAAGTAACAGCATCACTTACCTCAAAACTTACAGATCCATTGTGATCAGTGTCAAATGCATTAAACAGAAAATGTGCATACGTTGTGGAATCTAAAATTTAAAGCAGCAAAAATAATTCAAAATAAACACATTTAATTTCATTCTATTAAAACTATATGACACCAAGATATATTTTGATACCAAAATTTCATAGCAAGACTAAATTTTTAATAAAGCTTAAACTTCCTTTTTGTCAGAGGGATAAATTATTAATGCAAGTACATGGATAGCAACACTGTCAGGAACTGGAAATCCAAAATTCTGTTCCAGAATATCTCTATTTGGCTTTATTCCTGTTTTTGCTAATCACTGATACCTGAGCAAATAGCAAAGATGACATGTTATTGTACTCTGAAACAACCTGTGTTAATGGGAACACTAAATGACAGTGACAAGGGATTTCTCTCATATATTTAAAATGAAAAATGTGTTCATTTGTTCACTCTAAATGAGGGAAGCAGACACTACTGTCAGCGCCTCTGGTTTATTAGTTTTGCTCTGGAGTCAGATCTGTTTCCCAGGTTGAAGCTGATCTTGTCAGAAAGATGCTGCTGTGATCGGTTCATGTGCTAACCCAGAGGTGTGAGGAAATCCTCTCCCGAGAAGCAGATTCTTAAAGCTGGTTTGCTGCTTAATTCCCATGATCGTTGCATGAGGGCTAGGTGCTTGAAAACCTTGGAAAAACCAGCTGTGACTGACTAAATGGTCAGTAAGACTCTGAAAGATGACCTTAAACAAGTGACCCCTTCACTGATTATTTGTATACTTTTCAAACCTACTCCCCAGTGCATATTGACTCATTTTAGAAACACAGCACAGAATCAATATAAATCTGTCAAGACTCTGATTTATTGTAAAGATTAATCTTTCTATTTCCACCGAATGTCTTCTGAGAGGCATATCCTGTTCCAGGAGTAATATATTGTGAAGAGCGAACTTACCTAGACATTGTCCTGTGGATGTGAGGTACAAACTGCTGGGATTATGGGAAGTCAACTTGCCTCAGAGTCTTTTCTCTCCCTCAAACCCATGCAAATTAATGCAGGATGAGGCTTTGTTTGCTTTTAATACTCATTGCTTTGCTTTTTCTACTTCATATATTTACAGTAAGTTTAGGTTAATTAACATTAATCTCACAAACCTTTAATAAAGGGAGAAGTATTATAAAATCAGTGTTCCCTTTGCAGAACAAACATCTCCCTATTATGAAAAAACCTCATCAGTGCTGGATTGTGTTTCTGATTTCTTGGCACTTAAACCATTTTACCTTTCATATTAATCCTGCAAACCTCTATTTATCACAGCCCAAAATACTGTTTTGTATTAAACTGGCATCACACACTTGAAATGCCACCTTGACTCCAAAGAACTAAATATACCAAACTCAAAATTTTGTGCTTCATGGATTCAGAGTTGACATTTTTAAGAAAAGTCTCTTGTCTTACTTCTGTATGTTAATTTTCTATGATGTGAGATAACCATAAGAAGAAAAAAATGCAGCCTTTTAAACCCTGTGTCTGTCAATGCATTTTCAGAGAATGAAAAAAAACCCACACTACTGAGCCATTCATTCATCCATGTATCCAGTCATCAGTGTAATTGCTTAAGAACAGCCTAGCATATAAATTCACACTTTAACTGAAAAATATAAACGTGTTGACTTCAGTTTGTATTTAAGATTTTAATAGTCATATTTCCTATAATCTACTGAGACTTCTGTTGTACAATAGAATATATTATGTAAAACATCTTCAGGGGAAAAAACCCACATAACAGAGGTATAATTACTGCAAATTTTAAATAGCTTCCCATTCTCTTGGCATTAATTTCTTAAAAATATCTGAAATATTCCTAATTATTTTCTGTAGATATACAGGAAACACAAGGGTGAACACAAAGATATTTTATCGTTTGTTGCCCATACATGATATAATATACTACTCTTTTTGTGCGACTGTATATGGAAAAAAAAAAAGTCCCTACTTAAAGAACCTTTTCTTTCTGGTAAGGCCTCTTGAGGGAAAAAAAAAAATCAAAAGCCTTGTTCAGAGTTGTTTGTTTAAGCTGTTGTGGTCTGAAATTTTGCCTTCAAAACCACAGCAGGATAAGGTACACTAGTGTTTTAATTAGAGCTACGTAGTCTAATTCCCCCCTGCTCTTGCCCTCCTAAATCTTGAACATTAATCTTGTTAGACAAAATTTTAAGTTTTTAAATATTTTTTTTTCAGGGAACTGATATCATAAATAGTAGGATAAATTGCTCCTTTGACAGGTTAAGACAGGAGCAGATATTAAATCAGAATTCCTTTGAAAAAAATGATCACAGCATTTTAAACATCAGAGACAAAACTGGTAGTCATTATACACAGAAGAATATGGCTTATCAAACTACAAGCATGATTTATTTTGTTCACAAGTGCTGGAGGAGTATAATCATTATGCAGTGTGTGGATTCTTATCTACAACCTGTCTGGCTGAACTAAAATCCCAAGTTATATTTCATGTGTTCCATTGCATGCGTGCAGGGGCCCTACTCATTCACCTGTATGGCAGTGGTTTTCTGAAAAGTTACTGCAGTGGCCTTTCTGGCGTGAAAAGCTTTTTACAAAGCTACTTCTACCTTTTAAAACACATTGGTTTTACTGCAATCTCCTTTGTTACTCTTGTGGCCCTTTGCCCTATTTGTAGGCCTCCTGTACCTTGTCCTGGACAGTCTTGAAAGTTGCCTAATGAAATTACTTTCAGGTTGACATTGAAAAATTACTTTGCCCTGAAGCTTAAAATCCTACAAACATCATTCTGTTTGCTCATATACGAATTGTTATATTGACACATCATGTTGTACCTGGTTTTGCATTACATAGATAATTGGAGCCCAGATCTACTTTTAAGATACATGTTTTAATTTGGGGACAACTTTCAAGCTTTCTCCTTTCCCCCTCCTTTAATATTCAGACATGCATAAAACCATTATTTTAAGAACAACTGAAATTTAAAGGCCTCAACTGGACACAATATTTTGGCAATACATTCACAGATTTAAGAAATGTCTGGCTGCTTAACTGGACGCTTAAATATAATGATCTCACTCTATTGTTAGCATGCAGGGATATGCAAATACAGACAATTAATTGAAAATACTTTGACTAATGTGAGGAACAAAGAATAGACTTGGACTCCTATACTTCTCAAAAAAGGCAGAAGTCAGCACAGGGACCTACAAAACAGTACAAAACCTACACAGAACAGTTCAAGACTCAGTAGGCCCATAAAAGTTAAAGGTTTATTGATGTGAGCTGTTACTCTTTTGAGGACATTCAGCTTTTCTTCTGTTTCCACAGAAGAATATTCTTCCTGAATGTCTGAGAAAAACTACGTAAAGCTTTCACATTTGTTTGTGCAGTCTTTATGTACTTCTAAGGCTTTACACCACTGTGTGGAGGCCATGGAGGACAAGAAGAGGAAGGAAGGGGATGGCTTCTGATGGTCACTTCTCAGTGCTCTTTGCTGAGATGTCTGAAACAGCTTTATTAAGAAAGCCAAAAATCCTCTCACTGGTACACAACATCTGTTACCAGATGTAACAGATGAGTGAATTATCTGGATTCAGTACTTTTCTACACTGCTAAAAATCTGACTTTTTGCTGTATTTTGTTAAAGTTAAATGAAGCCAGAAGAAAAAAAGTTTGTTTTGTTGGTTGGTTGGTTTTCTTTCCCCACAAAAGTATAGCTCCCTTATTGCAGTCAGTGCTGAAATTGCAGCAAACTCTAACCACTGATGTAGTTTAGCCGTTGCCACAAAGCAGCCACATGTTTCATAGGAAGCTTGCCTCAGAATAGAGGCTCATCTGTTTGCAGTTTTACTTCCCATGGTTTAGCTGTGACAGCAGCCTCCCAAACTGATCAAGATTCTAAGGCTCACTGGTTTTAATTTCGTGGTGCAACTATAGCTTTATACAGGTAGCAGACACAGGCAGTTATTCCGTGTAGAAGTAGATATTTTCAACTCTACCATAATGATGCAGAGGAGTGAAGTTTTTGCTTTGAGCAGCAGAAACGGGGTACAGCACAGAGGACAGCAGGTGTGGAATGAGAAGGAATGGGGCACAGGCTGGCACTAGAGACCCCTCAGCTATAAACAACTTAGCTGTGGTCAGTTAAAGAAAAGCAAGCATGGAGCTGGACAAAACTGGCTACAGGGGCAGCAAAGAGAACAAAGCAATAGTATATAACACATGTCAAAGGCACCATCTAAAAGAGATTGGGGTGTAACGTTGAGCTGCAAACCAACGGAGTAGAAGAAAGCCTTAAAAATGTATTAGAAATCATGCAAAAATGACTCCAGGTAAGTTGTAGAGTGAGGAAGAAGAAAGCACCACCATGAACATCCTATTCCTCCTGGAGAAGGACTCCAGATGCTGACAGCCCACTGCAGTCCCCACCTCCTCCTCCAAGTGATGCCACTTCCCTAAATGCCCAGAGGAGCAGTAGAAGAGTCAGCATTAGCACCAGGAATAGAAGTAGAAACTAGACATCCAGTATATATCCATTTTGACTACAATAATTTTTCTTCTGTATAGCAATTAGATCTGGACTCATAAGTTTATACATCTTTTAAGATTACACTTATTCTCATAATATGTTTTAACTATACTTTTAGATCAGGTATGCCTTCTCTTTGCCCAAAACAATAGTGGGTGTAACAATAAGAAATATCATCTTTTTTTTATTATTAGAAGTGGAATAAAGGTGTAGTAAATCACATGGAGAAAATTATTTTCATTTGCCAGGGTGACTAAAAAAATATAATATCTGAAACTGTAATTGTTAGCTTGGTCTAAATGTTTAGATATAGAAATAATCAGTAGGCAGGTCAACCCTGTTACTCTTTTGTTCATCTCTACTGAGTGTGCCTGCTTGTTAAGGATTTCAGAGATGGTAATCCACACTGAATGCTGCTCTTTACCTTCTAAGTCTTTATTCAAAATAAAACTAATGGGGAGATGGTTTTTTTTTTCCTACCAACTAAATATAGGTTTTTAAAATAAAAGTGAAGAGAAGGAATTCTGAACAGTTCCAGAAAAATACACAAATCTCAAGAGATGTGGGAGAACTTGAAGAGGTAGAATTGAAGGGTTGTAGGAGAATATGAAGAGAGATGATTGAATAGTAAATGCAAGAGGAAGAAAAGAGAGGAAAACAACAAAATTAAACTCATGGTTCAAGAAAAAAAAAAAAGTGTTATACATTTTTGTGTTACCTTCATTGCAGTAAAAGATAGTGGAGATAAAGACATCATGAACGCCCAGGAAATCAATTAATTGAAATTAAGGTTAGAAAAAAGCCCTCATTTAAGAAAAGAAACTCCATAGAATTAAAGGGGGTTCTGCCATTAGAGACCTGTAGCGCCTAGAGTTCCTCCTACTGTAAAAGATTTTTTGAATAAAAGAGAATGGGGAAGACTGTTTAGAAAGTTTAAAAAGAAATAACCTACTCAGAGAAACTTTGTTTTCAACACTACCCATGCAGGATTAGTAACTTCATAACAGAAGACTGATTTCTAGCAGATATCATTGCATTTCATTCAGAAATATATACCTTAAAATGTGTCCAACCATCAAGGAAGCACCCCATGAGTTCAGACAGAGCTTGAGACAACAATCTTGCTCATTTGAGCAGGATTTTTTTTAGGAACTAACAAATATTCTGTAGTACTAATTGTTTCTGCCAAGTACTCACCTCCCTGTGGAAAGAACTGAGAGTAAATCTCTTTGAAGGTTTCTTCATTGACAACACCACTGGGGCATTCCTGGGAAAAAAGTGGAAGACAAGAAATGAATACCATCCAGACTGGTCCAGTTCACTTGTGTTCATGAGACCATACACAACATATATGTGATTCTGGCAGTTTAACATATGTGATCTTGCACTTTGAACCAAATATTAAGGCATTAAATGTTTATCACATTGAAGTATCTTTCTAAAGAATTCACACAGGACAAAAATTCCTTCTGTGCCATGTATTTCAACTCCAATTGAGGTGAGCAGCAAGGTCTCTTCTGCAGTGCATGGAGCTATTGGTGTCACCTGTGGGCCATGGGTGGTCACTCTTGCAGCTGCAGGAAATCAAGCAGGAATGTAAACAGTTATACATGACTGACAGAACATGCAGTAAAACTCCACTGGAAGAGTTATATGCAATGAATTAAAAAGACACTGCCACTGAAGATCTTATTCAAACCTTGCAGTACCTTTTTCCTCTTTACAGCTTTGTCATAAACTGAAATATATGTAGGAAAGAATAAACGGGAAGTGTCAGAGCAGAGTGACCACAAAGGAAATGAAAGGAAGTGAAGGAGAAGAAAAAAGATTATTAGAGCAGTGATTTTACAAAAATTACTTATGTAAAGATGTAGGAAAAGCAGAAGAAATGCTGCATTGTTTACTGAGTTGCACATAAATATCAAAGACCAGAGAGCCAATTTCTAGTCCTGAATTTGCCAGTCTGAGGGCAATGCCCTTAATTCCTTTTTTGCCTTAATTCCTTCTTTAACAGAGAGGGTGAAAAAAAAAAACTTGTTATGCTCTTTAAAAGGAAAGGATTTTTAGAAACAAAGGTAAGCAAAACAGTACAAAATAAGTGTTAAGGTTCATACATTTATTTTTGTCAATTGCTGTTTGGACCGAAGGCTCAAGCATATATGCTCCTAGTCCTAAACTGGGGAAAGGAAATGGCTTTAAATGAAGATAAAGAGCAGAGTAACATCTTTTATCAGTGTAATAATAGCTTTTCCTGTGAGAACAAATGATATTTTAATTCGATTAAATAAAGACCAATGGGATAGAGTTCTGACAGCTTCTGCTAAGAAACAAATAGTGTAATCTTGCTAATTGAGAGACAAATGCACCATGTCAGAAGTGCATGTCAAATTTGTAGATCTAGGAGTATTTTGATTTTACGTCACTTTCCTCGGCTGAAATCAGCTTTTTGCCATAACTGAGCATGTGTAAGCACCTAAGAAACAATTCTGTTTGGTCAAGCAGACAGACAAACAGCTGTGTCAGACATAGAGGTACAAAATTATTTGCTCCTAGCCACAGATGTTGTCACCGATGGAGGCAGAATCAGAGCACGGGTCTCTGTAAGACCAGATATATACTGGCTGCTGGGCCACACTGTCTTTCAAACCAAAGCCTTTGGGGAAGGGGAGGAACAGTGAAATGGATCTAGCATGTCTACCCTTCATCAGATAAAGAGCAATCCATTAATTGAGGTGACATCTCCCTGCCTGTCATGTCGTTGGGTATGAGTGCATTCTAAAACATCTCTATTGCCTTTACCAACTTCCCAAACAGACTATATCAGATAGTCCAGTGTCTCTTCAGCTCCTAGCAGGTTTACAGTTGGTCTCCCAAGTAACAAGCAATACAACAAGAGGGGAGGGGAGATTCAGGTTAAATATTAGGGAATGTTTCTTCACCAAAAGGGTTATCAAGCATTGGAACAGGCTGCCCAGGGAAGTGGTTGAGTCACCATCCTTGAAGATATTTAGAAGTGTGTAGATGAGGCACTTAGGGACATGGTTTAGTGGTGGACTTGGCAGTGCTGGGTTAATGGTTGGACTTGATAATCTCAGGTGTCTTTTGCAACCTTGATGATTCTATGATTTTATAATTCTACTACGTTGTTTGTCTTCTTATGGGAAGCCTTCTGAAGCTGTATCACTGTATGCAAGTAAGCAGTATTTTAACTTGATTTTGAAACACAATAAAGAAAACATCAGTGATTTGTTCAGATACTTATAAAATTGTAGTTATTGAATGTAGAAAATGTAACAAAGCTATTTTATAAACTCCTCTTCCAGGGATACATTGGGATATAATCTATGTCATTCCCAGGCCTGCACAAAGAAGAATAACACAGCCTTCCCCCTGAGATGGGTGGGAGTGTGAAAGGACAATGCATTATTTTGGAATTCAGAAAAAGAAGCAGTGGCTTTTTTCTGCTTTGCAGGTAATTTTTTTTTTCAGACAAAAAATTGCTAGGCACATTTTGAAGGAATTAGAGAGAGAACCTTCATATTTGAATTTGTACAGGTCAGAAATTTCCTTTTTTTTTTTTTTCCTTGAGGCACTTAATAAATAATGAATGACAAAATGAGCATTTAAGTTTATCTAACTCTATGGCTTATTACCATGAAATGTAATTTTTTTCTCCTTTTCCTTGGATGACAAAGACATTCAAACTATACTCATTTTGTAAAGAGCACTCTCCCCTTTTTTACAGGAAATGCCAGCAACTCCAACTCTGTCACTCCTTAGTCTGAAGCTGTGAAGATTAAGATTCCCATTTCCTGACCACATTTAAGTGTGATATTAGAGGAGAATTAAAGTTACTCTGTAAAAACTGTCCAATTTATTTTTTGTTAGTTCAAAATAAGTTAGCATCCTTTTTTTTTAGAGAAATACATGATCTACACACCTCATTTAAAGGTAGTACTTTTCTTCTGTCACTTAATAAGCTCTAGTATCACCATACTGTTTGAAAGAATCACTGCTTGAAAAGGCAACCTACTTTCAGAGAATTATTTATTAGCAGAGCCAGGAATGATTGCTTGAGTTTCTCTAGGCTGACCCTCTGTATTCTCCTCTGTTCGTTGCCACAACATTGCTGGTAACACCTTACCTTCTCCATCCTTGAAGGTCTGTAGTAATGGTGTCTCAAGGATATTCATTAAAAATCTGTGTTGCTGGCCAATTACTCTTACCGGAAATATCGGTTCAAACTTTTCTTTCTTTAGTTGAATCTTACCTTTGAGACTCTGCATGACAGTGAACACTCCTGATGTTAAATAATTTTATTCTAAAAATATCTGTAGCCAACATAATTTACCTCCAAGCCTGAACTTTTCTTGACTCATAAATCTGGCTTTATTGTGTTTATCAGGAGATTTCTGCAGTTCACTGAAAAAGATTAAATATTGTAATTGTTAAGTATGCCCATGGCTTTATTTGAAGTTATTGCTGACTTCTTGCTTTGTACCAACTATAATTAAAAAGATCTATCTAACCTTTCATTAAACTCTTATGAAAGAGAGGAAAATAATTAAATAAGAAAAATGTGAGGCTTATTTAAACCATTTCCTATATTCTTTTTTACCTTGATCTGTGTATAATTTATTTTGTTACAGAAAATTTCCATTTGACAATCTTTTAAAATTGCATTAATGTATTTTCCTTCTGGAGAATAAAAGGGAAGGAAAGTTCATCATGAACTGAGTCCAATGCTCCCTCTTTTAGAGAGAAAAAAAATATAAACTGACAGCAAGGAGAGACAGAGAATAATAAATATGGTTCTGCCTTTTGATGATCTTGCTTGCAATTTTGCTACTGGGAAATTACACCTCCAGCTCATGGTCTTATGAACCACTCCAAAACCTGTAAATTATTTACAAACCTCATGCTGTTCTCAGCTGTCTCTCCTCCAGTATTTTTCAGAATACTGCAATAGGTGGGTTCTTCTTTACTACCTAATCAACACTCTTTTTAGACAAGAGGTAAGCCAAAAAGACACACACACAAAAAAAGGAGAAATAGTGAAATGAAGGAGACACAAACTCCACGCTCAGACTTCCGTCTGCATAACAAATGATTTTGTATTGATGGATAAAGCTGGAGCTTTGGCAACTTTGAATATATCTTTTGCATGACAGGTTCTCCATCCCATGCTTCATCTGCTGTGAGTATTTGTATTGCTTCATTTTAGATATATGTTCATGTCCATTGATTTAATTATCAATAACCGACAATATTTTCTCTTTTTGCATTGTACTTCTATTCTGACTGCGGATTGAAATTTACCAGAAACACAAAACTTAATGGAAGAATATATACGTAATTTTGAAATAGCATGCTTATACTTCAAAGAGAATGCTATGAAAAATTTCAAAACCTAAACCCTCAGTGGCATTCCACAACCCGGTCCAGTTTCTAATTTTTCCATTTGAGTATGAAAAAGCTTTGATCAGAGCAGTATAAGAATGTAACAAATAGCCTTGATTTAATAACATAAGTTCGGCCAAATTAATAACAAAATGCAGGCCATCAGACACCTCATGAAGCTCAACAAGAATTTCAATGTTCTGCATGTGGGAAGAAATCTGCCCTTGTCCCAGTACCAGCTGTGAAGTGAGTGGCTGTATGGCAGCACTGCCAGACGGGACATGGCATTACAGGGGGTGTCAAGCTGAGTGTGAGCCAACAAAACATTCTTACTACAAAAAAAAAATAAACCACCTACTGGTACAAACCCAGCAGGATGAGGAGTTATTCTCTCTCTCTGCTTGGGACAGTCTTGGGGTTCTCCCAGGGGTGTGCAGGAACTGAAGAGAGATCAGCAGAAGGTCATGAAGACTACTAGGCATAAAAGCACATGGAGAGACTGAGAGAACTGGGCTTCTTTAGTCTAGGCCAGTGCTAAGGGAAGATCTAATAGCAGCCCACCTGAAAAGCAGGAGCAGAGCTAAAAGAACCAAAATCTTCATAGGGACAAACAATTTAACGAAGTTGGTGGCCACAGTCTGAGTTTTGTAAGCTCACATTATACACTAGAAAAAACTTCTTCACTTCTCTTGGTACCCTGAAGTGCAGTAATGCTTGAGATAGCCCTTAATTTCAGTGAACATATGTACTGTTGAGCAGTCTTGGAAAACTGCATATGTTGCAGAGCTTTTCTAAGGGATGAGATGACAGGCTTTGTTTGATAAGTCTACCTTGATAATTTGCCGTTGTGAAGAGGAACGTACTGACAAGGACAGTATTGGGTTAGGAACTTGAGACAACAGGTTCTGAAGTTTGGGGCTTTTTTTCAGGCTTTAATGCTTTTAAGGTTTATGGCAATTAACTTCTACTTTTACACATTCCCAGGTTCCAAAGCTGCATACCTAAGGTTGATTTAATTTTGCTATATCCAATGCTTGTTCTGATGTATGTGATTGAAATGTAGGCCTTCTGATTATTTTCCTTTTTGAGGAAAACTGAGCCAAATGATAATTATGCAATGCACAGGCTTGCAATACCAAATGAATTTCTTCCACTAAGAAACATAATTAGTGGTTTTGGACTAAATGTCTAGTTTTATTCAGAAAAACTCCACATGTACTTTGTGTTTAAGCAGTGCTTATTGATGTGCTTTTAGCCTGTTTGCCTTGTATGGCAAGACATCAGCAGCTATGTAGTACAATTACTCACCAAAATTATCAGCAAACCATTAGCCAATGTTTTATAAGATAGAGGTATTCTGTATGCGTGGCTACAGTAATGTATTTTATCAGCACAGTTTATACTTGAAATGTACAGTGTTTTTTCTAGGCTAATAGAAAAATCAACCACAAGGAAACAGGGGATCTGAAAATTCACTCACTAAAGTATTTAAGCATTATATAAATTATCCAGAACAATTCCACTGACACTCAGTTCACAAATTACTCCTATCATGATTCTCCTCCAAAGCAAACCATGTGTCTAAAGTAGACAGAAGAAACTAAGGTACAAGCAGTCTCTCTGAGGATAGAAAAGGTAAGGACTTTGGTGAAAAATGTCTAACATGGTCTCATACGCCTTGCAAGAAGGAGAAACACCAGATACATCTCACTCTGAAAGGTGACACAGTGTGTCACCAGAGTCATCAGTGTGACTTCCCTCTAAAGACCTTAGCCAGAACAGCAATGATCAGATGTTGTACTGCAGCAGATGAGCCAAGCGGGTATTTTTTGTGCAGATATGACACTAGATCCAAACCAAACCACACTTAAATTCTCACCAACTGGCACTTTCAAAACCTCAATATAGATCTCTGACCCTCAACAGCCTCTACATATTTTTACAATTCATTTCAAATCACAGAATAACTGCTTCCCAGTGTTGCTGTTCAGGTAATGGCTCTGTAGCAACCAGGAGGGTAAGTAGTTAAAAAAGCAGAAACGTTAAAGAAGAGTTTAAAAAGTGGGAGAAAAACAAGCAGTGTCACCTTAAGAAATGGTTTGAGCCTGTTGAAATGATTTTAAGAGCTGTTATGATTAAGCTGCTGGGTCACTAAAAATGCATGTATCTCATGTTTAGGTGGGACAACTGCCTGAGCAGGGGTGGTAAAGTTAAGAGAATCACAGAATACGCTGAGTTGGAAGACATCCATCAGGATCATTGAGTCCAACTCCTGGCCTCGTGCAGGACACCTCAAGAATCACACCACGTGCCCGAGAGCAGTTTGCTTCCGACACAGGGTAGCCTAAGCTCTGTCTTCCTAGGTTTGACAGTCCTCTGGAGCAGCTCAGTTCTGCCCCATCATTTCTGACTGATTCATCTGCACAGGAAGAGCTCTCCCCAAAGTCTCTGAATTCCTCTCACTGCTGCCTTGCTTCTGCCTGTCTCTTTTCTCTTTACCCTTGCGAGGGGGCACCAAGCTCTATTTCATATAGTCTCTGTTTAGAAGAACTCCCCTCCAAACCCCCATATCTCAAAATCTTTTCCAGATCCTAATCTTATCTTCCCTTACTTAAGCTCCTTCACAGATAACCTTTAATTAGGCTATCACCAAATATTACCACATAGGACAGAAAAAAAACCCATCCAAGATCAAAACAAGAAGGCATCAGATAGATGCAAATTTTGAGTCAGACATCCAAAATCCCAGCTCACTTTCAAGAATTACCACATTCTGTGAAAAGCATGTAAGAATATTCCTAATATTCTTCTGCATTCTCACTCTGTCAGATCTTGCTTTGTGCTATTTCTGTAGCATAAGCCAGAGAAGGGATGCAAGGAGAGAAACTTTTCCTGGAAAAAAGCAGGTGCAATTCAGGTTTGCCAGCATAAAGCAGTGTAAGTGACAGCATCATGTTACATTGATAGGGTAAGTGCTCATGACAAACAGAAAAATCTAGTGCTCTCTAAGCAAGTGCAGCACTCATGAGAAAGGGGTGATCTTAAGTTGGCAAGCAGAATCAATGCTGGAAATTTATTTATTTGGACATTAAAGAAAACTATTCAAAGATTATATAAGTAAACATATATGCTATTAAGGAAAAAAAAAGTTTTAATTTTACTGGTAAAATCATTTAATTGCAAATAATAATGGTAGTGGATAATGTCCTGATGTGGACCTGAACATGCAAAATGTTAGGAAAAGTTTATACACTAAATTTATCTAAAAATCTCCTGGCCCGTGGACACAGGATGAAGAGAATTCAATAGCTGCTGCACCTTATTCCTCCAGGACCAATGCAGAAATTGGCTTTTTAAAGTTTTACTATGCCTTACAGCTTTGAAATTTTGCTAATACCCAGCTGACACAATATTAGATGATTTAGCCATGTCTGCAGACCACTGAATGTACTTCAGCCAGAGTAGAAAACAATAACACAACCTAACACACTTCTAGACTAAATTTGTTTATATTTTATTTATACTTAATAAAAACTGTTTATATTTTATAAGCTTGTGGCTCCTGGATGCATGCTGGATTTTGTCAGGTTATGTGGTAAAAATTTGTCTTCACACCCACAGTGGAACAGAAAGAGACAATGGCAGATTGGGAAGCCCAAGTAATGCTTGCCGTGTCTGCTCCCAGGATATCCCAGGAATCATCAGCCCATCAAAGGTGCAGTTCCACGAGCCCAGAGGAGCACAGAGGCACAAAAGTAAGTGGGAACCCAAATTAAGGACCATGACAAAGGAACACAGTGTCCTGGCCACTCCCAGGCTGTCCCAGGAGAGCCTCATCCTGATTGTCAGGACATCAAGGTGAGTGAATGCTTGGACAGAGGAAGGTTGTTGCCCCAGGATTGAAAATACATTATGGGATGAAGGGGAAGAGCATTTTAGGATTACACAGGACTTATTATGGGATGTTCAGCAGGGAACTATAGATGGGAAAAGGAAGGGGTTTAGGTAATTTGGTGAGTTATGGGTGTGGGAAAATGAAGGGGTGAAGGGGAAAAAAGCTCCAGTCATGTGTATATGGTTAGCTGGTCAGTCTGCTTGTCTCACCATGCCCTGTGCCTGACCTGTCTTGCTAAGCTCTTATTAAGCTCCTTTCCAACTCTTTCCTAAATAAGGGCTTTCCATGATGTGTACAGGGGTGTGAGGGCAGCAGGTGAGGTCAGATCATGGATTGGAGGGTTTGTGTGTCTCTGGTATGGCAACTGGAGTGCGTGCAGGGGTGTGAGTGAATGGGTGGGTTCTAGTGAATATCAGGTTGGATGAGCAGGTAAGCAGGCGACATGACCTAGAAGCCAGGATGTGAGTGAGTCTCTAAAGGTAACACATGGTGGGGTTGACTACTGGGGACAAAAAGCCAACTTTGTAAGTGTGCATGAGGCAGCCTACAGCAGCAAGTGTAGTGGGGCTGCAGCCTCAACAGCTTTTATGCCCAGATGCCAGGAACTGAAGAAGCTGGTCTCTAGAAGCAGTTACCGGGCATCTGAGCCCCATATCTGAGCCTGGCTGCTGGAGGGATCCATGCTTGTACGTATGTGTATGTGTATATCTCACAGAATCATAGAATATGGTGAGTTGGAAAGGACCCACAAGGATCATCGAGTCCAACTCTTAGCTCTGCGCAGGACCATCCCCAAGAGTCACACCATGTGCCTGAGAGTATCAACCAAATGCTTCTTGACTCTGTCAGGCTTGGTGCTCTGACCATTGCCCTGGGGAGCTGTTCCAGTGCCCAACCACCCTCTGGGTGAAGAACCTTTTTCTAATATCCAGCCAAAACCTCCTCTGACACAACTTCAGGCCATTCCCTTGGGTCCTGTCACTGGTCACCACAGAGAAGAGATCAGTGCCTGCCCCTCCTCTTCCCCTCAGTGCAGTGAGGTCTCCTCTCAGTCTCCTCTTCTCCAGGCTGAATACACCAAGTACCCTCAGCTGCTCCTCACACGGCTTCCCCTCAAGGCCCTTCACCATCTTTGTTGCCCTCCTTTGGACACTCTCTAATACTTGAGTATCTTTCTCATATTGTGGTGCCCCAAACTGCCCACACTATTCCAGGTGATGCCACCCCAGTGCAGAACAGAGCGGGACAATCCCCTCCCTTGACCAGCTGGTGATGCTTTGCCTGATGCCCCCCAGGACAGGGTTGTCCCTCCTGGCTGCCAGGGCACTGCTGACTCAGATTCAATTTGCCATCAACCAGGACCCCCGGGTCCCTCATATATGTATGTATGCAAGTACATAACAGTGATGTACTTCCATCACCTTCATCTTGCTCAAACACAGAAGAGAGCAGGATGAAGGCTGTTGGTGCTGCCTGAATTTATGTGACTACTTTGTGTGTCTACCTGTGTGGCTGGCCATATATATAGGTGTACATGTGATGTATATATGTGCTCTGTGTATGTGAGCCTACTGGAAATACATCTTCAGCCTTGCTGGATCGATCTGGGAGCGTGGCAGCACCCTCTTCTCTCTCATGCTGTTGAATCTGACCAGATGTCTCCCCCTAAGAAATGTAAAGATTTCTTTTATTTAATGAATTTCTATAATTTGACACACTAATTCATCAGTATTCATTTTACTTGGGAATACTTTTAGCATTAAAGATGTATTTACCAAATACTAACAGGGCCAAGCTGAAATTTTGACCAACCTTAGAGTTGCATGCTGAGAATAAATAAGATTGTAATATATTTATTTAATGTGTAATTTTGTAACTAATTTCTCTGTATTAAATACAAATAGAGTTTTTCTTGCTATATTCATCAGGAAGAGATTTAATTGCATTTTTATTTAGAAGTCAGTGCTTTCTGTCCTGAAAGTACTTTTAGAATACAGGGTTCACTTTTGATACTGGCTTTTTTTCAGCAAGAATGCAGAACACATCCTTATGAAAATGGGCTGGGTGGCATTGCTGGTATTCTGATCACAGTACTGGCCCTGGCCAACATGGAGGAAACACTAGGAGCAAGGTAAAAATACTGCATCAGCTAATTAAAGTGAAATTACTCTAGCAGGACTTCAAAGTAAATGATACAAAACAAAATGAGGTTTCTAGGGGAAAGGTTTTGAAGTCATTAAAGAAAAAGCAAGTGCAGTCTGAAAAATATCTTAAGAGATATGCTTAAAAGAGATGTCATGCACTAGCCTGTGAAGCAGCCTCAAAAAAAACTAATTCACAGAAAACCTCTCTCTCTTGAAATATTTGAAATGTGGCTGAACAAAGCACTAAAAATTAAGACTGGGAAAAATAACCTGGGAATACTCAGACAGTTCAAAAGACCTTTTTCTTCATTAATGCAGATTTTAAGAAATGACACATATTTGTGCTTTTTTTTTTTTTCCATTTCCTTTGCTCTAAATGCTTCTAGAAGAAGAAATAACAGAAGATTATATGGGGAGAAGAGAGCAGCTGTTTTCCTGCCACAGATATCCCCAAGAGAGCAACAAATTCAGAGAGGTTGAACTATAAACAAAGTATTGTCCATGAAGTGTTGGTAAAATTTCCAGGGGTTTCTTCTCTTATGAATTAAAAGAAAAAAAAGTATGCCTTTGTACTCTATTCTAGACAATCATTTCTCTATCAGCTTCTTTGAACTGGTGCCTTCTGGATTGCTGCATTGTCAGTATTTGGGCTGCTGGATTTTGCCACCTCTTTTTGAACCTGGGTGAATGACAGGAACATTTAATTTCCTTTGTATAGATTTATCATTCAATACCTCAGCACATCAAATGGGAGCTTTGAGGAAGCTTTTAGGAAACCATTGCATGTATGAGATAATTGCAATGACTACAGAAGTGATACCTACTTTGGCTCTTTTGATCAGGCAATTATATTATTCACCCAACTCTGTGTGCTCCTTGAGCTTTGCTGTTCGCCTACTATAAGAGCCAGTTTGTCAAAGGACTGGGAGGATGATTGGCAGGACAGCATCTCAAACTACTCACAGAGGATGACAATTGGGTTTATTCTATGTCTGCACTTATCATTTTGGGGTCTGCCCAGGCCTATGCTGTAACAGAACAAGTCCAGCCTTTTACCAGCCTTTCTTTTGAAAAGCTGTTGAAGGAGCTGCTGTTCATTATGAAGAAATGTGCAGAGACAGGAAGGAGAGCAGGGCTGCCATAGAGGAGATGGTAAAAGAAAATTCTCAACCTTGGGTGCCTAGTCAACAGTAGTGGAAACAAAACAGTTTCAAAGGAAAAATGCTTACTTTGTGGCCAATCTATGGAGATGAAATCATAAGGCTTCATAACGGTTTAACATCTCGGATTAAAGATATAAACCACACACAGTATAGGTAAGAAAGTGTCGTTTCCATATTTCTGCTAGATGAGGGAGCCCCATTATTCTAGCAATAAATAGAGCTGCCTTCTTCATGCCTCCTACACATTAATAGAATATCAGTTAATTTTCTGAGAAGATAATTCCTCAAACAATTCAGAAACATGATCTTTTTACTCTAATCAATTTCTACTCCTTTAAGTACCTGAAATACTTTGCTAACTTTCCTAACATTTTGAAATCGATATTCTGTATTTATCTTAATGATTTTTTAATACTGTACTGATAAAAAACTTTCAAGCTAATGCAGATCTGGGCATACCAGAGCAACAAGAAATGAACTAAATCAGGGATTTTCCCCCCTCATTTAAGCATACTTCATGCTCAAAATTATGCTATGGCTATTTAAAGTAGAATATATGGAAAGTATAGGACAAAGTGTACTTAAAATACAGTTATAGCTGAAATAATTTAATATAGTTTTTGTTCTAAAAAAGTCTTCCTGGAGTAAAATGAAGATTAATTACTCCATTACTGAAGCATTTCCTACTTTGTAGAAGAGTTGAGAGTCCCAGTATATTAATATGTGTAAGACACATGAAGATACTCATCTGTGAAATATTGTTCCCACTATGTACAACAATACATGTTATATATATGAATGTATTTATAATGACCTATTTCTGCCTTGATGGATTTTCACTGATTTTCTCTAATAAATAAACTATGTTCAATTGAATTATATTGAAAACTACTGGTGTTTTCAACTTCAATTGTCACTTCTATTTTTTGTGTTATCAAGGAAGAGGACAGCGATTGATTTAACCTCCTACCTATTGAAATCAAATTAGTTCTTGGGGTTTTTTTGGTTGGTTTTCTTTTTCATTATTTGCTTTCTCATGCTAGTTTTCTCAGAAGTGGGCTATTAATAAATACTTTCACAGCACATTTTCTTTATTGAAAAAAATACTTGGTTTGCATTTTTAAAAATAACTTCTGTGTAATCCTGTAGAAAGATGCTGCAATAAAACAGTGATGAATGATGAACTATGTTAACCAAAATTATGTCTCAGATCAGATTTATTTCATTACTTCAAGAAGGCCAAAATTTCATCTTAAGACAGCTTGCTACTGTTTTCAATTATTGCAGAATCAATCCTTATAGATCAGAACATAAAAGAACCTACTCTAGTCTTGCATACTTGAATGTATTCATGAGCCTGGAGAGCTAGTAGTAATGGAGGTGAAGATGTATTTTCTCCAGTCTTTATAGTAGCTGTATGGGATGAAAAACATACAGAGTAATACAAAAGGAAGGTGCTACTTCTGAAATGGTTAGGGATGGTTACCTCAGATAGTCTTCTGTCCCTTCTCTTAAGCTTTCCTATGAATTTGCCTATTTGAGTGCAGGTGTAAAGCTTAAACTGTTCTCAAAAGAAAGCAAGCAGCACTAATTACTGGGTCTAAAGGGACAACTTTCCTTTCGATCTCTGACCTAAGATGGAGTAGAATTACTACAGCTAAAGACTCACATGGGGAACACCTGAGGTTGTTGCATTTTCATCTGTCACAGAAGCTGTAAACGAATTTTATAGCTCAATGGCAACAGTCTACATTTCCAGGAACACTGTGGCAGTCGGTGGATTTAGCAGCATCAGTCTCCATTGACATCCATCGGTGAGATGCATGTAAAAACTCCTTTAAAGCCTTGCCTAATCAGGTAAAACACAAAACTTCCTGCTTCTACTTAGCCACCTGTAGAAGAGTTACGATAATGTTTCCCAATGGCATAGCGAAGTTGCACCAGATTTTGAACCTCCCACTGGAAGATTCTCCAATGAATAAAAGCCTCTTCCCACCCCCTACTTGCTATGGCAGTTTCAGAGAACAAGCAGAAATTAAGGCACTGGATCAAATCCAACATGTGTGGCTTCACACAGTAACTAACAATCAACACTTTTGCTGTTTCCACAATGCAGCAGGCAAGATGCCAGCAATGCTTTTAATCAGCACCATTCTTTGTTTAGAAATGCCCACTAACTAGTGTAATTTTTAGTGTCTTATTATTAGCATTGGCAATAAAACAACAGTAAACAACACTGAAGATTTGAACTTAGAAGCTCACCCAAAAGCTTGACTCACTAAATTTTATGGATGAGCCCCTGGCATCTGAATAGTATTTACTGCTTCTGCCCTTACTTGTCACTGCAGGAGGGCATTTTACAATCCTGACTTGATAAATAGGCAGGAGGTATAATTAAACTAAATGTAGCAGCACCCATGCTTCAGATACGGAAGAGTGAAGCTTGCTGTAAACACTTTGACAAAGACAAGGTGTTTGCTCTCTTGGGAGAAGCTGTATTTAGGTGACCCCTGCTTCTATGTCTTGCCTTTCATACATTCCCATGTGAGTGCTTTTGATGAAGTCCCTTCAAATCAACTGAAATCCTAGGTGAGAGGAGGAAGAATAGCTCCATATTAGCAAGTGCTGGTACCTCAAGTGCCCTCCCTTAGACCCATTCATCACTCATCAGAACATCACCAGTCCCTAACAGTAATATTTGAGTGCAAGTCAATTGTACTTTCATGTACTTTAAATGTACTTTAAAATGTACAATGTACTTTAAAATCATGGAGACATTTATTTTGTTTTTCTTAAATGAGGGTGCTGGTGCTTTTGTTTACCCTAGAAGCTCCCTGCATGCTTAAAGAGTGGAAGATTCACTGAGGAGAAAATGTAGCAACTAACAACCTTCTGCTCAAGGTTAGTGGACTTGCGCCATCATTTTATCACCATATCTGAAAATGAGAAAGTCTGAATTCACCACAAGGTATTTATGAAGAAACCCCAACATGTCAGGGGTGATAAAAATATTCTATATTCTGTCTTAGATGCTGATATGATTTTTTTTGTGTTTCTCAGTCAGATGTTTATAGTAAGTACTGACACCAAACCAGATTTTCATTTTAACCATAAAGTAAGAACACTGTGAGTTTTGCATTCCTGGGAAACATGTCTGCATGACAGACAGTCAGGCTGAAAGTGTGTTCTAACTCGTGTTATTTCAGTATTTTTTAGAGTGGTTGCTCTTTGTTTCCTTCAAATGGTACAACGGTAAAGGCAGACAGATCAATATTTGGTTAGTGCTAAATAGGATGAAAAGACCAAGGAATTTCAGCCTCCTGACAGCTTGCAGAAATGGCAAAGAACATAAAATTCAATGGGAATCTGTTTAGAAACTGAAAATCAAACACTGTGCTCATTATTTATATTTTATATAGTAATACACTTACCCTTTAACAAAGGTTTTTGCTTTTCCCACTACTAACAACACTTCCTCTCCAGGGAAGGGCCCCAGCAGTGCAAACATAAGAACAAATACGCTTACCTACATAAATATTTATAAAACTGAGCCTGACATTAGCATAAATAGGACCTGATTCACCAAGTACAGTGGGGAAAATCAAAAGCAATTGAGGCAATGACGTGTATGAAGCTGCTGTGAGTGAGAGTTGTGGTCTGTGGGAAGAGATGCTTCTTCCCTGTTCACACAGTGAGGGCAATATGGACTGTTTAGTGTTGAGACAGTCATAGTAACAGAAGAAGGATGGGCTTCAATCCTAGGATCCTAATTAGGTTTTCATTGGGCAATGAAGAAGAAAACTTTTTAGAATGCCCTGAGACTTCCCAAAAGGGAGTGCTTGCAGCAATTCTAAATGTAGAAGACAAAGAGCAAGTGTAGAAAGGCATCTCATTTGCAGAGCAAAACCTGAAACCTCCAGTTTCTGGTCCTTTGTTGAAAAAATGAGATCTCTGAAGACACGTGCTCCCTGTTGAACAGCAGGAATACCTTGACTGGGATGCATACTCTCTTGTGGAAAGAAAAATATTAATGAGAAAGAGAAAGTAATATATTTTTCACTACAGGGCAATGGGGACAGGTACTTGCTTATATACTGCTAAAAAATAATAATTAGAAAATATTTTGCTACTGCCTCGTGGGAATGTCTTACTCTGGGAATGGACTGGAAAACTTTAGAGCCAATTACTGCTAAATTGTAGTTGTCTGACAGACTGAAGAATGTGCAGTTCTTTTCATCACAGAAAGGTTACGTGGTGAAATCGGGTGAAAAAAAAAGCCCTGTAATTGCCATGTTTCTATTTTGAGCTCTGGAATCCCTGAGAAGCCATATAGAAATCAGTTCCTTAGAGTGAAAAACACATGAAAAAAGAGGGCCAAAAAATCGTCATGACATTTAGCCACGTTCAAGTTTTGCATTTGTGAAGACTTTAAGAGAGACAGCATTTTTTCCTTAGAGGAATAACAATATAAATTCAGAAGATATATGTTACAGAATTGGTGAATCTAAAGAAGTAGTTAAAAACAAATTTTCCATTAGTCTTTGTTGTTGATTCTAATTTTACTTCTGCTTCATAGTAAAGTTCTCTGTTGTTTTGTGTCAATCCTCTTTCTCATCTTTCTCTGCAGAAAGGCAGTAAACATTGCCTATTTAAGAAAATTGTTAGTAGTAATGAATCACTCATTGTACTGACATTTGTAGTAGGGAGTCATTATTTAGGACATGGAGAAACAGTGACAAGGAGCTTATGCCCAAAAAACTTAGGAAAGAGGTGAAAGAAGAAAGTGAGATGAAGTAGGTTGTGTAGAAGGACAATATAGCAGTTAGGTATTGAACCTGGATTTCCTACCCATTGATTTGGTAGCCTGTGCATGTAGATTCAGTGCTCAGTGCTGACATTCTAAATCACAAGCACAATCATGTGTCTATTGTTCTGATACCTGTCACTGCTGGTAGATAGCATGTCAGATACAAATACTGCTATTTTGAGCCACTGAATTTTTACTTGTAAAAATTGTTCTTGGTACTTCTTTTTTTTGTGAGGCCACAGTGAAGCTGCTCACAGTGTCAGAGATGCATAAATAAAGCAAGAAAACAATTTTTAGAAATATCATGTAAAGTGCTTCCTAGATCAGTATTTTCTCAGGCATGGGTTGACAGATATGGAGCTTGGTCACGGAGAGGTAAAGCATCTCTCTCAAATACACTGCCCACATAACACACATTTCATTCTTAATGCCGAGGAATTCAGTGTTCATTTTTCTCTCCTGTAAGGATGAACTTTGAGATGTCCAGCTCCTGGGAAATTTCAGTTTCCCACAGGCACCAGCTCCCCCACTGGTGCTCCCCACTTTGTTCCCAAGGCATGTTTGAGGAGCCTTTGATCAAGGGCTGAGAAGCAATCTCTCAGATAGCCAGGGACACTTTAAAAGGTTTTGGCTGTCAGAGCAGAGACATTAAATTAGGCAGTTGTCAATGTGGAGCCCATGCAGGCTGTGAGGCACTGGTATAATGCTCTTGTGCAACGCAGGCGGCTTTTTAGTGTGATAGTTAAGGCTTTTAAAAGCATGTGGCAGTTAATAAGCCAGCCGGAGAGCCAAAAGGCTAGAGTCTTTAGACTTCTAGTTTCATGCTGTGTTTACTGAATCATGCTGTCTTCTGAGTTATTGGCTCCTATTTCTTCTGTTACACTCACCATATCTAAGATCCTTTAAGAATATTTCACAACAAAATTCATTGGGTTGAATAAATTCCTTTACTGGAAAGCTACTAGGAGAATCATTCACATAATTGGAGTGAAGTGCAACTCCACAGATGTCCGGCTGATCTAAAGAATACGGTCTCTGTCGGATACTTTCATTCGAAGGTAAATGCAGGTTGACCCAAGACTTGTAATAAACTTCCATGACACTGAAAGATTTGACCTTGAGGCTTTGTCACTTGTGATTTGCTGTTTTATTTGAAGATTTACCAGTGTTTATTTTTAGCACAGATGTAGATCTAAAGCCATTTGTAAACATAAATTAATTCTGTTGAAATAAAGAAAGGATTTTTGACTGTTTCACTTATTTCCAACAAAATCTACATGTTGTTGGTTTTGTTCATGTTGACCTGGAATTTAAAGTAAAAAAAAAAAAACACATAAAGATACAAAATCATTTAGAAACTCCTAGGATCCATGGTAGATTCCTGAGTCCAGCACAAATCAGATTTTATCTATAAAGTCCATAGGATCCAAACGCTTGAACTTCACCATCGATAAATTTCACCTGAAGATATATTTATTCCCTCTCTTCTCATTTTCCAGACTTAGGACACCCACCTGAAAATATGTGTGCCCACTTGCTGTTTCTGAATTGCAGTGTAACAGAGAGACAAGGTAGTGCTAGATTTAATTGAGAATTATAATGTTTTACATAAAAAAATCTTTAAAAGTAAGAAAACTGGTAGCAAGAAAATGAATTAGAGAGATTTTTAAACACTGTTTTCTTAGCTGATAAATTGTCTTACTGAATGATTTTGTTAAGCTGTGTGTTACAAAGTACAATGTTTACAGCAGTTAGTATTCATCTCACTTCATGAAGAAAAGGGAAGAGGTGGGAGAAAGGAGAATAAGAGGTGTCACTAAATTTTTAAATTGCCTCATCAGTGCTGCATTGCACCAAATTTTACTTATCTAATGCCAGTGATTCCCCAGAAACCAAAATCCAAAAATTGCACATAACTCAAGTACCAGCCTCTGGAATGCTTAGTCCAGATGGTGCAAAAAAACAACTGCAGTGAGGTGTAGCCAAAGAAGATATTTGGCTGCTCGTATTCTAGTACATAAACATTTATATTCCTTACTGATGTACATAAAAGCTCCTGTGGTAGAAAACAGCTTTCCCAGCAGATGAGTAATGCTGAGCATCTGGCCGGTCAAGCAGAAGGTCTGTACTGTGCATCAATTGTCAGCCTGGCATGGCTGATGGCCTGTGTGAGCCCCGCAAGTGCACACCAGAGCACAGGTCAGGGTACTGCCAGTCGCAAACAGGACAAGCACACAGAACAATACAATGCCACCAAAATCTAATAGTTACCTTTTTTTTCTTTTTCTTTTCTTTTTTCTTTTCTTTTTTCTTTTTTTTTTTTTTTTTGCGCAAATTGGAACTATAGAAGTATTTGATGCTCTGCACTGCCATTAATACTGGGTTTTTAAAATGACATTCTTTTCTTTTTATATGTTGCTTAATTAGCAACTGGGCATCTAATTTTTTGAGACATAATTCATGAGCAAGCAGTCACTATTATGAAGACAATCCTTGGTATGCCAGATGACATTTTTCCTCTAGTGAACACGAGTATCTCCATGCAAATCGTGAGATGAATAGAAGTGTAGGCACTGAGTTCATTATTAACTTTCAGAAAGAAAATTTCAATCTCTGCCAGCAACTGTGAGACTAATTGAAACAAATATCTCCACTGAATACATTAAGGTCTGTAAATTTGTGATGAAAAACAACTATACTCTCAGTCAAACCGTACCTCCAAATTATTTTTACTCTTATTTTTGAAAAGTTTCAAATTTCTTCACTAACTCCTGAAGGAAATATATAATGATTGTAAGAATTATTTATTGCTCAGTTTCTTAGAAGATTTTCATATAGCCTTGTTGGAAATATGGAAAAGTTCCCTCTAAATTCCTAGTAAAGGAATGCCAGAGCTTTTGTAAAATAATAACAAAATTCTGCCTTGGCAAGGGCTGGTTATTTTAAAGTTTTTCTTCAGTCACCTGAAGGAAAGAAAACAATTGATCTGAAGCATAACTGGTAAACTCAACTTTATAAAAGGGAGATTTGAGCTATGTGCATTATATATGTCTTCTGAAACTTTCTCTAGAGAGAAAACATGATTTACAGAACAACAGATGTGGTATCCAGCTTTTAAGGTTACTTGTTTGAGCTTTATTATGCTGTTGCCTATTTTTAATTTATTAAGACAAGCAAGTCACAGGAATTTTCTAACATGGGGAGCTGTTAATTTTCAGTTTGAATTACTACTATCTGATTTTCTAGTAAGATTTAGAACTTTTTTTTTTCCATTTTATTGGCATTTCTATGTTCTAAGCTTAATAGGTTTCTATTCATGAAGCACAACCTGTTCAGGTGTCATCTTTGTGTCTATCTGAAGAGACAAGTTGTTGGTACTTCTTTGTACATGCTCTTCATGTCCACAACGCTGCTTTCAAACAGTGTTTGTGCAGGAGGGTCAGCATGTCTGCAAAAGCTTTCAGCACAGTGGGAATGTCTCATGCACTGCTGCCCAATAGAGCCACTCATCTCCTGTCTGATATTCAGAGGCACAGAGGGATATAGGTCAAATGTTTTTAGTGTTGATTCATCTTAGCCAAGAGAAATAGGTGGGAATCTTTAACTGATCTTTATTTTTCTCCCAGGCTCTCTCTCATTTGAACAGAAATTTTATATCTGGAAATACCCTGCTCTTGCTAAGACTGAATGTTCTGTAACCCTAGGACTTCTACAAAGAGTCATCAAATCTTGAGGGAAAAGAACTGCACCTAGTTCTGGTCAAATGAAAAATCTTCCCCTGAGTCCTAGGAGTCCGTGGTGGAGGATCTAAAGCATATTTAAGCTCTAAGATACTCCACCTGCAAGAACAGGCTTTAGAGGACCGATGTGAGGGGCACAATACTCTTGCACTTGTGCCATTGTCACTCATACTCAGTTTTGGGTTTTCCTTCTCTTTTCTGGTCTGTATAATTCTTGAATCTGCATTTATTCATCACAATACAAAGACACAGATTCAGTGTAGAGTTAAATGGGATCACATTGAACTCAGGACATCCTATTGACTCTATGAGGTGGGGGACACTGACAATTCAGAGAAAGCTGAATCAAGCTAAAGTGTTGTTTCTCATAGAATGAAAGATTCCAAAGCTTCTGTTTCATAATATACAATGTTCCAGAGATATAAACTAAGAGGATTATATTGTCATTGCCCCTTGTCATGCTTTAGAACAGGTGAAAAAGGTTAAGTAAGGAACTAGGAAAACAGAATGGAGTTTCAAAATCTGTTTTGGATCATCACAGAAATATTCAAACTCTGTGCAATACCCATTTTTTAATATCTCTGATTGTCAAATGCCTACATCCCTTGTCAGTACAAGTTTTCAATTTATACTAAATCATTTCCAATCAGGACATTGATTATCTTAGGAACTGCATTTGAGAGACAGAAGTGAAAGACAGAACTGTACATCTCTATTAGCCATAGATCAGAGGCTGTGCAAATAGAACAGCCATAAAGGTAAAAGTCATCCCTGTGTAGGACACTGAGATATGTTTCTCGCACCAAGTAATTTACCAAGCAATTTCCAATTGCAGTGAAAAAAAAAAAAAGTACTCAGTGGTTTTAGAATATCATGCATAAAAATAAATAAGAAAAGTTAAACAAACCATTCTAAAAACATTAACTTCAGTACCCTCAAAATTCCATTGAGATGTTTCAGGTTTTGCAGAAATTAGTACATACACAATATATATCCAACCTTGTTCTTCATCATTAAACAAAAAATTGCAAGAGTAGAAAAATTATTTATACAGTGAAAATTATTTTTTTTTTCAGTGCACCAACTCAGTTTTGCTCTTCTATATCCAAATTACTTTTAAAAAAATTTATATTTTTTTCCTTTGCTTATTACATGGGAAAATGTTCTAACTACCAGGTTGTTATACCAAATGTGGATAAAGTTATCTTTTCTTTCAGGCACCTGTTCTCAGCAGATCACTGTAGCTTATGAAGGTGGTTAATATTTTGACCCACAGGCTTTGTAGAGGGTTATAAATTCAGATTAATATTTGTACCCTGTGTTTTATGTTATCTAGCCTAAGTAGCATCCTGGCCATCTTGAAGGCTTCTTTAATTACAGTTCCAAGGTGCTGCCTCTGTGTAAACTGACTGCAATGAGAGCTGGTGCTAAACTTCAGTTTTCTACAACATCCCAGTGGGTCTAGCATAGATAATTTCAGAGAGCTTTTAACTTAAGTACCTATCATATGAGGTCTAGAACTGGTGTTTGAAAATACTCTTCGAAACTTTGGATCTAACTGCCTTGTCAGCTAATGTTAATGATGATGTAAGATTCTGTGTCCCAAACTCCTGTAATACTGCCTAGATAAAAGCCCATCTCAAACATCAACCTCAATTTTGTTGGTAAGTTTTTATAGTTGGGGGCTTTTTTGTTTGTTTTAGTTTGCTGGTTTTTTTTTAATTTATGGAGACTTTTTACAGGTAAGAATGTGAAAATTCACACTGTACATGTATTGAGGTTTTGAGGGAATTAGGTTGTTATGCACAGTACAGAAACAGTAATTAGTTTCAAACGTATATTAAATTACTTATCTAATCTGAATGTGGGCAGTTCAGATCATAAGCTGATGAAACTGTTAACTGGAAGAGACTAGTGGAGGTCATTTAGTCCAGCTTATCAAAAATATTTTAAGAATATTCTTACAGCTGGTTATGTAAATAAACCTTAGATGGATAAACCCACATGACATTAACCATATGAGTTTTTTTTCCTACTCATTAGATTAGAAATTTAGTGAATTAGATAGAACAAGCATTTTCCTCTCATTTTTTTTTCTCTAAGAGACTAACATAAGAATAAAGAGAAGGCAAAGAATTTTCCATCCAAGGACAATGAGAGTTGTTGTATGTTATCACACAAACCTCAAGTGCTTTAGACAATCAATAAACTAGCTTTATCACCTCTAAAACTAGCTTTCATTAAACTTTCTGTAAGACTTACAAATGCAACATACAGCAATACAATGCATTCATCAAACCATGACTGAAATGGAAATCTTTGAATATAATAGTGTTATGCACATGGATGGGTAGTGTGATGGGGGAACAGATCTTTGAGCTGTAACACTGTCTAAGTTATTTTCTTACCATCATTGTTTGCCTCATTTGCAATAAAGAAGCAAGTTATCTTAGAAATGTTGTTTTCCCAAAAAATGGAGCTGCCTATTTGAAGTTACAGTATGTGTCCAGGGACACTTTTACTTCAATTTATATTTTCTCTCATATACGGCTGGGTAAAATAGATGTTCATGAAACATCTTTTGAGTTTTCTGGGAAAGTCTAATTGTTTCCCAACATGGAGTCCTAAAAAAATTTTTATGAGAATAATCAACCAAAATCAAAAGATTATTAACATTTAAGTGTAGTACAGGAGCATCTTTTGTGCAGCAAAAACATTATCTAAGTATTTTTAAAATGGAAATGTGCCATAGCTCAGCATGTTTTTAAAACTGTGAGAGATCTATCAATGGACAAAAGAGAAAAGACAGACCACATGTTGAGTGCATGCTTGATAGTCTGTACAATTTATTGTGAAGTACCACTTGTACTAGGCCTGCCACAGAGCCATTGGTTTGAAAGGTTAATGACTGCAGCAATCACAATTTCAATTTACAAGAAAAGGGATGACAGGAAGCCAAATACAAAATGGAGAGAGGTCCCACTGTGATGGCAGCTGAGCAACAATTCATCAGCAAGAGCACAGGAATACTGTAAAACCAGAGTGCTGGGGACAACTTTCTGAGTTTGAGGAGGGCTTAGGACTTCTATTAAGCTCATTTTTCAAGAGAGTTTGGAAGATTTAAAATGGCTAAATTATCTAATAAGACATAAGTTGTTCCTTGATGATTTTCTTCATAATAGTTTCTGGGTGCTTACTCCACCTCAGGTTTTCTTTAGTGCACCCCCTCCTTTTATTTTCAATGCTGACCTTGAGTTCTACCAAAACAGCCAATGTTCCAGCTGGCATTTCACTTGTCTTTGGGCACTCCCTACAGTTGCACTCTACCTCTTGCTTCCTCAGAGCATCAGCTATCCTACAGTATGATCTGAGATTTTCTAAAGCTTTCAGACATTTACATATACATAGAGATGCTTTCTGAGACCCTGTGCTCCTTCTGCCTGGATTTTGCTTTTAAGTTTGCTTGGAAAATGAAATTGATGAAAGCATATTTAATGACTTACCTTTTTTTTTTTTTGGATAAGTAAAAACTACCTAATAAATCAAACTTTGCAATCATCAACACTACAGAAATACAAGAGTATTTGCTGCTTTCTCATCTGAAGTCAGTCAGAACTACACTTGAGCAATCTGAAGTCATAAATAACAAATAGAGACAAAATGTGAAAATTTCTGTTCATTCCTATCTCAGAACAACCATCCTGAACTCAGTAGAATTCAGGGAAATAAGCAGGTTTGAGTGAGATTATGTAAACAACCACTTAACAGAACTACTGTGCTGTGAGATGCTGTAAATTTGGTCCAACAGCACTATTACATCAGCAGAACTACGGTAATTTCAATTAATGCCTTAATTTATCTCTCTTTATATTGTTAAATTATTGAAGAACTAGTAAGACAGGCAAACATCAAGTGAAAAGCGGAGAGCACAGAGGTAGGATCTGCACAAGTTTTGATGCTATCACATTAAAGGTGAGCACCTGTGTGTTCCAGTAAATCTTTTCAGTGGAGTTTCCTTCTCAGTGGAATGATAAAACAGAATTTCAGAGTCACAGAATTGGCTGGAGCTTGAAGAGACCTCTAGAGATATATGGTCCCACACTCCTGATTATGCAGGCCCAGCTGGAGCACGTTGCCCAGGACTGTGTTGTTACACACAGATAACATAGAAATGTAATAAATAATATTTCACCCTGTCAAAAAAACATCCTTTGCCAAAAAAACCATCTGATCACAAAAGTTCTGTGTCAGCACCTTGCTGAAGAAGTTCTCACACACAAAACTTCTGGCTGGAGCAGTCTGCTAGGTGCTCTTACAAACAAACATCCTGCCAGACCATCCTGCTAGAGCTTGCTTGTCATATCAGCAATTCGTCTAAACAGTTCCTGCCATTGTGAAGTCTTTGAAAGGCTTCAATGACCTACATGCCAGAAAAACCAAATGCAAGCCTTTTTTAATAATGTAAAACTTAGAGAAGGCACCTTGAAAATTCAGAGGGTGTATGTGGAAAAAGAAAGAGAAAATCTGTTACCACAGCTGAGAATCTCTTCTTACTTCCCGCCCTCACCTCTTCTCCCTCCACCACCCAAAGCTACCCATTGCCATCAGGACTGAAGCTAGTCCAGCCCGGGGAAAGCTGAAACTCACCATACTACATACATGAGGGTTTTTTTAACTATCATTTTTGAAGACCAGAAAGCATCAAAACCTAACCTTGCTCAGCCCAGGGAAAGCCTGTGAAACAGTTCATCAAGAAACCGAATCTACATATCACAAGCCAAAGACTGCATCCTCACGAGCCTGCTGGGAGCCACAGAGATAACATCGCAAGCAACTGAGAAACAGAAAGACAGAGAAAAGAAAAAAAAGTGGTAGAAACTGCTCCCCCTGCCCCAGTGTGAATCACACACAGTGATTCAGCACAAGGAGTTTCTTCTGGTGGTACTTTTTTCTTTGCTTCTAAAATTAATCTTAGCATTTTTCCAACCTTTTCTTATTTCCTCTCTTTCTCTGCATCTCTTAGCAATTAATTAATTAATGGAAAAAATCAGTTTTTGGAATCAACGGATAACTTGTTTCGAGTTTTAATTTTGTTCAGGAAAATATTTTGAACCTAAGTTCTTTCTGCAACATAAGTAAGCAGATTGTAACATGTCCAGACAACTTTTGGGTATCTCCAAGCAGAAAGGTGACACAACTCCAATGGGCAACCTGTGCAGGTGCTCAGTCACCCTCACAGTGAAACAGTTTCCTAATGTTAAGGAAACTTGTGTTTCAGACTGTGCCCATTCCATCTGGCCCTGGCATTGGGCACCATTGACGAGCCTGGCTCCATCTTCTTTACACCCTCCCTTCAGATATTTATATATGCTGGTAAGATCCCTGCTGAGCCTTCTCTTCTCCAGACTGATCAGTCCCAGCTCTTCCAGCCTTTTGTCACAAGAGAGGCATTCCAGTCCCTTAGACATGTTTGTTGACCCTTTGCTGGACCCTCTCCAGTATGTCCCATATCTTTCTTTTACTGGGGAGCCAAGAACAGGTCACAGCACTTCAGATAAGTCCTCACCAGTGCCGAGTGGAGGGCTGATGTGGCCTCCCACTGCTCCCTCAACGTGCTGGCCATGTTTTGCCTAAAGCAGAAGATGGTACTGTTTGCTGCCTTTCTGCACAGATGCATTTGCTGGCTCATGCCCAACAAAGCAGAGTGTCTCTCCAGTTGGGTGGCCCCCAGCATATATTGGTACACAAAGTAGACATGTGAAGCACACAGGGGTGGAGATATTGGCAGGATAGCACCAAGCTGGATCAGAAAGAAGGAGAGAGAGAAGGGAGGTGGGCTGTGCCAGGCAGAAGTGGATGATCGAGCACTGTAAGGATGACTGAACACTCCAAGCCCAGACCATGGGAAACACTGCAATGCCATTGTGGACCAAAGTCACTCAAACTGTATTTGATAAAAGGTACTTACGTGATAGGAAAGGTGAACTAATGAGAATAGGTAAGCTGCTCATAGAGCTGAGATAGACCTGTCCTATCAGTTTTCTGAAGTGATAAGAGAACTTTGATCTAGCATCAAATTTTGCAGTACAAACTGATAAATATGAGACACAAAACAAACTCCAACTCAACCAAAAGTTTGAAATCCTTCATTTTTGGATGCTCGGGCTAAAGAACACTACCTTAAACTGATTTATAACAGTCACTAGCCCTGGGCATGCTTTACAGCATTTTAGAAAGTAATTGACAATTTTGCATTGATATTACACAAAAAATATATGAAGTTCATGCTCATTAACTCTAAATAGTCAGAGATATGTTATACAGAGATATGTTATATAGATATGTTATATGTTATATATAAATAGTCAGAGATATGTTATATGATAGACATATATCTGATATGATATCAGATATATGTCCTGATAAGAAAATGAAACACATGAATAAAGATGCATTACCATGTTATGCCATCAACACTTCTTTGATGTAAGTAGAACACAAAAGCATATGAAGAGCTGGAATTCCTCTTTTCAAAAAATGCTAGAATGGGTATTGACTAAAATGCTTCTTTATAACCTATTCACTTTCTCCATACCTCATTTTATGCAGAGAATTATCAAGGTTCTTCCTTTCTGAGACTTTAATTATTCTTGGAGAAACAGACAGAAAGCTTATTTTATCTACTATATTTTGCACCTTTTTGCCTTAGGTAATTAGGGACATTAGATCATGATTTGCAATGCCCAGGGAATACTGTCATTAACAGGGGAATGTTTTCTGGTACCGTGAGGAAATGAAAAGCTGTTAAGAGCAATCACTGTTAATCACTAACAGTCCAACATTATATACCTCTGGAACTGAGGATGATATATAGACAAAACACATTAAGTGACTCTGTCTTGCATCGTAAGCTTTCGGTAAGAATGTATGTTTAAAACATCCCTTTGCACGGCTTGCTTTCCTTACATCTAAGAATTCTGCAAGATTTAAACTTCCTGTAAAAGTCATGCAAAATATCCTCTCTGATTCCATAGTTGAGCTTCACTGTGTTTTTATCATTATTATACTTCGTTACACAATTTCATTTTAGTAATAGATGCCAAGGGCAAGAAGAGCAAGAAGACACAAGAAGGGTGAAAGAAAAACTAAACTACAAGGTGAAAAATGTAATTAAATTCATTTCTTTCAGCTTCAGCTCAGCATCAGACTTAACATCTGCACAGTCGCAACACTCACAGAGTATGTAGATTAACATTAAACACAGATGATTTGCAAGCAATTATTACTAATTTTTTAATATCAAGTTTTTATATCCAATGTTAGCTGCATGTAATATCGTACACAATTGCTAATCGTATGAAAGATAGTAGAATAAAATAGAGGAACAGGCCATTTTCTAAAGTAAAGAGAGTTTAATACTACTTACTAAAATCTTCTTGAGTCTTACTTCTCTCCTGTACTAACCATGCATGCCTCACATGTCAACACCAAGACCAGCACCACAGGGCAGCTGCTACAGATGGGAAAAGGAGTCAGGCAACACCCACGCACGGGGGTATCAGTTGAGATGCCTGCCAACTAAAAACATTGGACCTACCAATAGAACACACATATGAGCAAAAAAAAAAAATCACAACTAATTACTCCCAGTAAAGGCATCTAAAAAGTTTATAGATTTGCAGAACTAGTAAGAACTGAAGAAGTCACCTACTGCTGTTCACAAAATGAAAAATTCCTCTAGTGCAATTGAAGTCAATTACTCCTTATGACAGCTACTGTGAATGCAAAAATCAAAATCTTTTCCATTCCTGCATCTTTGGACAAACCACCTCAATACAACTTTCAATGTCTTTGAACAAAGTCTTACTATACTAAGTTATAATTATTTTCTTCTGGATGCTTTTGCATTTTTTGTGCATCTTTTGGTCATTAACTAGTCCAGTTGTTGCAGAGGGATTGTTTCCTCCCCTGACTAGACAGGCAGTATTTAGCTACTGAATCCCATGAGCTGCACTGCCAGTCACACATACAGCTGAGATTGCAGTGGCCTATCCTGTAAACAGATGGTAAATTCGAAAAGGAAGTGCTTACATTCTTGAAACCTCTATATAAGATCTGAAGTTCCTTCTTTGTGAATTTACTCTGTGCTTCCAGCAGTTCAAGAGCTTCAGGTCTATGTCGTACTGTGGCCATTTCCATTTCATCTTCTACTGTGTCTGCAGAATACAAGAGACAGAGAAGGAAAATTCAACAAGAAATATAGAAAGTAAGAATATCTAACCCTTGCTGAAAGAAGAGAAAGTTAAAAGACATGCTCTTAAATAATTGGTTTTGCAGCTTTAAAGACAAATGACGTGTTGATTTTCAACTCACAGGGAAAGGTATCTATCTGTCTGCTTCTGTGGCTGTGAAGAATAGAGAACAGCAATGATGATCCAGTGGTCTGGATATCATCTCATAAGTACAAACAGCAACAAACTGGAAAGCCAACAATCTGCAAGGGCATGCATGACACATTCAGTATGACTTCTGTGTTTCTAGAACTCTTTGACCAAAGGAAACAATTTCTTATACAACTTTAATGACTCCAGAATACGGAAATTTTCCCCTTGGTTAGTTGATGGATGTGAATTCACTGGGAACTTTAGTGTTCTCCTGTTATTGTGAAGTTGTCCTTTGGAAAGAGTGTGAGACTGATGTTGCACATCCAGCAGCACACCCTACTTTGAGTATGGTATAACTAACCCTTCAGGGCAAACCTTATTGATGGTGAGCAGTCTAAGTGGGGAACATGATCATTTTAGTGACCTGTTCTGTAGGTGAATAAGAATGTTGATATACATATTCAAGGCTTACAGTTAGTTGAGTGTTGTGTGCATCCATAAAACAGTGAGAGACAGCAATGTATTTTTCCCCAGGTAGAGTTTTAAATGTGAAAGTTCAATAAAATTGCTAAAGAAACTTCCAGTGTGTATTTATATATAGGGTGCAGGTCATTTATCTGATCCAAAATGTGAATGTATGTATCAATTTTTAAGTACTGCAAGCATTAAACATAACTTATGCAGTACTCCAGACTAATTTAATAAAATCACTTCCTTATTGGGATTTAAGAGTTAAACCAACTATAGAATGTAACAAGAGAACACACCTAAGTTTCACTTCCACAACACTGAAGATATATATTTTCTTTCATCAGAATGTGGGACTCTGCATTCTCAAACTTTTCTATATTTATAAGAGCACAATATTAGAATACTCCACTGAAACAATATTATGCTTACAGTTTCACATACTTTTGTTCTGCTACAATGCAGTGATAACTTTCAACTGCTTGGGAGAAATTTGGCATCAAAAGATACAGTTCTGGTAAACAAAAAATGAAAAACATTTAAAGAGATATAATCATAATACATATACTATTTGGATAAATCTTCACAAAATTTAGGGCCTTTTCCTTTTTCCTGACAAAGATATGTTGCTGTTAGCACTCATCCCAGGAAGATAACAGCAGTGTCATCCAGATGATTTCACCTTTACCTCCAGTCTTATCTCTGAACATTCATTGCATATTGGCTTATGAACAAACTATAATATGATTCTATGATTTTTTTTTTTTTACAGATTATCTCATATAACTCACAGACCACTACGATCTTTGTGAAACCTCTAGTGTAAGTGCTATTGACAAAAGCCTCAACCAACTTTACATAGACCTTATGATGTGTGATAGAAATTTTAAAGGACCAGTATCTGAACTCAAAAGACTGTAAGAAAATGTCAGCTCTGTTCTACAAAAAGACACCCTGAGGTGCAAAGAGAAAGTATTGAAATCCTGACTTTATAGATGAAATTGGAATAAAATAGTTTCAGAGTTAAAAACCTGTCTTCCTAATCTATGGAAGCTGAAACTAAATTCTTGAGTCCCATTTTAATTCTGCAGAAGAACATCCAGGGTTATTTTGCACATAGTCTAAAGCTTTTCCATCGTGTTTTAAGGGATTAATATTTTATATTTTTTATATAGTCACTAAAGACTCTATAAAAATGTAATGCTGTAAACACAAAGCCAATATTTTTTTTTTGTCAACTGCAAGTAAACACCAGGTACTTATACTAAATTGGCAAATAATCAACCTGAGAATAAATATTGTTGAAAGTTTACTTGTATTTTATATTCAAACAGCTATATGGGATTTAAATGCGCTTTTGTTTAGACAGAAAAGGACTTAACCGGAAATGAGTTCTCTAAGCACCCATTTGTAAAACATCTGGCTACCTAGAGAGACACCTACAATCTTTTCTGGAAGTTAAGAGAATACACATAACAAATGTGAGGCTACAGATAAAGGCCAGACAATGTGATGCCGAGCAAAATGTTTGGTATATCCTTAGCAATAAATATTTTAATTGTATTTAAATGATTCGGTGAGAATGTAGAAGATTGCAATGGGATAATGATGCCTTTCTGTTAATGAAAAGGTTCAGTATAACACTCTTCACACTTGACTTCTGTAGTGTCTTACAGTTACAAATAATAAAAAAAATTAAGATCACCATAATATGTGCCTTAATATGTGATATAGATCCTTAATATGTGCCAACTATGCTGATTGAAATGCTTCAGCATTCATGAGTCACTTCCAGGTTTTTAATTTTTTCTTCACACTTCTATCTACTGCTATCCAGGCTGGAAAAAAAAATTATACTTTAAACTATGTAGCAAATGTGTGTGACGATGTGTCTATTTCTAAACATTAATCATTTCCATGGCATTAGTTTTTTTCATTTCTTTAGTTTCTTCAGCCTAAGAAAGGGTTCTTTTTTTTCCATAGAAAGATAACATGTCAACTGAAAACCAGAAACAAGTTCACATTCCTTCATTAATATATTACACAAAATATTCGTAATGATTTCATTAATGAGTAGCTTTCTTTCAGCTAAATAGTAAAGACAGTTTTAATGTATTTGCCACAGGAGCTAGGCTTTGAAACTTTCATTGTTCTTTAAAGAACCAAATGGCAAAAGCAATGTAAAAGGCAGACATACTCTTGAAATAATGACAGCTGGAGAAGCATGTCCAAAGTTAGGGCTCAGTTCATATCTGTAAAAACTACGCACATGCATTTCCCTGTACAAAATCCAAATTATAGCCTACCTATTTATTTAATAACAGCACGCACACATGCTTTTCTCTGCCAAAACCATTCTTGAGTCTAATCCTATCTCTAGCACATGCATTTTTCTAAACAATGATGGTTTTAAGTGTAGACTTACTAAGCTAAAGCGAACGCATAAGAAAATTTTACATGCTTTTACATGCTTTGTTCAATAGTAACACTGAAATATGTTCAATAGGAATGCTGAAATAAGATTTTACTTATTCAGATAACCTTTGTCTGTACATTTTGATAGAAGTTAAGTGCTGTAGTGCAAATTCAGACTATGTAAATTCCAACAAGTTAGTTGCTTTAAAAATACTTTGCTGACAATTTCTAAGAAATTCACATCATGTGCTTGTTATTGTATGTAGTGCTACTTAGTGTAGGTGGTGCTGATTTCATTCCTAGTGCACTATAATATGGCTTCTTTCATGCTAGAAGAAATCAAATAGCACATGACGTCAAAATTGGATAATAACAATGGATGTCTGCAACGATAACCTTATTCAATATTTTCACTTTAATACAACATTCTTAATACAGCACTTCATTACTGAGGAGAGTACAGAGAAAATTATTGAATGAACCTTTTTTTACCTCTTGGTTTTCAAATACAAACTAATTAATACAAGTTTTATGTCAGCATCTCTTCAGGTTTATAAAACACTTTCAGCAAGAAAATACAACTTTTATAAGGTCAAGGTTATTGAGACTGACTCTAAATATTTTTGATTACTTGTGCAGATGAAGAGCTTGTATTGAAATCTACAAGGAATAAGGATGTGCTGCTCTCCAACCAACTTCAAACAGATAAAACATTCTATTCTATTCTATTCTATTCTATTCTATTCTATTCTATTCTATTCTATTCTATTCTATTCTATTCTATTCTTTCCATTCCATTCCACTCTATTCTCTCTGCCCCATCCCTGGAAGTGTTCAAGGCCAGGCTGGATGGCACTTTGAGCAACCTGGTCTACTGCAGGGGGATTGGACTAGATGATTTTAAAGGTCTCCCTTCCAACCCAAATAATTCTGTAATTCTATGATTCCTTTTATAGTTTAAGGCTATATTATTCAACAATTTCTGACGGCAACTTCTACATAAAGAATTATTATCATGTGCTACGACAGTAATTGACCTTTTTAACCTATTTTCAATTAAACACATCAGCTGAAACCACTAGGAAAAAATAAATGACTGTGCATCCAGAATTTTAGCCCTTCTCATCTTTGAGATCTCAAATACTTAGAAAGGAAAGCAAGTACCACAGTTTTCTCTATAGAGGAGCATATGAAAGACAGTGAAGTGGGATAGCAAAAAGAAGCCCTAGATCCATACCCCTGAAATCTTGGCACTTAATAGGGGCCTCTGTTCACAGCCAAGTTGCGTGGGTTGTTCTGAATTCACTACACATGGGGAACTGCTCTTGGAGGCTTTTTTTACCTTAGATTGATTGATATGCTCTATCAGAAGAGTATACAGGAAGCACATGGACCATTCAACTTCTATTTTTAGGTGTTCATATTAGTGCCTAGAATTAAGTCAAATTAATCTAGACTGAATTGGGTCCACAGAGGTATTTTAAAATCAGCTACAGTAGCCAATTTATATAGGAAGACATTAGTGTTATTACTATAATTAATCTCTCTATAAGTATATATATGTATATATGTATTGATATCTCTCTCTCACTCCCTCTGTCCCTCTGTTTTTATCTGTTACCCACCCTGGAGAGATTTGATTGCCTCACAGCATATCAAGACATTAAGGGTAGTATCAGTGTGCTTTTCCTTTACCTCCACATTCACACACTTTTTTACAATTTCATTATTATTTTTCTCTCAGACACCAACTCTAGGTCCTGTTCCCTAAATAGTTTGATGTTATATATTCAAAACCTGCAGGGCCAAGCCTTTCCTCTCAGACAAGTACTGCTGGTACTACCCTGTGTACTGGATAGCAAGCACACAGAGATACATGCATAAATATGCACAAAAAGTTACCACTTTTCAAATACATGGAGAGCAGATATTAAATTTAATCAGTGAATCACTTCTCAGCTCACTTGCAGATGATAAGTGCCAACCCAGCAGATCCTGTGTGGCAGACCCTGGCACTGGTATCTTGCCATTCTAGTCTGCACAGACAAATGTTACCAGCCCAAAAATCTGTTCATCACTCAATTTTAAACCTCCGTAGAGCATACGACTACTTCAGCAGATATCTTGCCTCTCAAATGAGCAGTTAATGAAAGTATAACTTTTGATGCATGCAAACCTAAAAAAAAATAAAATAAAAAAAAAATCAAATGAAAAATAAAACTTGCTTTGAGTAACAGGAGATGTCGTTTTGGCAGCCGAGCAGGGCAAGAGCTTCATAAGTCGCTCTTTAATGCTGCGTTTGGTACTGTTCTGAGCGTAGAGGAAACCTAAAAAAATATATTACCAGGACTGTTAACATAGGCTTGAGAACAATTTCTGTACATGCTGCAGAGTTTATCATTATAGCAGAATCCTGATGGGAAAAGGCCAAATGGAAGCCATTGTGAATCGCAAAGGGCAACCAGAATTTTTAAAGAGGACAACAAAATTATTTCATCTTTGTATCTTTCCAATGAATGGGATGTTTTCAGTCTGTGTGCAGCTCTTGTAAAATTCTTATAGCCCATTTAAATTCTTATAACCCATCCTAAACCATCTAACAGAGAAGTATCAGATTATTTATTTGAAACAACAAAAGGTAAAAGAATGTTTGTAAAAATTTTAGTGCCAAATATTTAAAAGACTTATAACTCTATTGCATTTTGAAGTTTAAGATGGAAAACAAAATCAAACCCAAATAAAATCTCAAAGACATCTTTTGTTGTCCTTTCTGGCAGACTTCTAGTTCCATGGCTGAGCTTTCCCATATAATGAATTTTGCAATTGTGATAACCAATCTGGTACTTTTGCCTTTTCTGGATATTAAAGTGATGTGTCAGCCTTCCTTTACTTTAATATTTGGCATTCTACATATATTAAAAAATAAGTATTATTTATACTTTAATTCTAAATACTGATATGGCTGAATAGTTAATGTTCATGTGCCATGAAGCAGGTGAACAGCACTACCTGTATTTACTGCAAAGGAAATTGATGGAGTAACTTCTTGTGAGGTCTAACAACCATTTTATCCAAAATGCATATATGAGCAAGCATTGCCTGGATGGGTATTTGCTGCAAATGGCAGACTTAGTATCTATAATACAGCTGAGTAACTGATTTATGTTCCTGAGAAAGGCAGAGCTTGGTTTTGACATTATGCAACTCCTGCACTTTGCATCCCTTCTGTGTTCATGGAAACACAAACGCTGCACTATGATGGCTCTTGCTACAACAGCAAGAGTGCAAAATCGATAGGGCAAGAAATGAAAGACACAACTGACAAGTCCTGAGCTAAGATCACAGGCACCTGGATAATCCTTGGTTATCCCCTGTATGGCACTTGTGCTGAATCCTGGTGTAAGTGACACGAAGTAGAACTGTTTCCCTTCTCTCACCAAACCACCTTGTATGTGCTTGTATTTGGGAACAGAAGGAGAATGCAAGAGGGCTTTAAGGATATGAGACTTTGTAAATAAAAGAAAAATTATTTCTCAGTTTGTATAAGAGCAAAACATTTAAGGAAATGAAAAAGAAAGGGGGAAAACCAGGAATGACTCAGCCACAGCCTGAAAAAATCAAGAAACTTTCAGCAGGCAAATCCTACCTCTGAGAGAGCAGCAGCTCTAGTGAATGGACAAAACAACCCAGTTTCAGCACAAGCTTAGATGGACCTAAATGACCATCTCAGGAAATGTCTAAACCTTTTCATACAAATAACAAGAATGAATACACTTTTCATCTGTAGCACCTACCCATCAGCTCAACTCAGAAACACTATGCAGACAAATGCATAAAATAAAAGGCAATCTGCAATCTGATGGGATCTCAAAAGCCATATTTTTAGTTTGAGTACGCAGCCTGAGCCTTTAAATGGGTAGCTTGTTGTCTCAGCTGGCAGTGTCTAGTATCTTACTATGTCTGTACTGTACATATCTGAACACATAGGAAATCTGTTTATCTTAAAGGTTTTTTCTTTATTAAGAATTCCTCTACCATATACACCTATTTATATCTTATTCATTTGAGTTAAGGTTTGCAAAGATTTACTATCCATGTATTACTTACATAATTACACAGGTCCACACCTATGTAATTACTGAAGATGTATATATACATTACTTTAGAAAACCTAAGGGGATTCGTTATTTCCAAACAGTTTGAAGCTGAAAATCTTGAGTAAGTAGGAAATTTTGCTACTTTTAGTCTCATACAAAAGCTCGTGGAATTCAATGTAAGCCGTATAGGCTTTGCAGAGGTATGATCAAGGTCAAAACTGAAATGATACAGATATGAAAGAAAGTAATATCAGAGGAGTAACTAAGGAGGACAGGATAATTTCTGTATTCACTTCTGGCAGCTAGTTTAAAATTCTGACACTACAATCAGGGCAGAGGTGAAGGGTCTGGTTTATATTCTCACAGTAAGAGACAGCAGCACAGAAGCTTCTCACTCTTGTGGCTGCAGTCAGTTTATTCTGCAGCTTGTGCAGTCCACTTTTGGGACCTTCTGATCAGTACTGCAACTTTCAATATGGTTTTTCCTGAGTAAAAAAATACTTAATACAGAAAAGTCACGTTGAACACTGGGCCTGTGCTGCATCAGTGTTTAATAGATGTGAAAACACTAGAAGTGTTAGTTAAGATTAAATACTGCAATTATTTCTGTGAATTCTGTACCTATTTGCTGAGTGTGAAACATGTTAAGGAAAAAATTGTGGTCATTAAGAAGTTAATTACTCTAACATAGATTAAATTTATTTATTATACAGTAGGAGACTTATTACCAGTCTTTAAAATGGCTGTTCATGAAAAAAAGACCTATGAGGCATCACCACACTGATAATGATGGACTGATGTTGCTTTCTTCAAACTTCTAGAACAGAATAACAGTACTTCTTAGCCTGCAAACAGATATTCAAAAGAAGATGAATTTTCCCAACTCTTCTTGGTTTGTTGTGTTTTTTTCTGGTTTTTTTTTTTTTTTTTTTTTTTTTTTTTAAATCTGGGTTGTCTAGAAATTTCATAGCTGCTATCCCTAACCCAGTCAGGCACAAAATCCTCTGGGGTAAGCGTGAAGGTTCTTCAAATTCAGGTTAGTTAACTGGTGCTGTTTGCTCTTGGATTTAATAATTCATGCTCCTGCAATGCAATTAAACTGTGAGACACATTTTTCCCCAGAATTCACTGTGGGAGTGTCCTAGAACTCATCTCTGTATGACACCACCTGGAATTTTGGGCAATTATCCCAAGAGGTGTTTACATTTCACGAAGTGTTCAGTAACTGGAGCATGGCTTACATATTCTCCTATCTAGGTGCTGCTGCACTGACACCTATGCTGCATACAGACACTGGGCATACCTGACATCCTGTAGGAGTGACTGCTATTTAGCATGATTTATCCCTGCAGCTTCAACTCTTAAATGCACCAGTGGCTTAAACCTCTGATTTACCAGACACTGAAACTAGAGAACTTCTTAATAAACGTAAAATTGAGAGTACCATGCATACATATGCATATACAAACAGTACAACTGTTTTCTGAATTGCTACTTTTAAAAATCATGTTTGGCCAAAGCATCCAGGTCATTGTTATGCATGTGACCTACTCACTCCTTTATCACAGTGTTGACACTGCAGGTTATTTAAAAATACAAAATTATATACGTTTTTATAAACTATAAGTTACTACTGATTTACAAATGACCATATATTCATAATCATATACATCTACACCTAGACCATTTTAACCCTATGTAACTTTTTTCAGATATATGATCCTTGCTTTAGAATGACAGTACATAATACCTATTGTCCTGTTGTTAGAGAGACAGATGAGACTACCCCTGAAAAGACTACCTAGACTAGTTTTCAGAGGTAAAATATTTACCAAGTGTGACTGGTTTCTTTGAGAACTCTCTTTAGTCAACATGAAAGCAAGAGAGACATAATTCTTCCAGCAAATTCCTCCTTCACTCTTAGTGAAGGGGAAAAGTCACATGTGAAAGTACCTTTCCCCCACACACTTTTTCTCTTAATGTATTTTTATTTCTGTTTACTTGTTTCCCTTCTCAAAGTCTTTTTCCTTTATTTGGCAAAGTCAGCAGACTAGTTCTCACTGTTTCAGTCTTACTCCACTTTTTAGTCAGCAGTATTTACAATCCGCTGGCCACATCCAGTGTCTTGACAGTATAGCTAAACTCCCAGTAGTGCTGAAATTTGGATTTTGTTCACCTACAGGATTTTAAGTCTTCCAATAAAAATGGGGAAAATTTCTATGTTGCATTAGTTCTGAATGTTACTTTTTCGGAAGAGATTTAGCATAAGACCTGAAAGCCGGGCTGGGCAGGTCATTTTCAAATCTAAAATTTTGGTAGGAAGGTGACAAAGATTCTAAAAACCAAAAGGGAAATGCATGAAGTATTTTCTTGACATGATGATTTACACTCAATTTCAGCTGTATTATGGAATTTCTCCAAGGGCCTTAAGGACTGGCAGCCCCACTAAACTGTTAATGGTTCATCACAGATGGAGAGGCAGCGAACATAAGGTGACATGCAGATTTCATATTCACAGTTCAGGACTTGTGGGAGAGAGCCAAATCAGAGTAACATGTGCCTTCTGCGTAGTAACTTTGGGAATGGAATAAAATTATGTACAACATAAATATTTATAAGTCTCAGCCTCAGTTCTTTGGAACCACCTGCCAAGGAACTGTGTGAGTTATCAGTAGGCTACTTGACAGATCACCAGCCTTTTTTGCCAAGGCAGGAAAACATTCTCGACAAACTCATTTGTCTGTACATACGTATTTTAATGATTTTTCCTCTACTGCCCCCATCTGTTTTTCATTGCAAAATAAAACTATCAGGTTCTATACCTATAGACCACATCAGATCGGCCATGAAGATATTGAATTAAAAAAAAAGGATGGCAGCATTTCAGGAAATACCTTGAAACACTAATTCAAGAGTCAGATTGCTCTACTTCACTTTAAATTCCCTTGAACATGATGTTTTAAATCAGTCTCACAATGGCAGATGAGATTAGGAGCTGGTAGTCACACTCCTCTGCTGAGAATACTGGAGGCCAAGAGGACTTGAACATGGATTGACAATGAAGGGCAAAGAACCAGTGATCTTGTCAAAACCAGTAACTACAGCTGGGTATTTATGGGATTGTCAAATGAAAAAGGATAAAAGAAGAGAGGAATAAGCATGACCAGAGAGAGGAAATAGAGTAGATGAGCATCAAAGTATAAAAATTATAAAGCAGAGAAACAGCCATACTTTTCTCCTTCCAGTCTTCATTAAATTTCCCAAATACAGCTTTATTATTCAGACCATGATACACATGCAGCTTTACAACCTGAAAAACTGCTTATGTTATGAAGTTTCTATGCACATTTTCAATGAAAACATTATCTAAAACTGTTACAAATATCTCCAGGAGCATAAACACTGAAAGCTGCAGTTTCTTCAGCACAAAACTTGGAAATGTACTAGTATGTCAAGACAACTTCATTCATATAATACCTCTTAAAACACTTGCACATCCACTCTCTGAGCTGGTCCCCTATGACAGGAAACACATTTATACCAGATCACTTACTTTCTTTAGAAAAATCTCACTTGAAGTGGACCATGTGAGCATAAGAAAACCAGAAAAAACAGAAACACAGAAAAACTTACATCAACATAAAGTTACTTCTCTTGTGAGGATCTAGAAAGGAGACAGATTAGGAAGAAGAGGTTTTTAAGTTACATGGGAGATCAGCTCAAACAAAAATAATACTTGAAGAAGAGTGTAGTAGATGGTGCAGAGAAGTAATAATAATTAAAAAAAAAAGATAAAAAATCTGTCCTATACATTAGTTTTAAGTCAGTCTTTTCTACTATCATGAGCAATAAAATAGTTATATATTTTTCTTAATGAAATTTCTAATTTATTATTGCTCAAAGGGACTTTAGAATTAAAATAAAAATCCTGAACTACAGCTAACAAGTTTTGCATGTAACATTTTCTAACAGACTTACAACCAAGTTTGCAAGTAGGAATCAAAAGAGGTAAAAGAACAAATTTTTTTTTTAACTTGAGCTTGGATTCAAACGTGTTTGTACAGCTTTAACGGAATTTAACAGCTTCTCTCAAAGAAACGAGGAGCAAATAAAAACTCTGGGGCAAAGAAAATGTGTCTCAAGAATGCTTTATTTCATATTCAGGAAGGACACTCCGTTTAGGAAAAGTCGTTCTGGTTATGTCTATTCACAAGCAATTTGGTGTCACAGACACAGCAAGCGATGCTGAGGAATCAAAGATCCTGCACATGGCTTATGGATACAGAGAGCGAAGATGGTGGACGCTGGAGTAGGAGTGAAATGGGCCCCAGCACTAGGCAGATTTGTCTGGACCCCTCAGTGGCGGTGTCCCTGGTCAGCCTGAAGGGCTGGCATCAGTGACAGGGGGGTGGTCAGACCTCCTACAAGCACTCAGAGTGCCAGGAATGGCAGCACGAACCCATAAAGAAAACCTGTTAATTACTAGACTAAGTTTTCAGGTTTAGAGGAGATTCACTGAGGTTTGCAGTGGAGAAAAACTTATTGACACTTCAATTGAAATGGAAGATCAGTTCTAACCAGGACACTAAAAACCAGTTGCATGCAGTGCCTGTGTTTTTGGAATGCGATAGCAGAGAGAGAAAAATACTGTTGTAAGAAAACTAGAAAGAGCAACTGAAAACAAAAGGATTAGCCTATCAAAAATGAGTGACAGAAATCAAATGGGTGACCTGAGATCAGCTGGAAGAGAAAGGAGGGGGAGAAAAAAGAAAAAATGCTAAGGAGGAGTTAAGAATTTGAATGAAAAAGAAAATAGGGAGATATTAAAAGTGCTGAGAGACCTTTAAAATATTTACTACCTCCAAATTTAGCTTCTTTAGCTTAACCGTGTGTATGGTGTATGTGAACAGGTACAATGCTGGCCTCAGAAACGTTTACATTTGTCAAAGGACCAGCAGCTGGAGTCAGACCAGGGGTGTAAGTGCCCCTGGCCTCCAGTGTCACCCATCGGAGCCAGTGAGGTCTCTGTGTCACCCACCTGAGCAGGTGAGGGTCCCAGCCACTGTGCTGGGTGCATGTCCTGAAAATCACCTACTGGGATCTCCAGTGTGAGAGAGGTGCTCAGGGACAGCAGCTGCAGAGGGACCACAGGTCACATGCCATGTGTCTGGTACCAGCTGCTGGGGGCAAGTGTTTGTGTCTCCTCCAAATCATGTGTGTGGAGTGTGTTACCTCTTAACAAGCACACCAGTCGTTTGTAGACAAAAGTCCTTTCATATTCATTAGGCAAGTTAAAGACCAGAGAGAAATACTTTTAATGAAAAATTTGAGGAGTATAGCTTCATAGTGTTCACACTATTATCCAGTTATTCTGAGTGGAAATAATTAACCTGCAGCGCTCTAGGCTGTCACTGTAATGTGTTTTTGAAATGCTTTATATGAATTTGGAGAGAACTGTCACAAAGCTGTGAAACAAAACCAGCACACGCTTTTCAGTTCTGCTGAACTAGTCAGTGAGTCAGCTGTAACCTAGGTCAGTCAGGAAAAGGTCATTTCCAAGACTGCTGTCAAAGTCAACAGCAATTTTTCCATGGAATTCTGTAGGATTTGTCTGGAGCTTACATTTTATATTTCATACTTAAATTTCTAACAGTTTTCTGCAAATTTTGGTTTGGATAAAGCTCATTTTGATTTGGGGTGATAGTGACATTACACCACCTTTGTACCCAAGGCACCACACCTTTCTGAAACACTAAGAGTTTTCAGTTGCTAAGCAGCCAGTCTTGAAGTAAAGTTCTCTGCATTCCACTGATGATCTGTATCCTGCTTCCATAAAAATCACATTTTTAAACAAGACAAAAAAGGGGCACAACAAAGTAATGACACTCTTCTCTTTTGCAAAGATATTTAAAGAAACCAAAGATTGTGTCATTCATTAAATGCTTCATTAAAAATAGTATAAAGAAGAAATAGCAGAAAAGAGTATCACAGTCCTTCCTCATCATCAACTAGCCTTAAAACACTGTTTACATTTACATTTCCTTTGGACACAGTTGAGTTATTATGAACTACTTAATGAAGTTATATGCAGTGCATCCTACTCACAAAGTAGTAAGAGCAATGTTTTAGTTCAAATTTGTTCTGGTTTCCACAAGAGTGATGCAGCTACTCTTGTAGATTTTGCAACTGTTTGTACAGTTCCATCTTGAAAACCACTTGTAAGCAAACAACAGATGACAATCTTAACAAGAACAGAGTTAATTAAAAATACCTACTCTGTGTGCATGATAAATTTTATGGCTGGGTGTGATGGATTTGCAATCAGACTTGCTAGAAGTAATAAATACACTCTTGCCAATTTCATCCTCCATAAGGACCACTGTGTAATTTGCTACAAAATGCAGAACTTCTATTTAGTCTTCTCATCCATCTTGACTACAGTTGCAGTCTGAGACTATAATTAATCTCAGATAGGTTTAAGAATTAATGATCTGGATAGCGCTGGTCTTATACTATAAATTTTTCCAGAGTTCTAAAAGTCATAATTAAATAAGTCACTCTGAAGTAACAGTGTCTCTTTATTGGTGAATATAAGAACTTAACTGACAACAATTTCATTTGCAGTTTAAGGCTTATTAAAAATCATATGTATTATATACTGGGAGGCATTTGCACAATTTTGAAAAAATGTTTAAATAATTTACAAAGTAAAAAAAAAATAATTTCTTTCTCTTAGTAAAATAAGTCTATGATGCAATGGCAGCTTCCTACTCCCTGGCTGAGGGTCCCTCCCTAGTTGCTCTCTTCCTTGACACTGATTCCCATCACAGCATCACACTGCTTAAAGAACAGTCCTTTCCTCTGCAAACCTGGTTCTATTTCCTGATGCAGCTGAGAGCCCATCTCTGAAATGAATTCTTTCTGAATACCTGGGGCAATGATTATTTGGGTGGGATGAGAACAAATGGTTAACCTGGGAAAGGGGGCTCCTACATTGCTGTCAAAGTTCACAAGAACCTGAAACATTTCATTTTCTACAGCAGAGGGAAAGTGCATAGTGTTATTGAAAGAAGACAAAAAATGTCTTCCTGCTAATCCTTGTAAAAGAAAGAAGTTCAGGTATTCCAAGATACTTTCTGAGATTAGAAATTGCATTTATTGTCACCTTTGTTCAAGTGTTTTGAAAGGCATCTATTCTATTTCAGCCGAGCCATGTCATGTATAGTGGAACCACGAAATGATTAACTAGAGAGAGTCTGAAAAATGTTAGATGATTATACACTGTCATAACAATGAGATTTATCTAACACATGCAATAGGTCTGCAAAACAAAAAAATCAATTTCTGTTAGGTTTTCTATTAATTACAACATTTACAAGGCTGGTTGGTTAATTCACAGAGCATCATGAGGACAATTGGAGAAAAGTCCTTTTGATTTCACCAGCCAAAAACCCTAATAAAATTAATTGCTTGAACAAGGAGATACGAAATCTGGTTTATAAAGGAACTTTGAAACATTTGCAAAAAAACATTAGGAAAAAAGTTTCAACTGATCACTGGCTTTCCATCCTGATGCTTTGCTAACCATTGCAAAGGACATAAGAAAGGATAAATGCTGAAACACAAGAGAAAGATCACTTACTGAATAAGCTTTTAAACCTTTAGTTTTTGGAAAGTTTTTTAATGATGCTCTTCTCTATGAACCAATGCTTGCATATACAGGCACATACACAAAAACTGACAGCAGCATGCTGACGTTAATAGCAAGTCTTCCCTGTGGCAATTCAGATTGCAAGACAAAAGAAATAAAAAGTGCTGCAACAGGTGGGGTTTGATTATTTCCTCCTGAGTTTGTAACTACTAAAACATGTTTTTGCTGTGGTTGAAGAGCTTTTCAGTTGCTAGTGCTCAATTTCTTCTCTTTTGCCTGCAGCTTCCATTTCTCCATATAACCTTCATATTACAGTTCTCAGTCATTGTGCATTTGTTACATTCCCAGTTTTAGTGACTATTTCCTGCATTCTGTTCAAAATCTACTAAGAAAATTTTTCTGCCTTGACATAAATATATCATCCTAACATAAACTTACTGACTGCTTGCTGCTTTGTAACCTGAATAGACATCTCTTTGAAAGTTCTCTCCATATCACTCTTTCAGCAGCAATATTCCTTTCTTGTCTTGTTGAAGCTCTCCACACTTTCACTCAGTCACTTATATGAGTTATGTTAATATAAGGTTGACATCCTCCTTTGTTCCCTTAGTGATCTCAGATTTTCATCACCCAGTTTTCTGAATTTCTAACTAAGACTCTCAGTCCTTCTACTCATATCTCTGCAAGCACAAGGAAATGAGAACTGACCCATGTTCTTCTTTTTGCCATCCCTTTAAACTCTTCTATTTGTGTGCTGAGCTACAACTAAATTGAATTTCCACATAGGAATGTGGAGAGCTGTGAATGGCATGAATAAGGCCATTTAAGGCATGCATTGCTTTGTATTTTACTTGTATTTTATTTCTGCTTTTACCAGTGCAATCCTCATCTATTGACTGGTTGCTTAGGTCCCACTAGGGGTGGGAGGACTCGGACATTAATTTATATTCGCACGATACCTACTGCAGTAAATCCCAGTTGACTCAGATCTTTAGGCAATAATCTCATACAGGAGGTTTATAAATGACAATGCTTTTTGAAACTCAAAATAATTACTAGAAAGAACAAAAGAAAGACCAGTGTAAGCTACTGAAGAAGAGGAAGAACTGCTGGATTTTACTTTCAGGTGAAGAGCCTTTACAGTGCTCTGTCATGAGCTGCATGGAGCAAACTCTTACATGGAGCCTGACAGAACTTTCAGCTGGGAAGGATGGACAACCGCTAGGACTGCAGCTCCCATGGTCCTAATTCTTGTGCTTCAACTCAGTTATTTCCAAACAAGTTGTACTTTGATGATCCTTGTAGGTCCCTTCCAACTCAGGATATTCTATGATTTAATCTGTTGAAGAGGATAGTGTATCTCATTTTTTCTCCTGCTTACTTGGTGTCAATAAGAAAATGTCTGAATTTTGAACTTTTTTGTTCCCTATCACTAAATCCTTTTCTAATTAGCGTTCAAAATTTTCAGCTAAAGCAGAGTAAAGTAACCATGTGCAAAAAACACATATCAGCTTGTTTTAAAAGGAGGAACTAAAGGAACATCAATTTATGAGTCAATAGACATGGGAGAGAAAGAGTAGGTAGGAAAACCACTGGGCATTGTAATGCTAGCATACAGGAAAGAAGAAGAGGCAAAATTCCAGAAAAGAAATCGCCTACCCCGAAGGTCCTATCCCTAATAAAAACTTTATTTCCAAAGTCCCATTTGAGCAAGGGTTACTCATTTGGGAGTTCTTGCCAAACCATATCTGTTCAGTTCAGAGAGGTTCCCTAGGGACTCTGAGAAACCACACTCTTGCCATACTAGAATAAATTGTCTTACTGGATACTGGTTTTTATCAGGACTAAGAGCAAGCAAATCCACTTGTTATTTTTTTTTTTTTTACAGAAGGTTCTGATAGCTGGGGGCTTTTTTGAATTTTCTTTTCCAGACCACTTTGAATCTTGACTGAAATGAAATAAAATACCTTGGACTTTTGCTTTTATTTTTTTAATGATAATTTTTATTCTTATAGTTTGGTAGTTGACCTTGCGCTGCTCTCTTCTTGTGCTGCTTTATTTTCTTTGGATAGCCTAATCACACATGGATCTCGGCCATCTTAGGCAACTGGAAACTGTTGCGAGGTATAAACTGAAACTCCTTTTGAGTTTCTCAAGGCTTCTTCAAATCATTTCTTTCCCAGTGGAACACAGAGAAGCTGTGTTTTAAAGTAGTAATTTCACAGTGTTTCTTCAGGGTGCTTACAACACATCACTTGAGACAAGATGCTACGGTTAACTCTTTGGAGAGTGAAATACAGAGACTTCATGGTAAGTCCCAGATACAATAAAGTGGAGAAACAACAAAACTCCTTATGGATTCTTACACATGCATGCACAAACCCATATAGCACAGCTATAATGTAAGCTGCTAGAGACCAAGCTTTACAGTAAGCTGCTTTACTGTCCAAAATGATATCTGCAGATTTAAATGGTATTTGCTACTCAATTTGAAATCAGATGAGCCAATAGAGCTACAACTATATTCACATGTGAATAAACATGCATAGTTATATAAATTCTCAGAAAAAAATACTTATGTCATACTAAAAAAATCTTTAATTTTTTAAAAAAAACTTTTAAGTGATGTACTTTCTAATTAAAGCACAAACAAATAAATATTATATGTAGATATGCAAATCTGCAGTAATTTATTAAAGAGAACCAAAAGACAGAATAATTTTTACACCCCTTGGCATATAATTCTCCAATTATGTTTGAATAAAGACCTCAGTTTTTCTGGTCCAAAGTAATTCCAGCAGCAGTAGAGTTCCTTGTCACTAATTTGGAATAATACTGATCAAGGCAGCAAATGCCCAACTATGGCATTTTTGCAAAACTTTCTGTCCCTTTTTGTAACAGGCTGCAAGAGAACAGCTTCCTATGCTGGTTTTATTTACTTCTAAAGGAAAGAACCCTCCTAAGTACTTCTTTTGAATGAAAAAAATTATATTAAACAGGCATAAAAATACCAGTTGGTATTTTCTAAAGAATGCATAATTCAACAGTTTTCAAAGGTCTACTAGGAGATAAAGAACAAAATGTTGCTGGTGACCTATAGAACTAGGACACTGGGGACACTGACAGAAATTAGATTTATTTAAAAAAGAGCAGCAATTGTTTCAGATATTATTTCTGATATAAGTTTTTAACAGTTATTTTTGTGACTTACATGCACATTTTTTTATTAAGAAAAAATCTATCTATTGGTTTGGTGTCCTCAAAAATAAGATAAAAACACTGCAAAACAGTGCATGAAAATAAACATACTGAAATAGGTAAAATTATTCTTTTCAACAAAACAAGTAGGAATTTTTATATATAAGTGGGATTTTTAAAGTGATACCATTACACTAAATGTATGCTGTTACAACAGGAATGTTTGCATTGATCCTGTGAGTGGGACAGAAATTTCCCAGAAAACGCCTGTTTTGCTGACCCTTGTCACAAGGACACTTATTATGCAGTTCAGAAAAGTAGAGCACCACTCTCTTCATTTTTCTTCCAGATCACTTAGGCTTGCAATAAACAGATTTGGGGGAATTGTCACTCTGGACAGTCAGACCCGTTTAAGTGGCTGCACTCCACTAGACAATGACACAGAGGCTTGCAGCATTCTGTCTGCAATTATCTGTAAAGGAAATCTGTGTCCTGAAACTTCAGGGAATTACTGAGATTCAGGAAGAGGGCCATCAGTAAGACCCTGAGATCCCTTCTCCTAATAAAAGTGCTTGGGACTGACCAAGAAAAAAAAAACCCATAAATCATCAGCAATCTTTTTGGCAACTGTTTGGAATAAATTATAAATGTCAGCTATATTAGTGCTATCTAATTAAGCTTTAAAAAAAACAAATCTGTAGGTATTTGGTATTGCTTTTGTTTGAGCGATTTAACAAATTTTTTTTTCCAAAGTACCACTTCTATTAATGATTTAATTAATGATTTTTAGAAGATCTTTAGACTCTTTAATTGTTGAAATTAAAAGCTGTAATGTAGAACTTGTATTAGATAACATCACATAGTTGATAGGTAAATTAAAAACAAAACAAAACCCCAACAGAACAAGCTAAAGGGCATTGAGAAAGCAGCTTGATCATCCACTGGTCAGTATCTCAGAATCAATAAGCAATTTACTACAGCACTTCATTACAGTATAGCTTAATGAGTTGTTGAGATCAAACCTGGCTATTTTTCAAGGTGCAATGTACTGCAAACTAACATCTACAATTTCTATTTCTTTCCCTGAGTAGTCACTGACACAACCATTATGATAGTTAATTCAGAAATAAAATCTCATTATTCAACACATATAAATCCTTAGACAGGTTAGCAAAATACTACTGAAACTGTTTATACTGATTTTGTTTATATTTGAGACTGAGCTAGTAGATGTAGGAGGACAATAATCTCCCCAGCGTGAAAAATACCTGCAAGAAAGCAGTGGATAATAACCTGTCCTGCAGGCAAAGCTGTTTCTGGAAGTGATTAAGCCTTTAGGGTCCTACTGATGTCAGGGTTGTTACAGTTTCTTTTGTCAGACAGGATCACTATCTGGCAAACCCAAAATAACTATGTCTCAATTTCTTCACCAAAAGGGCTGTCAAATCCTGGAACAGGCTGCTGAGGGAAGTGGTGGAGGCTCCACCCCTGGAGGTATTTAGGATGTGTAAACATGGTTCTTATGGACATGGTTTAGTGGTAGTTGGACTCAATGTTCTTGGAGGAGCTGTGTGACTCTGTTAGAAGATAGAAAACACATCCACTGAAATAAACAAGTGTTTACATTTATATACAGAAAACTCACTTCTAATTGTGCTTCAGTTCTGAGTCAAGCAGTTTTTGAAACTGCCCTGTTTAAAAGAATTTTAGCTTTCAATGATGGTTGTGGGGCAGATATACCAAAGAAACGAAAGTTTATTTTTCAATGAAACCTTTTTTCTTATGGTATTTCTAAGCTGGAATGCTATTTTTCTATGCGTGATTTTTTTTTTTAATATTCTTAAAAATATTCTAAAAAGTATTCACCTGGGGAATTAATCATCACAGACTTCCTCTAAGCTTTATTTATTATAGTTGCTAAACAATCCTTACACAAATCTGAGGGACTGAAATGTCTCATTTGGCATTTGATATTTCATCTCATCCCCTCAGACTAATAATGCTTTAATGGTGCTACTAAACAAGATGTTGCACTACTTACATAAAACCCCCTTCCTACACTGTCCTTAGCATATAATATGCACTAAGGGAATTCATAACAATAGCAAAAGAAAAATGTTATTTTTCCCCTCAAATTACTAGTTCATACCTTCTAGACTATAAGGTTTTTAAGAAATTGCAAAAACTTTATCATTTTGCTTATATACTACAAGGCTCACTACAGCTGAATAAATGAAATTCTAAGAACTGCTTAGACACAATTGCCTTTACTCCAAAATGTGTGTCAAAAAGGGCTTCACTGCATTCCAAAAGGACTTCTTCATGAGGTGGATCCAACTGACAATACTGTATTTCAAAATAGTGTCAAAAATTATTTCAAAACAATAAGGTGAGGGAAAAATATGTTCAAGCTTATCTTAGAGATGGAGATTATGTGTTTTTTTGGGTGGCACATTTGAGACTTGTTACAGCAGAAGCCTATGCTTAACATAACCTTGTTATTAGGGTTTCTTGAAACCTCTCATAGTGTGAAGTTTGTAGCAATGTTCTGACCTTAATGAAGAACCATGCAAGAATAAATCAAAATCTGCAAGTATCATACACAGCTCCTTACCATTATGTTGTCTCTCACAAAATCAGTAATTCCAAGAGCATAAAGACGACATCAGCAACAGCAGGAGAATGAATGAAAGAATTTGACAGTTTCTTCCAATATGAAAAAGATACATCAAAGAATTATGAGTTTCTCTTTAGCATTATTGTCCTTCAGAGCACATTCACATCCTTCACACACAGAGCTCAAGGTTCTTTTTCAGGTTTTTGTGATTCTACTGAAACAAAACAGCTGGACAATCCTAGGACACTTCAGGATGAATCTGTTTGAAAAGTCCAGTTTAGCTAGAACTGGGCACAGGAAAGACAGAAAGTAAAGGAGCAGCAGTCTTGTGTTTTGAATTAAATTTCAGTTCTGAATTAAAACTTCTGAGAATGCACTTCATTTTGTACACTATAGTTATTTAACTGAAGAATGCTTCTACTGATTAAATGGAACTAGCAATCTAATGATATTTTTTAAAGCCTAAGAAGATGAGTATATATATGCTAAAAGCCATGCTGAATAGTTATCCAGACCTCACATGATGGGAAATGATGTCAAGGGAAAATGATGTCAAGGATGTGGAGAATGGGATCATACTTTCTTCTTCAAGAAATAAATAAATACTTGAATTTTATAAATTCAATCTCATTTAAAACAGAAATATTTTCTTGCTGGATTGGAGGTAGAATGCACATTGCCTTTCAGGATTTAGTTCTGAGATCTCACCTTCCTTTTGATGTTAAGAATGGAAAGACATCAGGAAATAACTTCCAGAAATTTAGTCCAGTTAGTCATTTTATTCTCTATTTCTTTTCCTGGTCAACTGAGCCTTACTATTTATCAGTCCATATTTCTATAGAAACACATTGAAATCCACTGCTACAGATTCTGGTCTTATTGAAATGTTCTCAACTGTATTTTAAAGGGCAAAAAAAACCCCAAGAGGTAAAAGGATCTGCTGTTAAGAAATTCTATCATTTCTAAGGAAAGAAATACAAGTGGCATGGTAGAACAGCTACTAGAGCTGCTACTAGTTGCTTCCAGTCCCCAAATCCAGGAGTGTATTTGTTGAGATATCTGGAAAGCTGTCCTGTTCCTCCTTTATAGCTGGCTACTTCGAATATAGGCAGTGATGTGGTAACAGAGAAATTTCCAGTCTAATCTCTTCCCTATGAAAGCTGCAGTCCAATATTCAAAACTACCTTCAGCTGTGCTTTGTTCAGTAACACCGTGAAAAAAAGAAACATAAGCAAGAAAAGGTTTTACTTCCCCCCCCCCATACTACATGTTACAACCAAAAACAAGAGAAGGAAAAAACCTACATGCTAAATGTATACAGTGGAAGTACTGGCCTGCTTAAAACTGAAAGGCCTATGTACTTCTGGAAGATCTTTCATGACTACCTAAACCACAGCTTCTTTTCACAATCAGACTACCAAATCAGTCTAAATTATTTCATTAAAAATGTCAAAATGGGAATCTAATAGATTTTGAACCCTCTATAGAAAAATTTTTGCCTTTCAGATCGCTCTTGGGTGTTTTCCATTACATTTCTTTCTGTACTACAATAAGAATCACACTAATGATCTGAAATGAAAATGTGCCCCAGGGAACATTTGATTTAAATGTAAAATATTGAGGAACAATGATTCATCAGCAATCATAAAATTATAATACTGGTGGCAGATGAAATTGCATCATTTTCCAGACAGCAATATAATCTCCAGGAACAGGTGGATTTGAAGTCATTTCTAACATTGAATTATGTAGACAGAAACTGTATGGAAGAGCACATGGAAATGACCTTTAGTGTGACTGACTATCACATACTATTACACATAAATTTCATGGAGACTGAGTCATCTTCACTGACTTATTAGATTAACATCACTTCAGTATCACTATTACATACCCCTGTCTGTGTAACACAAATTACTGCAATCACTCGTAACAATTAGAAGTTGCACAAAAAATGTGAGACAGACACTGGTGAGTAATCGGCTCACAGGTCGAGCACAGAGGGTAGCAGTGAATGGGGTAATCTGAGGCCCTGTGCTCGTCATCATCTTCATAAATGACTTGGATGCAGGACTAGAAGGGATATCAAGCAAATTTGCAGATGACACAAAACTGGAAGGAGCTGCTGAGTCCTTCGGTGGCAGGGAGGCCCTGCAGATTGATCTCAACAAATTACAGGACTGGGAAATCACCAACTATATGAGGTTCAATAAAGGAAAATGCTGGATTCTGCACCTGGGATGGGACAACGCAGGATGTATGTATAGATGGAGGAATGAGATGCGGGGAGGCAGTGCTGTGGGAAGGGCCCTGGGGGTCCTGGTGGATGGCAAGTTGAATGTGAGTCAGCAGTGCCCTGGCAGCCAGGAGGGCCAACCCTGTCCTG
>JAWWMO010000138.1:56635431-56682477 GCA_035047845.1 Dendrocincla fuliginosa | reverse complement strand
GGTTCTTCACCCAGAGGGTGGTTGGGCACTGGAACAGCTCCCCAGGGCAGTGCTCACAGCACCAAGCCTGACAGAGTCAAGAAGCATTTGGTCAATACTCTCAGGCATATGGTGTGACACTTGGGAATGATCCTGTGCAGGGCTAAGGGTTGGACTCGATGATCCTTGTGAGACCCTTCCAACTCAGCATATTCTGCCAACCACTGTAGTTACAGTGAAGTTACTAAGGCTGTGCTAGTTTGGATTTGGTTGCTAAAATGCAATTACAATAGAGAACTGGATCTATTACAGCACACTTGAGCACAGGGTGAAAAAGGAAGTAAAAAGCACATTCCAAGATCCATAAAATAACGTAGTTGAAATTTTACCTTAGTTATTAATATATGCGAACCAGAAGATGGCCTTGCAAGTCATTTAATATCACAAGACAAATAATTTCTATGTAAATAATAATGCAGACATTTTGTCTCAGTACTTCTGCTGAAAAATGTTGATGAAGCAAAACAGCAAAAAAAAAAAGAAAGGGCGCAAAATAATATTGTATTAACATTGTCACTATTATTGTAAATACTTTGAGATGAGTTGATTGATGACATCAAAAGAAGGCAGAAAACCATATGACTGCCTATATGGCATAAACAGTTAATCTTCTTGTGCTTAGAAGGCTTTTCTGGCTTTTTCTTACATCTAGTCTAGAAGATCACAACAGCAGTAAGTTACATGAAATAATCTCACAAATAGTAAAATTAAAATAACTGTTCTAGCAATTGTTTGTGAAGAACTGGAAGCACACTGGAGAGAGGATTAGAATTCAAAGAGATTTGTGCAAGTCAGGAAAAAAATTAAACACTAAGGAATATATGTCAGTCAAGTCAAGTGCTAAGTGCTCCCTGAAGAAAGATGAGTTGGCTAAGTAAGCAAAAGTACAGATATGACTTTATATCAGTGTCAGGGAACCATTTTTCAAGGACACAGACCTGTAGAAGTGATTTCACAGATCAATCTCAGGAACTAAATGGACTCCAACAGAAAGAACTTGAAAAAGCAGGGTTTTTTCTTTTTATCTAAGGATAAGATATAAGGCAAACAGTCTTCATTCTCTGCAAAGGTCTCACAAAAAGGAGAAGTATCTTCTAATGTTTGTTAGGTCACAGCTTATAATTAACTTAAGTAAGGGGTTTTTACTTTAAAATCATTCTTATACAACCACTCTGATTTTCTAGGCATGTTGTGGACTCATCATTGTTTTAGTTGTTTCAAAATATGTGCTAGAAAAGCCTAAAGCCTTAGAGGTAGGCAGCAGACTAAATGACCACCTGGCAACCCCACCAGTTTTGTTTTCATGTTTCTACAAAAAAATGACAATGCACTAAGAAGAGCAAATGACCCCCAAATTATAAATCTCTTTCTCTAAGTACAGCTGACCAACAATCTTCAGCTGGTTGAAATGTGACTTGGGATTGTTAAATCTTTTGAGGCAGGGATTGTGCATCTGCATGAGTCTGTGATATGTAAGCACAGCTGCTGCTGAAGACTGACCAGTAAATCATACCACTAACCCTGGTCCTGAAGAAGCTGATACAGTGCTGCAAGCAAACTCCCCACAAAACACATACACAAGTTCCTGAGGATGGGCTCCCTCCATCTTCTTCACCTTCGGATACTTGGATAATGGCTGGTTCTGAGTGTTCAGTATTCCAATAAGGCTGTACTTAGTAAATACTTATCAAAAATGTTTTATGAAGTGCAGAAAGGAATATATTACATAGATTTGAAGAAGACACCAAGATTTCTCATTTTATAAACACACAGAACTATGAATCATGTTAACATTGACTAATATCAGGTACTTTATTACCAGAAGTTAATCTGACTAACGCTTTCTTAAAGGTTCTGTCACTAACAGCTGCCTTTGAAACCCAAGTATTTCTGATTTTCTTTCTCATTTGAGGTGTCTTCCTAATCATCAGGAAAAGAAAAATTGTATTAATGACCCAAATAAAGACAAAGAGAGGCATATTGGTAGCTACACTTTAAAAGTCTGTATACAATTTTCTTCAATAAGTCTTTTTGTGCTGCTGTGAAGAATAACCACTTAGGAATCAGAACTGCCTTTAAGCTAATGAAACAGAAAATCTGTATGCAAGATCAAGTGTCCAGTTTCAATTACTAAAACAACATTCCTTCTGGCTTGTAGGGACATTAGTGTTGCCTCCTCCAGGGTAAAGGATGGAGAAAGCAGCTATTTACTAGAGTTTGAGTTTTGTAATGTTTCTCTTCAGCCCTTAGAAAATCTAATTTCCTGTGAATGTGGCTTATGCTATCATTCATCACAACCCTTTTGTGCTGGCTCCTCACTAATATTGCTCAGAACAGCTTGGACTGATAAGCTGACTGGTCTTTCCCAAGTACAGATGCTTGGACCCAAATCAAAACAGCTACTAGTCAAACAGTGTATGTTGGGGCAGAATCAGCAACACAGCAAGCTTTCTCTTCTCAGTTCTTCCCTGGCTTAGATGAAAGATCTTCTTAATCTAATTTTTAGTGCACCTGGGGTGTAACCCTACTGCTGTCACCAGACTGTATCATTAGTAATTCAAAAGCACTGAAAGCTGAATGAAAGCAGCTGTCATCTGAACTCTAAAATCACCAAGTTGTTTGATTTTTTTGAGTCATACAGTAGGAAGCATACACCAGCCATTTTGTGTGTATAGTAGGCAGAGATATTATTTTTTCACATGGCTTTCTATACAATTCTCATGATTTGATACTGAGATCTGTGCTCTGCATGATTAGAAACACACAAGCCAAACTACAAAGAGTTTAAGTACAAAATGTATGCAAACCCAGTCAATTCTGCTTAGTTCTGAAAGATGTGTCAAGTTACACATTAAGTTAATTACATCAAAAAGGTATTCAAACAAATTTTTGGTAACACCATTGCTTGTTTATAAGTTGGCAGAACAAAATAGTGCTTTCAGAGAGCAAAAGATAATACGCAATTCTGCTTTCGTATTGTGGTTTTTTTTTCATCTCATTGAAAACATTATTACAGTAAAATTTACAAAATGCTTAAGACCAATCAGGTACCAAATGCAAATTGCATTAGTAAGGAAATATTTATTGACAACTTCAACAAGAGTGTCTGAAAGATGGAAAACTACTGTGTTGTTGTCCAGAGAAGGTTTTTCAGAACCCCAGGGAAATTCTTTTTTTGCATGGATAAGACTTTCTGAAACTTATGGTCTTGGAGATTTAAGTTCTGAGCAAAGATCTGCTTGGAGTCAGCTAAGAATAAAACTCCCATCAGGGTATTTGTGCATTTCTGTGCACTTCTGACTTCTCTGTAATATACTGTACCTCCCATTCTCATTGGCATATTGGAGAATAGTACACAGGTCACAATCACAGAGGAAATTTTGTTATTATGTCAAATTCAAGAATTTGAGCACGGCAATGGAATGGCCATGGAGGAAAACCTTAGCAAAGCTTATCCTGTCAAAGAAAAATGGTATTTCATATCCGTTTCTTTATGCACTTTTACAGCAATGATGATATCTAAATCAATTTATTGAATTCCTTTATCATTCTACTTATCATCATCATCATGGCTAGGCTTCATGAATGAAGATTTGAGCGTTCTACTTATAACTGATATCAAAATAGCCAGACAAGCCACAGTCCTTCCTACACAAGAATTTTCTTTTTATTTAAGACATAAAGTCATGAAATTGTCCCATCAAAATATCAAAAAATATTGATTGTATTCTTCCATCTCAAGTTGACATGGAACCAGAAACCTTTTTTCCTTTGTCTCTCCTACTGCATAGACCAAATGCAATACAATAGATCACCATTAGATGTGCTTTCAATCAATGCACCTTTATTCAAACCTTCTTTTTTTTTTTTTTTTTGAACTCTGAGAAGAGTCAGACTTGTATATCTTGTGTGATGTACAGGCTTACACTGGTAGCTATCAGCAGAAAATGGCATTTTTTCAAATCATAAGTGGCACTGTAAAAACTAATATGAACTATAAACCATTCATTTACACAAAATTAATGGTTTAACAGAGGGATAAATTCAGAGAAGGTTCTTGCCATTTTGTTGTCATTGTTTAGACCCTACCCCAGAATTTCATGTCTCCGGATGGGTTCTCGTACTCAAAAAAATCCCAATGAACTGAAACCCAAAAACGGTTATACAGTTTCTTCCTGAAGAGGACTTTCAAGAAGGCCTAGATACTACAATGTGGAAGCTCTTGGCCTTCACACTACAAGGTATAGCACCAATCAAAGCAGATTAAAAAGGACTGAGTTCAAAACAGAGATTTCTTACTGCTAGAAATAAGTAGTTTGCAATCCCCCAATTGCATAAAAGATTTCAAGACCTTGAAAACCTTTGATTATGGTGTCCATGAAACAGCTAATGTACCATTGACACAGTACAAGACAACTTTTAAAACTAATAAAGTTGAGTAAAAATACAATGGAAAACTACTTACTTTTAGAAAATTTTATTAAACTCTTTATTTATTTATTTTTTATTATTATTTATTTATTAAATGCATTACCTAACAAAGATAGCTAATTTATCTCTTTTAATTTTTTCAACATGTTTGCTGCATGTATTTCATTTTCTGAGGAAAATAAGTTATCTGGTAAATTACAAATTGATGAACAAAAGCAAATATAGTAAGAAATAGAAATTTCATTAAAATTTTACTGTAGCATTTTTGGGGTGCTCTTTATAAGTTCACTTCTTTTTTTAGTTCAATTTTTAGTATTTTACTTTTTTAATTACTTTCACTTTATTTAAGCAACAAAATGCAGCTTCATGGGTGAGTAATATGTGATGAAATCAGAAGTCTCCCAGAAACCATAAACCTAAGCATCAAATTCCATTAAAGGTAGTAGGATTTGTGGTCTAATACAATCTGTGTCAAATTCAGGGTGACTAAGGAGAGAAGAGCAATACCCTGAAGTGGGGTGGTGGCATATGTCTGTGGGAGGAAGAAAGGAAAAAGAAATGAGAAATCCGAGGAAATTTTGATTTACCAGGGTAAGGAGGAAGGGAGTGCAATTCCTTCATGCTGTATCATGTATTGGATACTGGTAAGAAGAGTTATAAGACTCTGTTCTCCTCGCCAGTGTAAGTCCAGCAGTTGTGGTGGGCTGGATGTGACAAGACACAGGAGTGGTGCTGAAGGCACCCCCAGGAGAGTTGTGCACAGCACAACAGGGCAGCCTGTCACACCTCTTCCACCTCTTCCCTGCCCCTGCTGCTGAACCTCACTGCTCTGCAGACCTTCTCAAGCCCATGGATCATAAGGACCCCCTACAATTACTAAAAGTGTTTGCTGTGTTGTGTTTGTGCCCCTCTTCATATGTGGGCTGAGGCTGGGACTTCTCTGCCTGGCAAGACAGTCTGTATTTCCTTCTGCTGACAGTGCAGAGAGACAAACTATTACAGCAAAATAATAAAATAAAATCAAATAATAGAAAAGGAGAACCACAACCTAAAACATTCGCAAACCAAGTTTTTCTCCCTTCTCTCATTCCTTACCATAAGGAATGTTTGTACTTTCCTGAGGATCAGAAACATGCTTGTAAAAAGGTATTTTCACATCCCTAGGCAAATTCAGAATGGTTTTGATTATACACTCAGTGAAGGAGCATTTCTGCTCTCTTCTTTTGTACTAACTTCTTTATTCATTTGACTGTAACAACTGAAATTGACTATTTCGCTGAGATAAGTGTTTAGCTAGCTCAGTGAGCTGAACTCACCATGAGCTCACTCAATCCCTACTTTGAACACAATGAAGTTAGAAAAATGCATGGCAAGATAGATGCTTGTCGTCGGGCATCCTGATGGGATCCTCACCTTGGTATATCTAGTTCACAGTTAGATCAGATGTTGCATATTGGAAAATGGCACCCTAACGATCCTTTTAAAAGCATAATGGACATTTTGTACTGAAGACAAAGATACAGGCTATATGAGTTGTGAATGGTATGGTTTTGTTCATATTCTATTGATATCTATTCTACAGGAAAACAGGTCTGATCCTTCACCTTATTCAACAGGAGAGACTGCCCCCTATAATATCTCACTGAGAATTAATAGAACAAAGTAAGGTATCTGAGTGAGCACTGTCAGAAGTCACATACCCAGATGAACATTTTCATGGTGGGATAATCACTGTTTCTGTTAATAAGCTCTTCCTAGTCAGTATGTGTCATACAGAGCCCCAAAGTGATAAATTTCAATCAATATGTCTCTGCAACTCCAAGCTTTTCTCATCTCTGAGATAATTGCAACCACTTAAGAAGGAATAACATTTCTTGGAAAAAACAATTTCACTCACAATGTGGCCCTTGTGATCTAAGAAATCATAAATCATCTGGGCAGCAAATATGTGGAAAAAAAGCAAAGCAAAATATTGTAAAACAGTCTCTGTAGGATCTGTATGATGCAGGTTAAAACTTACTATCGAAATCAGTTCTGGTGTGTTACAGAAAATGGACACCCAAAGATGATGAGGCATTCAGAACTGAAAAGCACTAAAACTATTCACCTCTACGCCTCTGCTTTTCTGCATACAAAGCAAGTTCCTATATTTATCAACAACCAAAGCTTAAAATGCACAAGGCTTTTCAAGAGCTATTTTCAAGAAGAGGTTACATAAATTATTGCCTTCCTCATTTCACAATTTTGAGAACTAAGCAACAGCAATTATAAATCTGAAATTTAAAGAAAAACTTAACTGAATGGAAGAAAGTTGTGCAATACAAGAGTTGCATACAATATCCACTCCACATATTCTCACAAATTTAAACTGATAACAGACACGCTGTCCAAACACAGTTAGGTGCATTGAGATTTGGGTGGCAGCCCATGTATTTGCTTCAAGTACAAAATCAATAGCATGTTGAAGAGAAAATTGGAATAAGTTAAGTGTTAATGAAAAGGTTACAGGTGCATGGATTTGGTCAACTAACAGATCTAAGAAGTTCTGGCATAAAAACAACTGTGGCAACGCCATTAATGGCAGTTGCCATGGAGACACGAAAACAAAGGGGGAACAAATCTGGGGCACAAAAGAACCAAAAGCAGTATATGTGACCGACACTCTGTGGTTATAATTTTGGTATTTCAGAGCCAAGTTTATAACAGAAACAACATGCCATAATATTTCTGAGATCTGTTGGTCACAGGAACCCCCTGTTCTTATGGTTCCTCTCTCGTCAGGTGGGAGAGACAAACAGATCAGTTTTACTGGAGCCTACAAAGGTCATTCATGAAAAGAAAAGAACTCAGTATGTGAGGAAGGGGGTATATGTTGCTTTGCTTTAGTTGTTTGTATTAGCAGTATTAAGACATTTAACCAGCAAAGCATAACACCTCTTTGTAGCATACTTACAAATCCTGCACCCATTCAACACCTAGCCTAACCAACTGCTTGAATTTCTGAAACTTTCAGAAAGCATCACAATTTGCAGGCAGCTTTATCAGGGCTTTTTAGTTCTATGTGTTTTTCTTCTTACCTCCCTATCACAAATTTTTGATACAATTGTTTCTACTCTTTTAATGGCCAAATTTCCCTTCACAGCTCTCCATATCAGTACTAATACAAAGTACAATACCTTGTACCAAATATTAATACCAAAATAAAAGGCTTTCCTAAAATATTTTGCACAATAAGCAGGAGTAGTCTAAATATCCTAATTACAGGAAAAGTGAACCAGACAAAGGATCTTCTTATTTTGAAGTGACAGAGAAAGTAAAGACCTCCATGTATCACTTGATCATACAATGGCCATCAACTACAGATCTGAAGCAGCCACACTGGAAGATGCCTAAAATGCTTCAGAGAAAGTTTGAAATTCTGAGTCTTTGGTATCAGGCAGACACACTGAGTGACAGCACGCAAAATTCTGCTCAGTCCTGTTTGTGAAAGAGGAACTGAAGTTGGAATAGATGAAGACAAAAATTCTCAGGAGGACATGGAGCTTGTTTAGCTTAGTTAACATAATACCAAGATGACTCCTGCCTGCAAATGCATCAAAAATGCAAACTTGAGAACTGAAAATGAGGCTATATAATTCAAAGAATGATACTGGCATAAATGGGTATGAAATGAGTGCAAATATTCTTAGGCTGAAAACTAACAAGACTTTCGTGTACTATGAAACCTGGAGTCCTTTAGCTGAACTAGCAAGCTCAAAAACTTATCTAGTTTCATATGCTTGATGACACAGCATAAAAGGTTATATGGTCTTTTCTGCTGAGGTTATAGGGTGCAGTGACAAAGTACGTACGTAGATTTTTATTTCCCCTAATATTTCATTTAAATGACAAGGTTTTGGAAGTGGTGGGGTAATTACAGGACCCCATGACAGAGCAGGAGGATACTTCCTGAAAGCTACAGCCTGTGGAGAGACCAAGCTGGAGATGGAGATCATGGCAAGGACCTACACTGGAGCACTGAAACAGTGTGAGGAGGAAGGAGCTGGAAAGGGGAACTGGTACAGACTGAATGCAACCCTCCATTCCCCTTCTCCCTGTGCTGCTTGGCATGGTGGAGGAGGCAATTAGTACGCAATCACCCTGTCTTTATGTCCACCCATGAGCTTTTTCATCACATTTTCTCCCCATCCTGCTAAAGAGATATTGCTAATTGTTAATCATAGGATATTGCTAATAATTTTCAGCCACAGATCTTTTTTTTTTTTTTACTGTAACAAAGTAACTGGCATTCAACAACTGTTTTTCTTCAATTGCTTGCCCCATCACAGACTGCTGTTGAAGTCTAAAAAATTAGTAATTATGTAACTACAGCACATCAGCAGTTTAGACTGAGAACTCAGTGTTGTCCAGAGGTACGTGGAAGATTAGAGAAATAAAGGAATGGGAAATATTGACTAAAAGTCAGCCTGAAATAAAATGAGAGTGATATTACTGAAGTCATCTTCCCTTGCTATGCTACATTTTACTTGCAAGAAAGAGAAAAGCAAACATTTATTTCATCTTGCTGATATGGAAAGAACAATGAAATTTGATATGCTGAGACAGAACCACCAAGGTATAGCCCAGGAAACCAGAATGCAAACTACAGTACGGTCTGAGCTGAACACCACCTTCAACATAAAAAACATGCTGTTAGCACTGCAGCAAAACAGAGCTTCTAAAAATCTCTTTTCAGTTCTTGTAGAAAGTGTAAGGAAACATTTCCTTCAGAAACTGTTAATGTTATAAACACATCCTGAAATACCAGCTAACTTAAAAGAATATTTCATGTTCCTATTTTGTTTGGTTGACTTTTATAACTGGCAATCATCACAGTTTTGGTAAAACTCCCTTTGATGAACACCCCTTAGGTTGTTGTTTTGGGCTTACTTACCAAAATAACATAAAGTTAAATTGTACATCTGCTTTTCAGTCTCCAGATGCTGTCTCAGGATACAATATTCGCCAGACAGTGAACATTATTATGAGACATAAGATCTCCCATAGCCTAGTTTCCTCGGTCCTATGACTAATACAAACTCTCCCAAATGCTTCAGGATTTAAAGCCCCATCATCTTCCAGAGCACTAGTTTGACCAACACTTGGGTTTATAGTTTACCTCTTCTGGATCAAACAACAGTTACAGCATATAATATCTGCCACTTGTAAAAACCTCCCGTTTGTCCTGTCTTTAAGACAAACATCAAATATTAAGAAAACCAAAAGAAACAAACCAACCCCAAAGCAATAAACAGGTGAAAAATTATTCTATTTCTCTCCTTTCTGCTTGGATCAGAGTTGTGTAAATAATGCAGGGTCCTTCCTTGCCTCTCTGACATGAATTTTTACCCCTTAACAAAATCAGTCTTCTACTCTCCCTCTCTACAAAATACCAAAGCAGAAATTGTCATTTACAACTCCCATGCCTGTTCATCAGATGATGTCTAGTACTTTTCTCAGATGATCAAAGATCACATGTGGCAACACTCAAAATTGTTCAAAAATACTTTCAGGTAAGTAAGGTCAATTGAAGCTTGGCCATCCTTTGTTAGCTTTATTTCCAAAATGGAGGCAGAAAGCAAAGTGCAAATGGGGTTTTCAGCCTGACACAGATACAAGTACAGAGTTCATATTCACCAGGTGAGTTCAGAAATTATACATAGGCATATTCCCTAAATCACCATGGTAATTATTGTGACCCAGAACAAGGTCCCACATTTTAAAGTAATTTTAATTATAAACAGTGGTGAATTGCAGAGGTTTGGGAGAGAAACTGGGGCAAAGCTTTGCCATCTCTCTGGTGCAGTGCAGGTGCTCCAGTAGTGCTCTGAGAAGAACTCTGTGAGAATGTGTCAGGGCTGAAGTCCTTTTCAGTCTTGGTCCCTTGGGGTTTATTGTCCAGTTAGCACCTTGCAACACTCAAAATTTCTTTATTGCTTTTCAGTGAACTTCACTACATCACAGTCTTGAATTATGGTTTCGCAAAATAAAAAAAATAGTAGTAAAACATGCACAGGGGCATTTACCAAAGAACCAGTGATTCACAGTAACACAGCACTACTATGTCCAGTCTCAGCTTCATACAGCACGCATAAGATGCTGCTTAATTACACAGGTAAACATCCCAACCACTCTTCACATTGTCATAACTTTTTATTCTAGCTTAACATAGGTTTTATCCCAGTTTTTATCATACCATCCATTTTGATGTTTCAGAGATTCAGTGTGTCTCAGGCCCTGACTGAAAAACTTCTCCCAAAAAAACACACTCTCAGAGTAACTCTGCTCTTTACCAGTCAGATGTAAATGGAGCATGATACAAACTACAGGGAATCTGCTCTGCTCTGGCATCAGGATATGAGCCATGGAAACACATAAAACAGATATAACAAAAAATCTCCTTCCTCCTTGTGTGAAGATAAGCATAATAAAGGTACCAGAAATTATACAGAATATTCCTGACTGTATCTTTGACTAGCAGGAACGGGTATCCCAAGCACTCAGAAATAAAAAATAAACTCTGAAAGTGATCTTGGTGAATCATAACTCCTTGTGTTTTATAATAGATATACACAAGAATAATAAACCACACTCCATTTTTCTGCTGTGCCTCTCCTTTTAAAGCAGGAAATACAGAGATGAATATACTGGAAAATCAAATAAGTAGGTACCTGCCAGTCAGTAGAAATCCTAATGAAGCCAATGAGGATCTTGGAATGAAGAGACAGTAGGAGAAGCAAAAATAAAAGCAAGGAAAAACACTGTACATTTTACTAAGGAATGCAGCTAACTTGATAAATGTATCATAAAGTCTCAAGTGGCTCACACAATGACACACACAGCTTAGTAAAGAAGTCAAGAGATACAATATTCGCAATTTTCTTACTGGCATGAAGGTGTAGAACCGTCAGTAGAAATCTGCCTCTTCTTTTGTTTCTACGAATGCCCTGGAACATGGTGTACCTCCCTATTAATTTAAAAGGATATTAGAACTTATGTGAGCCCAATGTATCTTTTCTCCTATACTAGCAGAAAAAAAATTCCTCCTGCCAGCCCCTGCCAAAAACTCCTCCAAACCTACAACAACAAAATCCTCCCTCATCATCTAAAGCCAGCAAAAAAACCCAAAAGAAACAAAACCAAAAAACCTCCACAAAATAAAAGAACCAGAATGGTGCTGATCTGGGAGTAGGCAGCAATGTTGGCACAAAATGAAGAAAGAAAATTAGAAATGACAATTTCTATTAGATTAAGACACATAAAAGTTAAATTGTTCACAGACATAAAAATGAAATGCTTGAGATAATTTGAAGCAAGAGTTCAGAAATTTGTGAAAAAATTAAAGCACAGCTACTGAAAGTTTGTAAATGGACACAGATAACTCCCTTAGTGATACAGAACTATCTGAGGAGGCTATGGACCTATAAAAATCTCCTCCACAACTACCAGAGATCAAAGAAAGGACCAATAACTACCAGAGATCAAGGAAAGAGCCAGAGTTTCCAGTGGCTTGAGGGATGTCAAGAAAACATGACGCCTTCAAGTTTAACAGAAAAAGACCTGAAGGAAGAGCCTTGGAAAATGTTTTTAGACAGAAAGCGAAAGTTAGTGTTTGTGATAGAGGGATGGAATTTCTCTACGAGAAATGGAGAAACATAAAAGGCTTATCTCAAATTTTAACTCACAGAGGTTCAGACCAGCCACAGATTGTTGAACTCACAGAACGAGAGAGAAGGGAAGTTTTATGTCAAATTTTTTGTACAAAGGATTGTTTAAATGTATGGATAAATGTATGAATAAACAATAAAAGCATTCCCACAAGGAAAGTGACACAATCTATCCAAGTAGAGATGCTAAAGTTCACATTACTACATCTTTACATATGTTAGAATCAAGAGGTCCTGAACCTAATAGATATTAAAATTAATAATAAAATTCTTTAACAGACTATTAAAGAAGCTGGTTTTGCAGGAACCAGATAAAGTATTGACATTATTTTACACTGTCAGTTATTTTACCTTGAAATAGAACAAGAGATATAATTGTTGCCCAATGAAATATAGATTTAACAAGTCTGAAAACTAGATCTGACCTGCAAATCCTTATGGTAAACAATCTGAAATTTTGTAAAAAATATATTATGACAGTATCTCTAATAGACAGCTGAACAGAGAGTATTGAAAAATCCCAAAGCCACTAACCAAATACTGACATCAAAGCACATTTTTATGTTCTTAAAAATGCATATTGTCATGCAGAAGAGGACCTGTGTAAAGGATAAGACACATATAACAAGATATGGATTTCTGAATATGTGATCTGTTTGCTGGAGTAATGTGATAAAATTTTGGCATGGTATGCTGAAAGAAACCACCTTAGGAATAAACAGTACGTAAACTAGACTGTCTGTGATTAGCTTGAGATGGAATCTAAGGAGCTTTGTGGAGTTCTGCTTCCATTGCAGAAGGGTTATTTCTCTGTCTAGAACACAGGCCCCTTTATGGGAAAGAGAAACCCTCCTAGAGTGTAATCTTCAGAATTTCTAAATCTGAGGAAATATTTTGTCATTCTCATGTCCATATTTTCTTTTTAGATACCTTTTTAATGAAAGCATTTGCAAATATAGTGACAAAAAAATACAAAACCTTAGATGGCTAATTATAACAACTTTGCATTTTATTTAGGTAGAGGTTTTGCCTTTTATCTACAATTCAGCCTAAAAATAATGTTTCATTCATATATTCCTGCCTCATAAAATTTCAGGTTATTTTGGATTATTACATTTTAATAACGAAGGGTGGTTTTATCTGTGATTTTTAAAATTATGCTTTTATATGGTTAATAAGAATAAAACAGAAAAATACAAATGTGGGTGTTTTACAAATTGCACAATTAAAAGAATAAATAGAAATTCTGATGCAATTACATGCAAAAAATAATAGAGTAGCAAGGCAGAAGTCATCTCCTTGAAGAATTTGTTATCAAAGATGCCAAAACTTGTTAAACGTCTGCCAAATATGAGATTACCCACATCAGACTTCAACAATCATTCTCAGCTGCTGAGAACTAAGAAATAGTGTGCACAGGAACCTTTCTCAGTCCCACCAGATGGAACTATGTTTAATTAAGTTTTGAGAAAAAATGATTTTTGCTCTGACAAGTATATGACATGGAGTCTTGTCTAGATAGAGGGTCCCCTTGGCAGAGTGACATAACATTGGCATGAACTTCCGAGGTTGCCAAAAGTGTCAGTGACAATACTGCAAATACCAGAGCAATATTTTTGACAGAGTAGAATGAAAAATATCTGTTATTTTCAGAGAACTTTCATTTAACTGGAATATATACATAGTACATACTATTTTACTTATCGTAAATGTAATTATCGTAATGTATTTACGAAATCATTGTCATTAAGCCTTTAAGTGCAAGAAAATACTGCAAGTAATTTTTAAGATGAGAGATTTCTATGAATCTTCCACAAGTAATTATTGGTTGTAGTGAAAAAGGAAGCTTAGAATCAGAAAAAAACTACAGTAGAAGAAAATTTTCAGAGCCTGTGACACAACAGTGCTTCAGAAACACCCCGTAACTGCTCATTCCTTTTCCACAGGGGATAATACTTCCTTCTAAGCACTCCTTTGGCTATCAAAGTGACTCACAAAACAGCCAGAAGCTATTCTAAAGGCATTTCTTAGTCTTCTCCCTAGCCCCACAGAACACAGCTGTACAGAGCCTCAATATTTTTTTACATTCTCTAGTAGAAGGAATCTGTGAGCTAGACAGCATTTCTGTACCAACAAGAGCATGATTGTAACCCACAATAATACCATTGCCTAATTTGATTTTTACTTTGGCACAGCAACTCTGATTCTGTATATTAATATAGTACATTTTTAACAGGGTTTGTTGGAGACCCATAAATTTCCACAGCAAACCAGCCGTTACCTCATCTCTGAGCCGTGTGCTGAGAGTTCTGCAGCATTTATGGTTTTCAACTCAGAAACAGAATGGATGGTTTGCGGAGCAAAGGCTTTTGTGTGTCTATGAAACAACTGCAGTATCCATGGATCACTCTGTGGTAATTGTTGGGAAAGGTTGATTTTATAATGATGACTAATGTACATTTCTGGGTACGTTGGGTACCTGGTGTAAATAAGAGGAGTTTTATAATCAATGTATCTTGCAAACTCTCCTGACTTTTTCTGCTATAATACAGTGACACCACATGCTAACAATAAGTCTCGGAATTGTTGATTTTCACTCATTTTCATTCATGCCTGCCATCTTTATCACTTATAATTTTCAAGGTAAACCAAAACCACCATAAATTAGTTCTAATGGCTAACCATGTATTTGACCCTGACGAGTAATAATTGCTATGATGCTGTTCTAGCTTTCAGTTTTTTCTAAGTTTAAACAGAGTTCATTCAAATGATTTCTTTTTTCAGTGTAGAGACTTTAATGTAAATAATTGCCTTTTAATTTACATATTTCTGTAACTGTTTTCATGGAGAGAAGAAATGTGGTTATCACCCTGCAGCACCAAATTCTTTTCAAGTAATTCTTTAGAAAGGTAAGGGTCAGGTAAGGAAGTTTTAAGCCCCTACAAAGAGTCTAAGTCATAGGTGAAGCATGTTATTACCAGCACTTCTGCCATGGGAAAGCCTATGTTATCAGTGTGGAGGACTGACAATGTTGCAGTCTTATTTCATAGTAAAAGTTCAGGCACAATATTTTTATAAAAATACATGTAATTTCTTGTTCAGTTTACTCTGGTCTCAGCTGAAAATGTCAGTTCGACATCCAGCCTTTCCCCTTGAACAAGGGGGTTTTAAGTATAAAGGAAGAATGAAACTGGAAAATTATGCAATATACTTCTCTACATCAGTGTGTAACAATTTCTCAATCTTTAACACCAGTCACTGCAGTCACTGCAGAAATGTACAGATCATACCAAATTCACAAAGCTGAGAGGTGGACATAAGCCCTAGTCATGGTGATAACTCTTATCACTGGACTCTCATCACAAGGACTGATCCTTGTAATGTGTAGAAATATATTTAGGAATAAATCAGTTACCAATTCTTGACTGCAAGCAGGAACCTTGTGAGCAGAAAAGCTAGAATTTACTGGCTTTGAAAAGCTGTACAGTGGTGAACATCTACTTCTTCACCATAAGGGATCTAAATACGTCATTATGGTTTCACACTCTAAAGCTTGATAAAAAAAAAAAAAAAAAAAAAAAGAAAACAAAACCTTTCAGTAAATTGAGTTGGAACCTTTGTCTGTGGGCAAGTTCCAAAGTTTAGCTGGCCCTGAGTGAGGGTGACTGAGTTCTCAAACAGATGAGCTTTCTCTGGCTCACTGACAAATATTACTGATAAAATCTTTTTGGAAAAGAACTGAAAGCCTGACAGTCAGGACAACTCCTACCTTGGCAGCTGTAGCTAGAGTAGCCTGCAAGCTCAAAAAATGTAGTTGCAGACTGTTTCAGAATAGTTCAGAATACCCCTTTTCTTCTGAGCACTTTACACATCCTTTTCACCATTAATCTTAAAAAAAACCAGTAATTCATTCCAAGGAAAAAGTTGCTAAATCAATCCATTTTGTCTGGCCTTTCTCAAGGAGGAACTTGTAAAATACGCTACATTGCAATTTGTTGCTGTGTTATGAGTGTTTGTATAGAATAGTTTGCATAATATATTCAGTTATCTCTGTTATTCATGGAGATGATCAATGTTGTACCACATACAATCACCAGAATATTGTAAATTTTCTTAATTTTTTCAATGAACAATACCTATAAATAAACTAGAAAATTTAGCTATACCTGTCCAATAACCATCAGTATTTAAAAAAAAGCTGAATATTTGTGCTTTGGCCAGCAACTTTAATTATTCATTTTTCAAATGAACAAAAAGTCCAACATGACCAAACAGGAGAAGATTGTGCAGTTTCCTAATAAAAAAGTATTGAATGAATGAAAAGTGTTGCAGCTCAACAAACTCATAGGTAACCTTGAAAAACACATTTATATGTGCTTTCAATAGAGCAGACTAAATTGTCATTTTGAGATATTAATTTTCTTTCGGGCTGTAGTACACTGGGAGGTTTGGAAATGATGCTTTGATGAAGAGTGGATAACAGTCCAAGTACTACATGAGGTCTCCACCATAGGAAGATATTTTTGCTACATGCAATAACCAATCAATGTATACAAAACATTATTCAAGTATCGTAAATATCCATTTGGAGGAGACCACTATAGAGAAAGCAGCACAGCAAGTCTCTTGAAATCTGTAAAAGCAGAAGAGACAAAAAAAACCCCTGATTCTCAAAAAGTTGTTACCAGATGTTCCTAGGAATCTCTTTGCCTCTACACACATTTTGGATTTTATGAAGGTTTAGCTTTCCAGTAACCTGAAATGGAAACTGTTTTATACTGTCTTGCAATGGTGCATTCAGTGGCACTTGACACTCACTTCCCACCTTTAGATCTGAGTTTTAAAAATATAAAGGCAAGTGTGAGAATATTAATGTTGATTAAGCAGCACTTCAGGATGCTGGAGAAGGAATGGTAAAAGTACAAATTCTGTTTGCTTTACTGGAGATGACTGATGGGAATGGAAAATGTTTAAAAGAGCTTACTGGACAGTGGAAGTCAAGTCAGTTCAAAGACTTTAAATTTGTAACAGTCTGAGAAAAATGAGCAGCATTTTCCAGAGAAGCAAGGAGTAAGATTCAACTTGTTGCCAGACTGGCTATCTGCTTCCAGGACACACACCATGAAGGTTCTCCAGATCATTTTGCCCCTAGGAATGGGAGACAACACTTCTTTACTACGGAAGAGAGGGTCCCATAGGAAGGTTAGGTAATGCCACGCTGTCTCCAGGTGACTCACACTGACAGCCTGTCTCTGGCTCATGGAAATGGGCTAGAGACCTTTCACTTTCCTCTCTGCAAACTTTCACCATTGTAGTTTAGGGTCAGGGTGTTATCCAACCTGTTGTCCCCATCAAGGGCAACTGCCAGCTGACAGATGTGTTGCTCTTGGACCTCAGTGCTCTGTGACCCAGAATCTGCGTCACTGAAAATGTGCATGGCAACCTCCACGGTCCAGTTCGAATAGTCCAGCAAAACCAATTTCCTTTGCTGAGCTGCTAGCATATGATCAAGGAAAGTGCAAAGAGTGCAGAAGGAAGGGATTTTACTCCAAATGAATTGCCAAGAAAGGTAGACTTCTTCACAGCTATTTCAACAGTCAGCCACTGTGATGCAGCAGTTTGCCTATGAGATTAGCTGAGATTTGCTTAAATCAGAGAGGTCTCTCAATTACTATACATATGCCAGGGTTAAAAAACCAGACAAACAAACAAACAAACAAACAGACAGACAGACACACAAAAAAAGAAAAACATAATCAAAACAAAAGGCATTTTTAATGGTAACAGATGTCTCATTTTTATAATGCAATTGTGTATATCGATAAATTTGTGCCTCATCTGAAAAGGGGACCAAAAATCCTTCAACATTTAATTTTATTCTCCTTGCAAAAAAAGTTCTTTATTATTAATAGGTCTTATTAAAAAGTAGCAATTAGACAATTTCACTCTGTAAAGAACAGACAGGTAGAAAGTGACCTTTCTACTCTTTGAAAAACAGTAATTTATTCATATTTTCTGACGATTACTGTTTTGCTTATAACAATATGGAGGGCTCATTCTGCATTTCTTATGTATTGTAAACTCCTGGTGACTTTAACAATGAAGATTATAATCATGGGTTCTTCACAGGGAAACAGAAATTGGCAGAAAATGCAGGACAGGCCACAAATAGCTACACATTATGAATTATGAGCTATCACAACTGTGTTTGTCTTAAAACCAGCCTTCACATGAAATAGCTATTCAGCAAAATAACCAGCATGTGGTTCACTGCTTTCCTTTGAATGTGACAGGTAAAATGCCTCAGAGTGTATTAACCTAATTTAAAATATTGTTGCAGAAGGAATAATAAGAGAGAGGCTTTTTAACCTAAGGTTAATTTCAATTACACTGAAAATATTATTCCTAACAGTCTCTGCTGTCTGCAATTTGTTTTGCTGATGATGTATACATGGCATTGAACAAACACAGAGGCAAAGGAGAGTAAGGATGTTGTCTGTCTCCAGAGCAACACACCCTGCTCACATTACAGACACTGTCATAGCCCCAGTCACAGGCCAGTGGTCTGGCTGCTATTTGTCATATGGAGCCAGTATTAGACTAAAGGTTAAAGTGAGGTAAGATATAGCTTTAAATGAGTACAAGGATGCCATGTAGATCCAGCCTGTGACACAGCTATCAGAAGACAAGACAGCATCACTTCACAAAGAAACAGAGAGATCTTATCCAATAAATACTGAAAAAAATGTACCTTTTTTGTTAGCTTTGACAATGACCTTTATTTTTCAATTAATTAAACCAGTTTAGTTCTGGAGATTGATAATTAGCCATAGTTTCTTTCTCCTTTCATCAATTAGAGTCCCTAGTTTTGTTTCAGGAATTTGTGGACAAATGTCTTGGTTACTAAAATTTACATTACTTAGAAAATTTTTGCTCCAGGAAGCTTTTGCCATTCTTTATTACAATGTATAATAACAGGACAAATTACTCTGTATTGTTCAGATTTTGTCTCCACTTCCTAATTTTAAATAGATCATTGAAGTATGGTCATAAACTACAAGACTGTCATGTGATGTCTTTGACATACAACTGGCATACAGTCCTGCTTTCCTCCGTTAAGCCTATTACACTTCCACTGCATACCACACCTTCATAATCCACTACTTTATCATATAGTCATAATTTTGAAGGAGAATCATTTCAGTTAATCCCAGCTCGTCCTTTCTCATGAATCTGTCCCTTCCAGGAAGTTGTAAATCACAAACCTTTCAATTAACTTCTGCTATTTACTTTCTAATATCCTACTACTTTTAGGAGGGTAAGGAAAAAAAAATTAAAACATGTGGCACCAAAAAATGATACTGTATCTATTTATTAAAACATTATCTGCTCTCATAACATCAAGAAAAGCATTTTTTAAAAATTAATTTTAACTCTCACTTTAGTGTAACATTGTGGCCTTTAACGTGTTGCTTTACATATAGCACAAGAAAAAGAAGTAGCACTGAGTTATTCAGAGGTTGTTTCCATCCTTCTCTCCCTTCCAATTGACAAACATGGCATTTTTGAGAACTGCAGCATGACAGCTGTAGTGACTGAAGTAAAAAATCGAAGCTTTCAATTCTAATTTAAAATAGCACTTGCAGAGATACTTTCTATCCTGCTGTTGAATGACAAATATGCGATTGGTGTCGAACATATGAACTGACAGACACTAAATGGAATACAGTCATGGAGCATTTAATGCCAGTTGATCTTCCACAAAGCCAACTGAAGCAGCTGAAACTACGATCATATACCAGCCGTTGTGTGGGTGGGAAAAGGGGGTGTGTGTGAGAGGGATTTGTAGGAAAATTTGCAATTAAAATAAAAAATCATCTGCAGACATATATAGTTTCTTATCAAACCCCAACATCTATTACAAGAACATAATTATAGTACTATGGAAAGCAAATATTTAGTATATTTGCATTCTTCATTACTCACAGAGTATGACCACTTTAATTTGTTAAAAATACCATGTTGCATGATTTATTTCATGTACCTGATGGACATCTGCACATTTAAAGATATGGTAATTCAAGGAAGATTAATGATCTCCCCCAAGCATACCAGTCAGGAGCTCATTTTAATTATCATGAAACTACCATACATACAAATTACTCAAGTTGCTCTCTCTTGCCATCGTAAAGCAATGTTTAAGAAATGGGAACTTTTTTAATTGGAAAAAAATACATGTCAAAAGAATCATACACATGCCTGGCAGTACAAAAAATCAGAGTGCAATTTAAGTCTTTAAAGAAGAACGGGAAGTTCAAACACCCAATTTATTCATTGCTCTGAGGCCTTAAACACCTCTCTGTGGCTTAACTTATGTACTAGCTCAGTATAATTCCTTTTAAAGAGATTTCCACTGTACTAATATACATAAGCAGGCAGACATGGGTGAAAATTTGATGAGAAAAGTTTTCACATGAATATTCTCTTTTAGAAAGTGCCCACTATTCAGTTTTCCTGGCTCCCTGCTTAGAGAGAGTTTGGTACTTCTGTCTGCTTCTAAGTCTTCCATAGTCTCGTCTTGAAAAGCACAAACTACTTAGGATGACTAAAGGATAAATTTATATTAAAGGAATACATTCAGGGTAGGAATCTAGAGATTTGAAATTAATTCATTTACTCCTTTTTTTTTTCTGCTATTCTTGCAATCTTCGGGAAAGAGCAACAGATTTAAATGTAAAATATTAATCAAATACTAAAACAGATATTAAATAAGATAATCAGAAAAAAATAAATCAAGTGAAACTTTACCATATTCTGCCAGTTCATATTCCTATAAACATCATGAATTCCTGGGGTTTTTTCCTGTGAAAAGTTTGTGAAAAGAAAAATAAACAAAAATAAACAAAACCTCAATTCTAACTTATTAACTTTATCTTCCTTTCTCTTTTGCATAACAAGGCAAAAAGACACAGCAAAAATCCTCTATATCATTTTTCAGGAACTAAGGTTGCAGAGAAATGTTTTACAAAAAGACCACAATTGCAAAAAAAGCCATAGAAAACAGGACTTATTTTACCTCTTCTTTTAAAATAGTAGAGTAGATATAACAAAGGGGTTTTTTTCCATTCATTTTTAGAACTAGACTCTCTTAACCATTCTCAAACACATTCCAAAGCAGGAACAATGCTCTAATTTATGAATTCAATTACCATAGGATTAAAGTAATAAAACTATTATGAAGTCAATTTTCCTCCAAAATGTACAACTGTCTAGTACAGTAGTAATACACTGTGAATCACCTGGTGTTAAATAATACCTCTTACATCCTGCAGGGTAAGACTAGTCTTTATGGAAATAAGCATGAAGAAGAGTATTCAAAAAACAAGACTATAAAAACTGCTTTCTCATTGTGAGGTAGTTTAATGCAGTTTCCATGCAGCTTCCTGGCTGTCTGAGTCTGCTACACTGGGCACCAAACCATTAAAACTTGGATAAATAAAGTACCAGGGCATGCTTTAGACCTTCCTGGATTCATGTCAGTGAAGAGATTGATCATACAACTTAAAAGTTCCAAAAAACATGAAAAACGAAAAAGATTCTCTGTTGAGGATAAATAGCATGCAAAGAACCACTAGTGCTTAAATTGTATTTTCAAAGGTAGTTGTCAAAGTGGGTCACAAAGATCAATACCTAGGAATTTGAATTGAGGTGGCCTAATTTGCTGAAAAGTTTCTTTTGAGATCTGATGGCTCATGGCTCAAGCCTTCTGAAAAACAGAGCATCTTTATTTGTATTCCTGCATTGCCGGGCTCCTTTGTTTGGAAGCAGTTGGTTTTAAAGTGTTCACTTATCATCCAAAACTATCCTCCTTCGGGAAAATGGCAACAACAGAAAATCCTAAACAGTTGAATTTTTTTGACGTTGTGTTTGCCCTCCCCCATCCCCGAGTTTCTTCTGGTTTTTATTTACTCTTAAAAGGCTGTTAACATCATTGGGTCCTTAGCAAACCCTGCTGTGATTCCTTCCTCAGAGTTCTTTAGATGTTTAACTCTACGTCTGACTCTATAGTTCTAAGCCCTCCTTCAAATAGTGCTTCCCTTGCAATGCTTCTGGGCATGGCTGACCGATCTATATAACACACACAAACTGCCTTGCCTTTCCATGTTGTTGCATGCAAATCTTATGTCACTTGCCACCTCCTCAACACTGGAGAAGAGTTGAATACCCACTCTGTTCTGCTTTCTGTTCATGTAAGCAATACATCCAAATCTCCTCTCTCTCCCTCCCACCCATCAGATGCCCCAGATTAGGATGCCATGCAGAGTGAAGAGAAGGTGAGCTGCCATAAATATTGACCTGCTGCTTCTTGTTCCTTCTCAGCAGCAGAGAATTAGAAATGAGAATGCTGCTCCCTGTGATGCCCGCCTTCTCTCTGGCTGCTTCTGAGGGAGTACAAATAGAAACAGCCCTTGAACTGTAAAGACTTTAGGCAGAAAATTTTATTTTTTATGTAATAACCAATAGAATGGTTGCAACTACTGTCTCTGGTTATACATATAATACAAAATTGTGCAATTTATTAAAATGCATAAGAGCAAGAAATTGTTAGCAAGGATTTTACCTAATTATAATGCTTCTGATGCTTCTATTCAAGCATTCATCCATGAGATACAAGTTTAACCTGGCATGGATAAAAGAGATCTGAATAAAAGCTTTTAATAACATAATTTTCAGCAATTTCATCTTCATTTGGAAAAAAAATAGAAGCACAAATTCATCGTAATATATGGGTACACAGTGAAGCACCCATTTACTGGTATTACACTGAGGTTATCTACTGTAAAACCAGCCTACACTTCTGTGTTGATTGCTAGATTTTGAATGCTCTGTTTTGTGCACAATATTCTGCTGAGAGACATATATAACCTCTGCTATACAGTATAAGCTCTGTATTGACTACAATGCATTAGACTTCTTCATTTGAGAAAAGCAAGTTGAAAAGTTACTGTTTTCTGATCCACCCGAGGATCAGGGGCTGAATCCAACCCCCAAACAATTATTGTGAGTTAACTGATTTAGTGACTTCAGTAACGAGGATGAAAAATTGCCCAGAGGAGAAAGAACTGGAAACATTTTTTTTTTTTCAGCAATGTAATATTCATCATTACTGAAAAATAATAAATCCCCCCACTTTTTTGCAGTGCATCATTATTGCAATATAACAAGAAAGAGTCTATATGCAATGTTAAACTAAAAAATTAAGTTCCTTCATATTATTTATAATTTATTTTAGAATTTAAAATTAAAATGAATTACATTTCTTAGGATCAGGAAAACACAATTTCATAGAAGAACTTTACACTTTAATAACAAAATAGCATCTCATACTGAAATTAAAAATGCATTCATATTACAATTATATTGTACTAAAAAACTATTCACATGAGTAAGAGACTGAGAAACAGGGCCTGTATTTTGAAATATTTCGAAGGAAATACAGTCAGCTATGAATTTTTTTTTTTAATATGCAGTCTGAGAAATACAAATCCATCTACCTGCACTTATTACACCATAAATTGAAACCTAAAATTATTTTCCATATTTATTTCATTGCATATGTGTATAATGTATTCAATGTGCTATATATCTCATAAAGGAGTGTATTCCTCTCCATACATATATGCATATGAGTTCAAATAAATTATATTACTCATAATAAACAAAGAAAAAACAGCAAAGGTTTTCTTAAAAAGAATAGGTAGGTAGTATGAAGCATTTGTAATGGCAGAAAGTATACAGGAGTACAACATAAGATGCTGACTATGCTACGGTGAAAATGTTACTACAATTTCTTTTAAAACAGCTTTTCATTGGAGTATGAGATGAGATGACCTGACTCCTCCAGATGAAAGTATATACTATTCACAGTAAAAAGTGAAGTCTTGGATATTGACTGATGCCAATAGCTTTCTGGCTGGATTCAGAGTGATTTTTTTGTTTAAAAAATTTCAACAGGTTGAAGCTATTTATAACCCTATCACTCACTACATTCAAGTTCCAAACTTGGGTTCCTAGTTTTGACAGTGAGATTACAAGAGATCTGTTGATCTGTGTGTCTCAGTACTCATTGCATGGCCTCACCACTTTAGCATCTGATGTCACTTCTAACCTACTTACTCTTACAACAGCCTGTGAGTTAACCTGTGTAATTGTCACAATTTTCTAGATTTCCTAAAGTCATAAACAAAAGGAAACACAATGACAGTTCCTGAATGCCAATCCAGCTTTCTATTTCATTGTGATTCTTTTAATTATGTAATTGAAATTGGTGACAATTGGTACCCGTCTGACAGGGAAATAATGAAGTAACTTTTAAACAATTCAAACTACAGATGAAATATAGGAAGATGTTGAATGCAGATTAGCCAATAATTTGAGGATAATAGTCACAGGTATTCTTGTAAAAAATAGCTAGCAGTATGGCAATGTAAACAACACCACTGCTTTACCACTCGTGGAAAGGGATGTCTTTCACCAGGAGTGATATTTCACATCAAGTGGAATATTCTTCTGTTGTCATCTCAGGGAGAGGAATTCAGATTATTGCTTCATAAATATAACTTTGCAAGACAAATGTTAACCTACCCAGTTTGCCTTAGCTCAAATTTCATCATGACGTGTACAGTCTGGAACACGATCTTTTATTGAGAAACAAACAAATCTAAAGTATTCATAATATAAGAAAGATACAGGTCAAATGCTAGTACATGGCTGCATTTTCAGATATATCTAGTATCTCCCATATCTCATTAATGTTAAAGGCCAAAGAATTCTGGTCAAAAAGCATGTCAAACATGGAAGAAATAATTTAAAAGTCAAGAAACTTATTTCTACGTTAGTACACTAACATGGATTTTTTTTTCATTCAGTCATTCCATCATTGCGTGTATTTAATCTTGTCCTATGATGTCATTTTAGGCAATGATTACTTGTGTCTTTGCAAATTTCATATTCCAACTGTAAAGCCTTCTGGATTCTCAGCCCTTAAGTACATCAGTGATTAGGCAATGCTTTTATCTCCTCACCTATACTCAGCTGACCAAGTGGAGTTATTTTTCAGAAGCATATTTTGTCATACCAAATTTCTGTCATCTTAAAATGAATTATTTTATCCAGAGCTACATTTTAAAAGCAGTCTAAGCATGAAGCAGTGGCAGAATGCATAGACAAAATGTTTAAGCAGGGCATTCTGTAGGAAGCTCCTGGTATCCATGCTCTGGGATGCAAACTTTGCAGTATCAAGTATATGTCACCTACCTTTATTTTGGATGTTTATATCTATATTCTGAAAGAAAATACCTCCTTTCCTTCCAAAATACATGTGATTTTGTCCAGAAATGGCCAAGACATCTCTGGATGAACGATCTGCTTCAGATAAATACTCAACATCTCTTGAAGAAACTTCAAATGATGCTCAAAAGCAACTCCATCCTTGCAAAGATGAATACAAGGAGAAACTCCCCTACCTGCTTGCAAACAGTCAATTTCTCAGCCTAAAGTGACTATCAATAAGAATGTTTTCTTGAACAAAAAGCAAGGCTATGAAGTGGAGAATCCCATGATTGCAGGGAAGGGTTCTTGCAGAACACTCTGGCCAAAAAGAGCCCTCCCCAAGTTAGAATCCAAATATAGTGTAGGATCCTGAGCCAGAGAGTAAAATTTTAGTACTGTGGGCAACTTCATATTAAAAACAAATGTTTTATCTAAGCAGACCAGAAAACTCATAGTGCCTTATCCTCTTTGAAGTCCCATGTGAAGACGTAAGTTATAACATAAGTTATCCTTACAGAAGTCTTTCTGTTAATGTTTGTAACATCTCTTAAATATTCCTCACCATTTTTCACACAGCGAGTAACTAAATTCTGAATTCAGACTGGAATGGATCTAAAATGACCTATTCCTCCATGATTAAGATATCTACATGTTAAAATGCCGTGGAGAAGTCCATGGAAAGCACTTGATCAAAAGATCTTCATAAACCAATATGCCTGTCCTCAAAACACTTCAGTAAACTGTCCCATTTCATTCCTATTTTGGTAAAAGCATGATTTCCCTGATTTTGACATGGAAGAATGACCTTTGTTCTTCTTTACCAAGCACATTACTTTACATTTGTATGCCATTTGTGCATTGTATCATTAGCTCCAGGTGGAAAAGCCACTAAAGTAAAAGGAAAGCAAAACAAAATAAAATTTTCAGTTTCAATATAATTATGTTAAGGTTAGTGAAGACAGTGTTTCCCAAGCATAATCATACTCCCAAGCCTGGAAGAACGTACTTTTTGTGGGTAGGTGGAGAGTAAAGAGAACATCAACAACCCTGAGCTGGGCAGTTGAGATGCTCACAAGTTTCAGTAAGTTTCAGCCTGTATTGCATCCAACAGGGGCATACAAATATATATATATATCTCCAAGAACATATGACCTTCTAAATGAGCATTCTGAAATTCACACCTCGATTTTTACATCAGTTTAGATCAAGGTTGAATTTAAAGCAGCAACTTAATGCAGTTTCACATTTGGATTGAAGTAACTATTCTCTGCTGTGCAATATATAGATACTTCTATAAACTGACTTTCCTTTAGAGATCTTGTATCCAGAATCTCTGTTAAGATTTACAAAGATGGTTGAAAAACAAACCAAAAGAAGAATGGTAATCCAGTTTGTTTGGCTCTGAGGGGAAGAATTAAGCTTCTGGAAAGAACCTTAACACCTTTCATCTAGCCACATGCAGCCAACAAACAGTCTATATGCACAGGTGCTAATATATTTGATGCTAAAGGAGTTCTTATTCAAGTTCTTATTTCTGGTGTGAAAGATTCAGTGATGATCACAGGAAAACTAATACTATATATTTTGATGCCCTGAATTGGCACTGGGATATCAGCACCCATGAACATAATTTTTTGAGGCAAGTGATGCATACTTACTCAGAATAAAGTAGTTCCCCCGATTCTACAAGTGTCTGAAGAAGAGGAAAAAAAAAAAGACAAGTAGGAAAGGGACATTTCACCATGTGAAAACTGAACAGCTTGCTGAGACCAGCTTTTATAAGCAACTGCTGAGAAAAGGAAAGAGAACAGGTATTGTTGTGTGGCATGTTCTTTACCTTTCTTTTTATTGTGGAGCTATTTCGTTATTTTGTTGTGCATCCCATTTGGCAAAAGAAGTCATACAGGACGGGGAGCAGCATAGGTGAACTCGTAGTACAGATTCCAGTAGACAGGGAGGACATTCAAATCAGGATCATTCTTATCAGCCACATGTAGATAAGGAGAAAATTCACATGCCTTTCGTTGTTCTTTTTCTTAAAAAATATGATGCAATAGAGAATTGCTCAGCATTATTTCTTTCCCCATATCATTAATTTTCTAAGGTGAGAGTCATACTGCACTCAAGACAACATTTTAAACCTGACTGGTTTTGCTAAGCTGTAAGAGAAACTAACAACTTGTTAACACAGATGATTGCAGACAGACCTAACATCTGCTTTGTGCTTTTCAGTATCTGAACTATGAAAGAGGCCACATTTTAGCAGTTAGTCTGACAGAACAGATAAATGCACTAACATAACTTCTGGATTGGAGATGACTCCTGTCCATCCAGATTAGATTATAAAGAAAAAATAAAACCCCAGATCTTTCTGAACCTGCATAGAGAAGACAATAGAAGATATGTCTATTTAAAACTAGCTCTACCCTTTTTCAATTTCCAAATTCTAGCTGAAGCAACAAATACTCTATTTACACAAAACTGACTTTGCAGCCAAATATGTTTATTGATAACTGCAAGTGAACTAGTCTTTGCATCATAGTAAGAGAAACTAAGGATCAAATACTCCTACCTAATCCTGATAACCTATTGAGCTGAAAGACACAGAGAAACCACAAGGTCCTACTAGCCAAAAGAGATGGAGTACATGGGACATTCATATGCCAGACATGATGTTCTTTATCTGAATAAGCATTTGAAAGATAACTACAAGCTCTGGAAACTGTTAGATATTAGTTTGAGGAAAAGGGGAGAAATAAGAGGATCTAAAATAGATTGCAACATTGGCTGCACTCTATCCACAAGCAAAAGAAAAACATTTCTGCATGAGGTGTTACACTTCAAAACATAATCAATGCACGATGTAGGAAGAGCCATAAAGTTTGTCCTTTCAAAGACTTTGATGTATGCAGTCCCCTAATGTTTATGAAGTTACACACATGTTTACATACTGCCTCTGCACAGCTACCACTTGACAGCTATTCTGGACACACAAATGCAAACTGAATCGTACATTTTGCCATCTCTCCCCTCCAAGATTTTGGTGGATGAATTTCCTCTAAGCCTGGTGCCGTTGCTTTACTGCTCTGATCCACTGCTTCAGTTTGATCTCCCTTCTCTCCTCCCCTTCCACCTGAGGAATAAAACAAAAGCTTCGGAGCAAAGCTGCCCAGAGGCAAAAGTTTCAGGCAAGGAAGTTGGAGGGGAGATATTGATCAGTGTCAAACCATTTTCAAAGTAATGGAAGGAGAGGAAAAGGAGAGTTTCATTCTCTTCTAGTAGAAATTGTATTGATTCAATTCTGTCCTTATAAGTGAAATAGCTTGCTACCTGCAGTGAAGCCAACTTTCTTTTCATTCTGATGTGTCTTTCCTGCTTATTGGAAAGTGGAGAATACATGAAGCCGAATAACACACTCCCTAGTCTGGGACACAGCATAAAATTAGGCTCCTTTCTCACCTGGCAATTGCTGAACACTGTAATAAAACTAAGCAGATCGACTGGATTCTCCTGTTTTCTCATGGAAGTATGAGAGCAAGTCAAGCTCTTCTTCACCATAACTTTTTTTGCTATGTAATGGAAAAGCAGGTGGCTGTCCATCATACCACAGTAAGGCATCATTACAACCTCACTAAAATCAGTGGAGTTATGGGGAAGACTCATTGTTCATTTTGGTTTCTGGATCAGCACTGTCAGTTCAAATGTGGTCCTCCTTGGATGTAAACAGGAAAACTTTTCTTGCATTCAGTAGGTGGGCAACAAACCATGAATCTGAATACTCTAAAATTCTTGTTTAATGATAATGGCAGTACCCAAACATGGAAGAGTTGAATGGCACAGACCAGCCACAGGGGAACTGGAAATCCCCTGAGTCACTGGAGTTATTCCCTCTGCAGTTAGAAATATATCAACTGCACCTAATAATCTTTTTAGAGGTTGATTTAAGTTTCTACGTACTTTTGAGTGAAATTATTTTATTATCATGTGAGAAAATGCCATGACTAATGGGTGCATTAAAACAAAAAGTTATAGTTCAATTGATGTATCATCTTGAACTTATTAGTCATATTAAAATCGGAATAATTCATACCAGGGGGATTTTTATTTTTTGAAAAGGTGATTTAACATAGTTGAGATCACATGAAACCTTTTCCCACAAACTTAATGACAATGCCATTCTGTAAGAAATCAAGAAAGGGATGTAACTCTACATATGCTAAAAACATAACATTACATTTTAATCTCTTTTTTCCTGTCTGTTACCATATGTAATAAAGTTGAAGCAAATCCATAACTATGACAATTTTTTTAGATGTCACACATGCTACACATCCAGAGCATTAAAAAAAAACCAAAAAATGAGCACACTGCTATGAGGGGTAAATTACCCATTGTTTAGAACTGAAAAAGTAATTCCATAACCAATATATTATTCAGTAAAAAAGAAAATATTATCTATTTTCACCACATACAGTTTGAAGGATGATATATTTCAACAACTCAGTAACTATGTAAGTGCTGTCTTACAGATTTCAGATTTTATCTGAACAATTTTATGAGGTGATGATGAGAATCTACATCCATCAAAGATCCTACTGCACGATGAAAAGTTAATGTTTCAGAAAACTGGAGTTCTCTCTCTGGCTGTGTGATTCCGACTGAAAGCAGTTACACAGCAAAAAGGATTGGTTTGGACTCACATGAGCAAACATACTGACAAAGGCAAGTATTTTTTGAGTATGGGCTTCAGTGACTGAATAGTTTTTGTTTACTACAGAAGTCCACACCAGACACCTTGCAAAAAACTTGAAAAGTTGACAGCAAAAAATCTCAATCATAACTGAACTGAAATAGATAAAATATAAAAAAACTTCACTTTGTATAGAAACAAAAATCCTAATAAATTATTATGAAGCCCTCTTTGCAAGTAGATGAAATGTTATGACCCATATAGTAGAGAGCAGACAATTTTGAGCAAGCAAACAGGAATTTTAAAACATATATTCATAATATATATTTTAAATATTCACATTTAATGTTGGGATCTATGCCTTTTTTTTTTTTTTTTTTGAAAAGTGCAGAGCAGGCTTGATTCTAAAGCTCATCCTGTAGTAATAGTGCATTGCATTTATGTATGAAATGGCTTTTTAAAATGCAGATACTGATAAAGAATAAATTTCTAACTGCATCATAGATCAGAAGAGTAAAGCATCCTGTAAACAGGAATTGAACTATCAAGTTCAGCAGCAGCAGTGAGCAGCTTTCAGAGGCAACTGACAGGTGTTATGTTCACTATTTTCAGTTTTTCTAATAAACATCCACTTACAGACAATTGTAAATTCATTGTAGAATACAAATCTCAGGCTAGCATCTACTTCTGGTTTTGATAACAAAGTAAAATCGGCAAAACAAATGAGGCTTTTTAGTCTGTTATTCTCATTTTTTCATTTCACAGCTTTTACAGCTGATGCTCTAAGTCTATTTTAGCATATCAGACACCACACCTACAAACAGCACAAACTGCAAGTGACCACTTTACCTTCTGAAAAATCAATCAGTCCCAGCAAATGAAGCAGCTTCAGAGATGCAAATATAATCACAACAATACCCACTGTTTGCAGTCCCTCCGACTCCCACTCGAGAGTCAACATTCTTCCAACAGGCAAATCATTCCAGTCTTCACACCAGTTTGCAATCAGAGGGAAATTAGAAGATTTTACCAAGAGTTTGCTTTGAAAAAAGTTGCAGTGGTGTAAAGCAGCACTACACTGAGCTGTGGCGAATCACCAGCCACTCTAGCTGAGACAAAATATTAGATAAAACCCTGCATCTCATGCTTCTCTAGGCTTTTGATTTCATCAGTAGCGAGTCCTCTTAGAAGGCAGAGGTGGACCGCGAACCCCTGGGTATGACATTGTATCCGTCAAGCAGCGTTACTTAGAGCTGCTGGAGGAACATCTGTGTCGGAGCCGGAGACTTGGCTGTGTCAGTGACAAGAAGAAATGCTCTCTGGAAACTTGCACTAGGGAGCACTCTGCACTCCAGTGCTTCCAGACCCAGGCTTTCCGATTCTCCCCAGCTTCTCTTGGCACAGTTTTTGTTAAGTTTGAGAAACGACAGCTTGCTAAAGACAGACATCTGTTTTCACGTGCACTAAATGCTGCATATCAGAAAACTACTACTCTCTGCGTTAGACAGAACGATGTTCAGAGAAGCACTGTCCCCTGCTCTTTGTAAGCAGCACCAGAATCTAATTAGAATCCTCACTGGAAGTGTGAGTAGAAATTAAAGAAATACACATCAGCACTATCGGTGCCTCCAGCCAGCAAAATAGAGTGCTGTCAAGGAGATACACACTGCTTAAACCCCGGATCTGTAGCCAGGAAGAATGTACTCTTTATGGATTGAGAAGCAAAAGAGTGCTTTTCTGCCTCAGGATGTGAACACAGAGTGCTGAACCCCCAACTCTGATATACATGAATGGGTAGTAGGCATTTTCCACAGCTCCCGGGAAGATCTTGCCCAGGCTACGCATCAGGGGAAAAGAATACCAGCTGATTTATTGGACAGTCTGTATAAAACTAATTGTCCCATGTTTATTACTGTGATTACCAAGAGGATATCAAGTGTGAAGAATAAGCTCTGAAGAATACTTATGCAGCACAAGCATAAATAATATAAGGTTATGCCCATTCTAATAATTTAAATAAATCCTGTCCACTGGTATACAAGGCAATACAATAAAATGAAGGGAAGTCTCAGAAAAAAAATAATTTCAGGGGCCCTTATTACTAAAGACATAATAGTTCTAACACTAAAAAGAAACTCATAACCACTCATCTTAGGTTGTTAAACTATTTGCATTAAAAAAAAAAAAAATTACTATCAAGAAGCTCAGATACTTTTATTTTATTCAGAAAGCCATTATAATTTTAAATTAGTTTAAAACAAATTGTTACATTAACAATCTGTTATTTATGGGCTACCTAGAGAAAGAAAAACGTAATCTACAATTTACTATCAGCTTCTTTTGTTTTTCTTTGAAGACTGTCTGCACTGAACTGCAGTAACTAACTGGTCTCACAGATTTTTCCACATTGGCAAGACTCTAGAATCTACGTATTTCTATTCATTCAAAAAATCACGTGTGTACTTCAGCTATTCTTAGGTTATATCTAGTCAATAGAAAAGCAAGAATACTCTTTGACTTTACTCTTTTGAGTTTTTAGTACTAGAAAGTCATGAGTTCTGTATTATTTACATATGCTCTCAATCTGAATGTCAGTTCCTTTTCTATTAACCTGTAAAGCTGAAACAATTGTCTAAGAGGAAAGCATGGTGAAAATCAAACCAAATACACTATCCCACATTTGTACCTTCTAAATGTCATTACCTTTGCCTCATATTCTATATTAACATTTTCCTGTTAAGTTCTATTGCTTTTAAAAGTAACATTTTGTTTCCTCTTTACAGTTTCTAGCTATTCCATATAATCTTCTCCTTTTAAGGCTCTGACATATTCACCTTAACTCATTCTCATCTCCGACTTCTATTTTTTACCTTGAGGTTATACCTATTTATGTTTTTCTTTTTCTCAACCTTGTGTTCTTTTTCTCAAATGATGAAGCATGGACAAATGAGTACAGTACTTCCAGGCTTAACATGATCCCAGGATGGGACCTTTGACCCATACAGTTTAGCAGGCATTACAGAAAAAAATCCTAATATAATGCAAAAAATCATACTATAAAGAAGAAAGAGGCCTTACTTATTGTTAGTAAATGGTATCAGGGAAACTATTAAAACAGAGAAATCTGTCCGTCTACATTCTTCTTTCATGCAGCACATTCAGGCTACCCTGTGTTTTTGAGTTGCCCAATCTTGGAGCAGAGGCTCTTCTACTCCACCCCTGCATGTGCCAACCCCATCACAGAAAGCTGCCCAGCAAGAAGTGGTCCCAGCCACAGCCAAGATATCCAAGAAGATAGATCTGGATCTCTTAAAAAAAAAAAAAGTAAAAGGCACAAAGATTATGAACTGGATGCCAATTCTACCTGGACAGCAAATGAGTTACAGAAGAATTTTTAAAGAAAAAACAAAACAAAAAATCCGATCGAATTAAAGTAACTGATTAGTAACATCAAAAACTACCTCCTTAAAAAAAGAAATAGACTTTTCCTGCTGTTTCTCATGATAGTTGTCTAAGTTAGGGGAACTAAATGCAGACTTTGTGAATCTCCAAGCCTTAGCTCTAGAAAATAAAGCAGAAAGAATAAGAAACTATGTGGAAAGGAAAAGGAAGTGATACATGAAATCTTTTCTGCAATACACCATGCAACAGATTGAAACAACCTTACCTAGTGAGGTAAATGGTTCAATTAAAAAAATTTTACGCCTCAAATTATTTGAAAATTAAGTCAATCTTGAACAAGGAGATAAAATTCTGTTATACGTAGGGTACCTCTTTGTATTCTGATCCCTTCCTAAATTCATAATCAGTTGTAATTTCCCTTACACTTCTCATTTTGTTCAATTATTTAAACAAATATTTATATGATACATCCTTATAGGGTGCCTGTATTGACACTGTGAACAAATTTTAAAAGCTGTTAAAAGGATTTTTTCTTCAATCAATTTTTTCTTCGTATCTCCCCAGGATACGAAAGGAAACACCACATTTTACATAAAGCATTGAAACCAGGGTGGGATAGCTTATAATATCCAAGCATTGCTCCCTAATTCCAGCTTTCATTTTTTGACTTTCCAATGCATTCTGGTGCATTGACATTTCCAATGCATTTAAGTTTGCACAAACTTCTTTGTGATTCTTCACTAAGTTGCATGCGGGGGAAAAAAAGTACTAGAAATTGTTAGGAAACTATCCCATGCAAACATAAAATTCCACTGGCCTTAAATTCCTCTCCACAAAGACTTAAAGCAGACAAGGAAGAGGAGGCAGTGGGGGTAACCTGTATGTTAGGGAGTGTTTTGATTGTTTTGACTTGTCTTGAAATGATAGTGATGATAGGGTTGAGTGTTTATGAGTAAAAATCAGTGGGACAGCCAAGAAGGGAATCTGTTGTAACTCACACAATGAGGATTCAGAGGCAGACAAAATACATTACAGGCAGCTGCAAGTAGGCTAGTCCTTGTTCTCATGGGGGACTCTAACTTATGAAAAGTCTTCTGGAAACGTAACACAGCAGAGACAAGTCAGTCTAGTAGGTTCCCAGTGTGTGGAAGATAATTTCCTGACACATCTGGTGATGAAGCCAATGAGGGGAGATGTCCCACTGGACCTGCTCTGTGTGAACTGGTGGGTAATGTGATGCTTGGAGGCTGTCTTGGGCACAGAGATCACAAAATGAGAGTTTGCAATTCTCAGAGAATTTAGGAGGGGGAGTAGTAGAATGGCCAGCCTGGACTGGAGGTCAGACAATGGCCTGTTTTGGAGACTGGTTGAGAGAGACCCTTGGGAGGCAGTCCTGGAGGGCAAAAGAGTCCAGGAAAGCTGGATATGCTCTAAGGAGGCAATCTTACAGTTACAGGAGCAGGCTTCTCCCCATGTGCCAAAAGATGAGCTGGTGAGGAAGAACATCAGCCTGGTTGTGTAGACAGCTTTGGCTGGAACTCAGGAACTCTCTATAAAAACAAGTTCTTTTCTCCAAAGTAAACAGACAAGAGAAACCTGTGCTGAAGTGCTGTAGCACATATACTTTACCTGGAAGCAGAAATCCTAAGTGAGTTCTGAACTGGACAGATTAGAATGCCTTAATTAGTGGTGTCTACAAGAACAATCCCATTCTGGAGTTCTAATGTTTTTCTGCAAACAATGCCAAGGAATTACTGCCTGTTCTAACCATTGTAAATAGAATAATTTACACATGGGATGCAAATAATATTAAAAAAAGACACCTTACACATGACAGTGTCTGAGGCAATAAGTAATTTTCGAACTAATTACTGTATGCTTGTAGTGCCAATTTCCCCTTACTTCTTAGAAGAAGAAAAAAATTACTCAGAAATATTATTTAAAAAGTTTAGATAGGGGAAATAATAATATCAAAGTTGAATAAGAGCAGAGATCTGCCATTTGAAAACCAAATAATATTCCACATAACACATCAAAAGAAGTAGCAAATGCCTGAGAATAACACATAGGATGCTAGGAATTGGACAATGAAGGAATAAAACATTGTGAAATCCTAAAAATACCTGAAGAAGTATTCAGTGATTAGTGTATTAGAGTATAAAATTTCCCTATAATTTTATATGATTACTCAGTTCTTTCAAAAAGTACTTGATATTATCCTACTTCTTTTATACACATTGGCAAACTAGTTTAATCCCAGTCAACTCCTAGTTTTTGACTATAATCTGTCATTGTAATTACCACAGTAAAATGATGTGTATTTTCTTTTCAATACTTTAGTTTTCATAAATAATTTTATTTACTTTCATTTTTATGCTTACAAGCAGTTTTTATTGTAATTTACAAACTCTTCATCTTTTCTTCTGACTCTACCTGATCCCAAATACACTGAAGTATTTTATGTCTTTTCACTACATTTTAACATCTGCTTGTAAACAGTATCAGTCTACTCTGGCTTTTCTCTTTATAATGATTTTCATTTCTCTGCAGGCATTCTGGATTTGCTGTTGTCTAATGTACAATGGGGCTGATCAAAACTGAACAGTTTTCAAGGCAAGGATGGATTATTATTCATTGACTTGAATTTTGCTGCTTTCCCCGGTGATGAAATCCACAGAGCGTTGTAACTAATTTATGCATGAGTGTGTGTATGTGTGTGTATGTGTGTCTTCACTGGCTAGCAATAATAGTTCATTAGATTCTATTTGATATTTTCCCCAAATGTATCTGAAAAGGGAAACTGAAATTGAGTTAGAAATAGAAACAAAATTTGGAAGTATTAATTAGCTGCCCTTCTTTCTGTAGTCTCTTCTTCCAGAGGGACATGTCAGTCAGCCAGAAGAGAATGAAACTGTCAAATAAACACAGAAAGGGCACCTACATACAGGTCAGATGAACTGCAAATCTTCAGCTTCTTGATTGTGTCATATCTGAGCTTATTAGGAAAGTTATCTGGTAGATGATGAACTTAATCCTCCTATTAGTTAGCCACTAAGAAATCTGCTCACAGGCAGTTTTCTACACAGAAAAGTTTATATCTTTGATCTGCAGAGGAAAACTACGTCCATGAGAAATCAGTTCAAGAACAGGAGAAGCAATTAATTCACATGTACCCTTTCAAGAATTATTGTCAGGGTAAAAGAATTCATATTTTTTGAATGTAACACCTCTTCTGTAGGCTGCCACAACTAATCACAGAACACGGTGTAACTTTCATAAAATATTTAGAAAACTGAGGCTAATGTATGGAATCACAGTATTCATCCTGTCAGCAGTACAGCTACTCAAGAGCGAAATATTGTACTAGTAGATTACTTATCCAACCAAAATTGCAGAGAAACTTTTGCTAGTTAGAAGAGCAAGGTAGAATGTAATTACCCAAGATTAAATTTGTCAGGCTTCATATATCATCTTTAATATTTACACTAAGTGCCCTAGATCTTTAATGACTGTAAGCGAATACAGGCAGACAAAGAAAAAAAATCAACACCTGTACAGGCAAGATAAGTTTCACTGGCTTGTAATCAAAGCAGAAAATATGCTATCCAAGCTTCTGAAGCTTTGGACTCATAAGTAAATTGCACTAAAATAGTATCACAGCTATAGCTGTATAGAGTTGATTTATGCATTTTAGTAGTCTGATTTAGGCTATGGTGTGGGATTTCAGTACTTTTTTTTCCTCTCTTCATTTTCACCTTCTGACTCTCACTTGCTCCTAAGAAGCTTTTGTTCTTGCTTTGATCTAAATCAAAGGACTGATGCCACTACTGATCTGAAAACAAGAGTTGAAAAGAACCCCACAAGAAAACCATTACCAACTCCCCTTCTAACAGCTACAGGTGGTTTCATTTGTCTAAAAAACTAATACAGCATATTTAAATATGCTTAAAATAGCTATTGTGCAAGTGGTTTGTAAATTAAATGGCATGTCCATGGAAGTAACAGTAGCATTTTAATTTATTAAGCTTTAGCAAAGCATTACAGAGCAGCTATATGTTTCCTAAACAAGGTAAAATTACATTTAGTAATAGTCAGTAATCAAATTCTGGTTTGTTTTACTGCAAAGCCCACTGGCTTGTTTGACAAACGAAATTATCTCTAAATTATGTGACTGTGTCTTCAGCCTACAGACCTGTTTTTCTTTTTATATTAAATAATACTTGCTGCAGCAGGAATTGCCACTACCAATCTTGTAAGCATAAATGTATGTCTACACAGGAGCAGTGCAGTATAATGGAACTGCTGGGGCCTGTCACACCCAACTACTTAATTAGCTGTAAGGACCTACCTTGCTCTGACTAACAATACACTGAGACATGCTTTTCCTGTTTATAACAAAACACAGTTTTTTGCCTGTACGACCCTCACCTTCTTCAGTCTTTTGGAATGAACATGGTAATAGCAATCTGTCACCTGCTGAATTCCTTCCTTCACTACTATTTTTGTAATTATACATTGAAGCAAGAGGATGCCATTACCAACAACTTTATTTATACAAGCAAGGAACTACTGGGAGGCCTCTGGAACTGGGGCAGTTCAAGCCAGTAGAAATGATAGAAGAGAGTAGCAGCATTCACAGCTCCATATTCAGTCATTTTTTCTTAGCCAAATTATGAGTATATCCACTTATGCTTGCCCATACACCTAGGAAGCCAGGTTTTTATTGATTGTGCAGTTAGATCACCTCAGACGAGTTCCTAAAGAAAGGGGAAGTTGTTTTCTGTGGTGATGAATGAGGAAACAAATGAACTGTGTATGCTATAATAAAAGCTAATGTTTGAGTAACCAAGCCTCCAAACCAACCATCTCTCAATTTAAAACCCTCAACCTATCCCGTGCAACATCTCTGTTTCAAAACTAGTGTTTCTGGCTCCCTATGGTTCAATGAATGGTTAGCAGCTAAAGAAAAAAAGAATTAATAAGCATCATAAGAACATCATACTGTGCAGCTCTTTTCTTGAGATGCACCTGTCTTTCTCTGAGATATATATATATATATATATATATATATATATATATAAAACCATGTCCCAAAAATGTTCTATTTCTCTCCTTGGCTTTTCAAAAGGTGAAGTACTGTACTTTGCCATAGCAACAGGAAAGTATTATAAATGAAGCCTGAAGTGGCTGACATACTTCTACATTTGATGTTAAAAAATAAGTGTATCTGTCCTATAAAGATAAGGTACAATAAATTAACCCATATTACATGGATGCAGCACATTCAAGAAATATTAAAAAAACCTACTGTAATCCTGGTTTTGTCCCTTAGATGTGTATGATAAGACCTATACTACATATAAAACACGCACAGATTTGACTACAGATATGCAACATGTGGTTACCATTCAGAAACAGTTCATAGCATCCGCTTATCTATTATTGTCTCATTTATGAACAGCTAGCATGTCATTGTTTATTTTTTTTATTTATCATTGAAAAAAAAAGAAAAAAAGGACATACCAGATGATGCCACACCTGGATAACTGTGCTCAGTTTCTAGTACAAGGGAGACAGACATACAGGGCAAAGCCAGTGAAGATCCTAAAAAATACCGAAGAGTCAAACACCTCTCCTGTGAGGAAAGGCTGAAAGCACTGGAACTGATCAGCCTGGAGAAAAAAAGACTCAGGGGGAATCTCCTCAATGTAGCTCAACACCTGAAGGGAGTTGCAAAGAAGATGGAGCCAGGGTCTTTTCAGTGGTGCCCACTGACAGGACCAAAGATATCCTTGGAGATATTAAAAAACACCTGGACACAGTGCTGGGCAATGCACTCCAGGTGGCCCTGCTTGAGCAGAGGTGTGGGACCACGGCTGCAGATATACCTCCCACCTCAACCATTTTATGATTTACATCACTTTCAATAACATTTTATAATTTAATTTCCTAAGCAGAACCTTTATTCAGCTCATCTAGTTTTCCATATTATACAATTTGACTTCTTTTTATGGACAAAAATTTTAGGGTTAAATCTAATTCCAAGTACACTTGAAAAGAAACCTTTTTGAGCCAGATCTCTCTGTGCTTCTGGACACTGAAGAATGTTTCTTCTTGTCAGTGTGGGGCCTGAACAGGTTCACTCCAGTAGGAGTAGCAACAAAGGCAAATGAACAAGGATACAGTGATATAGCAACATATAATCCCTACACTGAAAGGTAAAGGAGCTTTTCTTTTTTTCTTTTCTTTCTCTCTTATTTTTTTTTTTTTTCATTCAGAGCTTTCACTCTGGGGATCTCAGAGGCTTTTAAAGCCTCGTAATTCCACCATCATAAGGTAGGTAAAGTAGTAATAGTTCAGGAAATTTAAAGCTGCTGTGAGCTAGACTCCGATTTTTTTCACAAAAAAGAGAGAGGGAAAAACTTATCCAAAAGGGGTTGAAAAACTGGCATAACTTGATGTTTCTCAGCTCCTAATACAATTTTTTCTTGGCTTACAGCCCTAATCCAATGCAAGAACCTACAGTGATATTTGAGGATCCATGTAATGCAATGAAAAATTTTCTGCTACAGCAATTTTGCTGTTCTGGCAATCTGGAAAGCAGTATCAGGATAAAACTAAATCCCGAAAGAAGCAATGAGTTTATAATGCCTTATCACTTAAGTAGTAAAAGGAAGGTTACAGGTTTTCCCTGAGGAATGATTATAACATCCAACTAAGCACAGCATCATGAGGCTCTTATAGATGCTGAAATGAGGGAAGCAACAAAATACAGAAGCACACTATCCTGAACCTTCCACAAAACTTTAGACACCACTCTAGATTGCGTTATGCTGCTGCAGGAATGATACCCTTTCTTCTTTAGTAGCTTTGCAGGGTGTACCACACCCTCTATATGATCCATGCTTACAACTTATATAAGCAGATATTCCAGTGAGCACAGCAGGTTTGTGGGTCATGGGAAATTAATTTTCAGATGCTTCTTGACATGCATATGGCCATAGCCAAATTCCACAGTGGATGCTTGCATGTCTTCCTCCAGATAAGCCAAGATGATTTGGAATTGGCTATATTTTTAAGCCATTTTCAAGTCATTTTCAGCCATTTTTAAGAAGAAGAATATTTTTGCTGTCATTAATACTTCAGGAATCATTTCCCCCCAATAATCATCTGTGCACCAGGCTATGAATTTTAATTTCTTTAATCTCCTCAGAAGCAATTTCCCTAGCTTTCCAATCATGCTGCTCTTTTCTGAACTCACTATAATTAGGCAAAACACTTATATGGAAAAAATTTAGTAACTAGTTTTTAGGGAGAGTTCAATCAGTGATGAGCAAGACTGTATAATGACAAGCCAACCATAGCCTTAGCATTAACAACCTCCTCGCATAAAAATAATATGAAATACTTAATAACATTTGTCTTTTTTATTTCTCAAAAGCAAATAAATTTCAGTATCCCTTCCCCTTCAGAAGCTTGTATTTCAGTTGCGGTACCCCAGGGGTGTGAGCAGACCCCAGACCATTCCCTCAGTGCAACCAATGCTTGTTTTGGGTAATATGTATCTTTAAACTTATTTTTAGAGATTATTCTTTGCTACTGGCAACAGTAACACATGCTGTCTTTCACTGAAGCACATGGGGAATAATTAAGCTGGTTCAAGACTGCTTGAACAAGTCTGAAAGTTTGCTGCCCTGTCCCTACCATGCTGTTCCTTCTATGCTTGTTTTGGTGCTTATCTGATACTGTGTGAGCTTTCACATAAAATGTTGTCAGACAAAATACAATTTGATAAAAAAAAAAAAAAAAAAAAACACACAAGCAAAAAGCAGAGCTTTGTCCTTGAACTATTTTGCAAGCACTGTTCTTTTCACTTTTGAGCACTGATCTCATGGTTGTAGTCCAAGACTAGCAATGCTGGGCAGACTCAGGAGGACAAGAGCCAGACTCTAATGGTGGAAGACCAGGCAAGCAAAGGAATAAATCCTAGGCAGGTTTTGACTGATATTGGAAGAAGTAGTCAAAACTTGCTGTCATACCAGATGTATGCAAAGAGAAGCAGCAGCCAGGCAGCAACAGCATTCCTTACCGAGGATCAGCGCGAATCAAACCCTGCGCTCACACCCAGTAGCAAAAAAACATAATTCAGTTCTTCTTTGTCTGTTCAACATGTTTTATGACTAATTCTGATTTACACTTCTTAACATAAGCATACAGGACATACTCATAGAACTACCTCTGAAAGGTATTCCTTAGCTTTTCTGATTTAGATTCTGGATGAAGGAATAAGTTTATATTATACGGTATTCAGCCAGCCGGTAAATTCTCTTGGTGAATTCAAGTCTAGTATATTTTTTCTTCTTAGTGAATTACACTGTCTAACAAAAGAGATACATAAGGTATCTGCTCTGAGTCACAAACCAACAGAATGCAGTGGCTGTCTTGCTCCTTCACTGCCAGAAGATTGCTTTCCCTCGCTTTTAATTGTTTTGGGGGAAAGGGAATGCAATTGCAGTGAAGGTTAAGCAATACTTGCTGCCTTATTTGTTGAATTGAGTTTCTCTTTTAGCAGAGTGAGGGAATTACTGGTCCCCAAAGAAGTTTTTCAGTAGTATTAAAAAGTTAAGAACTATAAAACTTTTTATTGTAGGTTGAGAAGAATTGATAAAATAGTTAAACAATTTGAAAAAATACAGTAATTTCTCCCATCCCTAACCCCAGAACACACTGCATTGTTTGGAAAGACATTCTCTATGGATAATTAAGTTTAAAAAACTGAATTTATCAAGATTTTTTCTTAAAAGTTTAATTTGTTAAAAAACAAATAATTCAAGACATTGTCTCTTTTTTCAAGGTACTACTTACACAGGCTATTTCTGAAGGAGTTTATGCATAAGAGGCAAAAAAATAAAGTGGTTTTATACTCTCCAGGAACACAGTAGTGAAAAGACAAGTTGCAAAAGGCAGGACACAAAAGTAAAGGAACAGTCTCAAAAATTTCAGCCTCTCTGCAACAGTCAATCCCCAGTGAAAACAAAATTAATATACTGTAGGCATGCAGGAGGGGTGTTTAGCTCACTTTTGCATTTCCAAATTTTCTGGTGGTTAAATCAGTATATTTCAGAGTATGCCTCGTGCTGACAAGTATTGGGGGTGAATAGAAATTCTCAGACCATATTTGACAGGAGGGGAAATTTTATCCCACTTGTGGGAAGAGGAAAAGGGCCATGGACACCCTCAGAGTACCAGATCCACATGTCAGGCCCCAGCTGCATCCCTATCCATAGTCTTAATGATTCATTCAATAATCTCTGCCATGCAGCTTTCCTGATGCAAAAGAAGAAAAACCAGGTGCCACCACACACTATAGGGAATAAATCTCTAAAGGTTTAGGGGTATCTGCAGCATTTTGAAAAAACATCAAGAGCTGTTTAGCAAAGAATAGAGATTTAAATGAGGCACATGGTCCCAGGCATAGCTGCACATTGCCCTGTGAAGCAACTGTAGGCCAGTGACCCTAGCGTTATGATACAATATGCTCTCTTCAGTTCAAAAGTGACTCATGCTTTGAGCGTGAGTTTAGCTTTCACCTCATCATTTTCATTTGCTGCCCTGATCTATCAACTGCTCAGCAGTAAAATAAATGCTGAATATAATTTTTCATCCAGAATCATCACCTGATGTATAAAATGACAAAAAAACAGCAGTCAGTGGACAACTAATGTAGGAAAAGCTTTACACATTTGTGTGTGGGTTTTTTAAAGAAGGTTTTGTCTGAAGAATTTCTTGGTTCAAACTTGAAGGGTTTTTTTGTTATTTATCCTGTTCTCATTCTGTACAATTTAAATAACATTTCTGTGCAAGTGTCTGAATTTTAACAAACAGAAAAATCAATCTTTAAACAGACAGTTTAAATACATACATATATTTGTATATATACTATATACAAATATAGTATAAAATTATTTCAGAAAACTTGAATACTGCATATACCAACATATATCAATCCCGATGCCATAGAGATTGGTAATTTCTGTTCGAACTGACACAGGATTTTTGTACTTTTAAGACTTACTTTGTTAAAACCCGCCTTTTGCCCTTGGGCAAAATTACTTGTATCCTTAATTCATGATACAGTAATCTAGTAATAGAATTTCAAAGTTTAAAATTTAAAAACATCATCTTTAGAATGATGAACTAGGGAAAGGTTGTGATTTCGGTTTTGCTTAAGAAAAACAGCAAAGAAATTGTTAACATGCTGAGTCTGTTAGACTCAAGACAGAAAAAAAAAACAAACCCCAAACTAATAATGAATCATAAATATTTACTCCCTTTAGACAGCAATGAACTACATAACCTGTGTAGACCCTTTCTATTTCTTAATGTACTAGTATACTTCAACCAAAACCCTCTAGGGTATTTATAAGCAATACTTGAAAGCAATATGTGGAAATATATATTAAAGATGTAGACTAACAGTAGGTAAATATCTCCCTGGTGTCTAAAGACTACCTTTAGAGGCTCAGGAGGAACAGGTGTAAAAAGAAGAATGCATCTACCTATGCTAGCATACTTTTTTAAAACTTGTAAAAAGTCTCAAGGTAGACACTTAAAAAATTTTGTAATAAAACATCAGGTCCTTATGTGATACTTCTGATTCAAGGATGCACACGGGGAGCGTCTCCCCCAGCCCAGGAATTTAGCTGCCTGTGCTCAAAGCCAGCTCACTGGGGAGCAAGAGGTGCTTGAGAAATTGTGACAAACCATGAAGCTGTTTAAGAAAGAGCTGGAAGAAATCACACTTTTTCTGTCAGGAGTTGCATTTACACAGACACTGTTGCTCTTGCCCTCATTCAAGGCTACACTGGAGACATACCCATAAGTAAAAAAAAATAAAAAAAAATACAACTTCTACCTCAAATTTTACACATGTACTACTGATTAATAGAAGAGTCAAAGAAAAAATCTTCTGCTTCACAATAACCTTTAAGGTAGAAGTAAATATGTCATGAATGTTTGAGAAGGGAGATCTAAGCCCTATGAAGCAACAACTATGCTTATACACAGAATACTTGTGCATCACTAGCAGTCTGTTTGTAGACACTGTAACAGAGAGAAAATAATACATTTTTCATTTTTGCAATCCTAGTCAACTGCAGAATAAATATCCAAGATGATTTATACTGTTATTGCACTGAAATATCTTGGGAACTTAGGCCCATAAAATATTACACCACTTTCATCAGTCTGCCATCTTTCATCTGTTGTTTTCTTTTCCATGAGAACTAAGAGCAGCCTTTCCCATACAGCTGCAATCATTCTAGCTGTGCTTCCATGACCGTATGAGGGTCTATCTACATCTGTTAAATCTCAATATTCCCCCCCCCCACCCCAGTTTCAAACCAATTTATAATGAATAGCAAATACCAATCTAAATCTGAATTTAATGGCAAAGATATCTTCACTGTGCTAGCTGATCAGCTACTTCTTACTTCTACCACCACTGCATTTTTATGTTTGCAGATCACAACTCCCTTAGTTAAAGCCTTTTTATACCAATGAATAAAAACAATTTGGTGTTTTCAATTCTGTACATTTGTGGATACATCAGACACCACTGCTGACACACCAACAGTTCTGCTTGTGCTTTTTAAGTTCTTTGCTTCATTTCTTCTGCCTAGCAAAATAAAACTGGTTATGCTCTACAAAATTGCACTAAAGGAAAGTAAAACAACAGAAGTGAGGCACAAAACCAACTTCAAGTAGTTTAGCTGTAAAAACTTCTAGAGGATTAGTTCAGACCAAGGATGATGATGCAACTTTCTAATATTTGATGATCCTCGCTTTATTTTTAAAAAATGTTGGTAGTGCTCACCATCTGGAATTGCTAAGCATCACTTAAGTAAGCCACTGCCTTTCCAGTAGCCATTTTCTCATTTGTTAGTAGCTGCAGTGATGGACAGTTGATGAAAATCTTAAAGTAAAAAGCTTTAAATTAAAATAGAAAGTCCTTGCTCCCAAGTTACCAGTTACTAAGTTTTGTCTCCAGATGACCAGTTTACAAAGCCTCAAAATATAATACTTAGTCCAGTTAAAATACATGTGTATATACTAGACCACATATACAGTCAATAACTCAACAGTGTTTATTAGCACTGCAGATATAAGGGCAAAGAAGCTCTTGGTGAAATTCAGGATCCATCTTTATAAGGAGACTTATCTAAACACCCCACATCCTCTCCCCATAATATGCTACTATTTTTCTTCTGAATAAATTCTGACTCCAGAATGTATGTACCATTTACCCGTGTGGACAAGTATTGACCCTCTTATAACATTGTCTGTTTTTTCTTAAGGTGTCTTTGCAACAAAGAAGAATCAATCTGGCTGAAGAGACAGACAAAATCCTGTTAGTTTCTCAGTCATATTTTACCTGTCACTGCTTTGGTTTGTGTCCATAGGGGAGGCAGCAGTATGGAGCCTAAAAATCCTGCTTCAAATGGAAATATTCCCATATGAAACAGAAGAAATAGAAGAAAGTAAGGTTTGCCCTTCACTTGGAAACTGAAACATCTTTGATGAAGTTAACAAAATTCTAAGAAGCTTTATTGTAGTCTAGTTTATCACAAATTAATAAAGCAAAGCAAGGAAAACTAAGGTGTGGGTTTACAACTTACTCTGTACCTTTTCATCTCTGCTAAGATAGCTGCAGTGCACTTGTGTCACAGCATTATGCCATTTCCTTTTCATATATTCTGCAAGTTCTGTAAGAACTGCAACTGCAAGTGACTTTTGATCAGTATTGCCACCTGCTAATAAGGAAAGCTACATTTGTATGTAGCATGAGTTCTAGGAATGGTATTTTCATTAATGATGACTAAGATAACTGATAGGAAAAAGAATAGCTACTTTTTTTCTTTTATTCTTGCATACAGACTATCACAATGAAGTTAAAACAAACTGAGCCTCTGAGGCGACAGTGTTTCAAGCATTAAATACAAATTAGGAAATATTAACTTTATGCCTGCAATTGTATTGTTAATACATGGGCAGAGTGAACCAGGCAGTCAGTAACAGCTGACTGAAGACAGTTAGAAGATGCAAAAAATAAAAACAAAAAAAAAAGCTCTTTTCCTTCTTGAGAGTTTTCACTTTTCCTACGTCATTCACCATTCAACCGTGAATGAGAACTGCTTTTCTCCCTCAAGAGGAGCAGTGGAAAATGAAGGAGATCAGGTTTGGGGTGCTTTCACCCTTCCACCAAACACCTTTTTGGTAGGTCACTGATTTCTTAGTGGCCCTCAGAGAATTTAAAAAAAAAAAAAACACAAACCAAAAAAACCCAAAACAATAAAAAGAGGATGGTAGTGAAGAGTAATGCAATAGGAGCAGGTGCTTGCATTCAGTATCATATGGTCTTTCTCACCTCCTCCACCCTTCTCATAA
>JAWWMO010000138.1:56604147-56635331 GCA_035047845.1 Dendrocincla fuliginosa | reverse complement strand
CACCCCCCCCCCCCCCCCCCCCCAAAAAAAAAAAAAAAAACAGCTTAAATTTACCAGGCTATTTCTCTATTTCTGGTATCATTCCTTGTTAATATTGATATAGTCTCTGCCTTTTACTCTGATTCAAGTAGAGTATGAATCTAAATTATCTTAATCTTTATCTTAATGTAATGCCTCTAACTTCCAACCAACAACATTCTTGCAGAGGTCTGGGCACAGCTGCTGATAAATACAAAAGCACATTCAAGAGACAATTGTCTAATCAGCTAGAATTTTTCGTCATTAATATCCAATCTCCTAGCACATTTAGTGTGCATCCTGGCATGTTTTATTAGGCTATTATTTCCTTTTCTAGCACAGTTATTTAAGCACAGAATCCAGTATGATCAATATAGTAGGAAAGATTACTTGCTATAATGGCTTAGAGGCTTTTTTCCACACCCTTTCAAGCATTCCAGCAAGTACGTTGCCAAACTGCCTTAAATTTCATGAGGCATTTAGCTAAACAAATGTAGAACAGAATTTTGATCACAGAGCTGTAGAGAAAAATTCTGCCCTGCCCACCCACTGTGCAAATACTGAACTGACCTGGGACTGTGCAAGGTTCAAATATTCTTTTCCATTTCTCTATATCCTTATTACTAATATAATTACAGTGCACATTCAAACTTTATTAATTCGCAAAGTGCAGTAACACCAGCTGGTTTATCAGCAGCATCTCCATACGTATAAAAATTTGTAGGCTTTCCTGCTGCTGCATTATACTGATGACTTTCATAAATAATCATACTTTTAAATAGCTTTATTTCACTGTCTTATGCAATAGAAAAAAGCAGCTTAACGATGATAAATAAATTTTTAATAATGTATTGGTTCTGTACTTTCCCATTGCACTTTCTATATGAAAAACCATTACCAGTGAATGAAATATCCTGAGAATAGGTACTATATTTCATCAAGAAAAAAAAAAATCACAGGTATTAATAAATTATGTTTGAAAGGTTTTTGCAGCTGTTTATCTGCATTTTATACTTAAATTCCTTGTTACAGAAGTTGATTGATATCTCATTGTAAGCTGACATGTACACATTCATCAACCTTTTCTATTCCCATCTCAGACACATCCTGCCTGTGTGGATCCTCCTTGTTGTGCTAGGTTTCACAATGGGTAACAGAGGTAGAGAAGCAGGATCACTGTTCGTGGAGCTGTTTTGAAAGCAGGTATGGTGTCAATCAAAGCTTTCAAATACTGCTTTTTACTCAAAGGCTGTTGCAGTGTTCTCATCATGAACAATTCATTTAGAGCCTCTGTTCAATTGCCTCAAAATTGGAAGGGGTGCAAAGATACATTTAGGATGCTAAATGAGACCCGATAGAAAAGACCAAAAAGCTAATTTTACTTAAAGTGTAAAAAGTGTGAGCAATTCAACTCTGAGACCACTTGCTTCCTTATTCCATTTTTCTAAATACCTCAAAGAAAATCTTCAAAAGGTATGAATTCAAGGACACAGAGACATCAATGATAACTTTTCCATTGCTTCTACTAATTTCATGTTTTCACCTGCTGCATTGTGCCATCAAAAAATAGCTAACAAAAAACATGCTTATATCGGCTGTATGAATTAGATTTTGACTATCAATGGAAGCTTCTTGTCTAATTCATTTAAATACTACGAAATTGTAACTTAATTTACATCTCCAGATATAGGCAAACCTGAAATAAGTGATAACCATAATGTCATCTAAATTAATATCTTCCAACACGCTATTAATGATTTAAACAACAGTTCAGAAATTCATCAGCTGTCTCTTGAATGATCTTTTGGTTGTTACTGTGGATTACTTATTAATATTCTATTTTAAAAAATATAAACTCTATTATTATTTATGAGTCTGATTTCCTCATGAAATTTTATTTCCACCCTGCAGTTTTGAGGTGCATTCTATGGTATGCATTTTAAATTCAGATTCTCATGTGAGATAGGAATACTTTCCTCCTGGTGTAATGCATAATTTATATGCTTTGTAAAAACATTTATAAACAGAAATTATCTGACTGACCAGATATCTGTAACAGCTGTGGTGTTCTTTTAGTAGTATGAAATACAAGATTTACAAAGTTGGTAGAGGTGCCTGTCAGTTTTGTAAATACATGGACCCAATGGAACCAGATTAAAACACATGCACATATCTCTGTTCTGAGTTGTGATTTACTTCAGTAATCTATTCAATGTTTCCTGATGGTGCATCTTTGGTTAATATTATACAGGAGTTACAATCAGTGTGCGGTCATTTGAAACAAAAATTCTTATTTAAACAAAGATGTGAACTATTTTCAAAGAAAACATTCTGAAATGCTCTCAGGATTTTCTTTTGATCCAGTAGCACTCTGGATGCATTTAGTTTCTTGCCAGTAATTTGCTGAATGGTTGAAAAGAAAACCTATTGTTGGAAAGGGCTGCAGGCAGAGTGCCACAGCCCACAAACAGTCATTTGCTGCGCTGGTTGGTGTGGTGGGAACTGTTCAAAAGTTCCACTGAAGACAAAAATATTATATGGTTCACTACAACTTTAATAAATAAAAATAAAATTCACATAAAAAAAAATTCATTATCAGTGATACAAAAAGTCGCAGATAAATCTGAATGTATTAGGTTTTTGAATTTTATTGACTGTATAAACTAACTTGACTCAAAGGAAGAGCATAGCATATTAACCTGAAACAAGAGTAGAAACGATTTAAAGAAATTGCAAATCATGTGCTAATTGTTATCACAACTGACTTGAAATTGTGAGAAAAGAAAAGAAAAGAAAGGAGACAGCTTTAGTGGTTGTGTCCTGGCAATAGGGTCTTATAACTGATGTGAAGGAAACATCTAACCTTTAGCATGACATGGTGTTAATGAAGACAACAAATCTCTCTTGATCTTTATGACTTACCAGGAGACTCACAAATCCATGTCAAAACCCTAGACTGTCTCATCAGTGAACCTCAATGACGAGCCAAGTACTAAAAAAGTAAGTAAACATCATAACTCTCCTTCTGATATTTACTGTTATAAAAAAGGCAGTAAGGATTCAATTAACTCAAATATATGAGCAAAATGATTGTAGAGTAAATGTAGAGACTTTCTGAGAGTAAGAAGCCACGCACTGTGTAAGAGCTACACAGACACAGGCAAAAGTTAAAGGATTGCTTCCATGACTTCAAATGTAGGCAGCTGCTTTTGAGCCAATAATCTTTACAGTCTCGGAGTATCTTTGCCTTCCTAGGGAATGGCTGTTAATAAGTATATTGCTGTAAAACTTCATGCAAAGAAACAATGCTTAGCTATACCAGAACCACTTTTCTTTACAATAATAATTTCAGAAAAACATGGAACTAAAAAATTACTGAAGTGTATCCAGTGATAGGGAAGGCTGATTTCAAACGCATTTTAGCAACGTGGACTTATTTATGGCAGCATTACAGATTCCAAAACAGAGTACAGCATTTGACAATTTTCTTGCATTTTTTCCCTTATGAAGAATACACAGAATAGAAAAGAATACAGAATATTTCAGTCTCAAGGGACCTACAATTATCATCTGGTCCAACTGCCTGACCAATTCAGGGCTGAACAAAATTAAAGCATATCATTATGGGCATTGTTCAAATGCCACTTAAACACTGAGAGGGTTGGGGCATCAACCACCTCTCTGGGAAGTCTATCCCAATGTTTGATCACTCTCTCAACACAGAAATGCTTCCTAAATTCCAGTCTGAACCTCCCTCGTGTAGCTTTGAACTATTCCCATACGTCCTATCCCTAGGTACCAGGGAAAAGAGATCAGTCAGTCTCATCTCTCTCTCCACATCTCTTCCTCAAGTATAAAAGAGCAATGATGTCTTAGAAACACAGAATGGCCTGGCTTGGAAGTGACCTTAAAGATCATCTAGTTCTAATTCCCTGACATGAGAAGGGAAACCTTCCACTAGATAAGGTGGCATTATGGGTGTTATTATGCATTAGTACTGTTTTTCTTATGGTAACCTAACATTGCTCCTTGGCCTCCTTTTCTGCATAGCAGACCAAATTCCTCAGTTGAAACTTGCAGGCCATGCCTTCCAGCCCCTCACACCAGCTTCATTGCCCTTCTCTGGACACATCACAGTACCTAAAAATCCTCCTTAAATTGTGGAGCCCAGAACTGCACACAGCACCCAAAATGAGGCCACACCAGCTCTGAATACAGTAGAATAATCACCTCTTCACTGGCTGTTTGTGCCATGTTTGATGCAACCCAGGATGGGACTTGCCCTCTGAGCTGCCAGGACATAGTGCTGGCTCACATCGAGCTGCTGTTGGTCTGCACTGCCAGAACCCTTTCAGCAGGGCTGCTCTCCAGCCACTCCTCTCCCCATTTATACTTGTGCTCAGCACTATTCCATTCTCCACTGTGCCAGGTGCAGAATCTGGCACTTGGAATTTTTAAATTTAATGCCAGTGACAATTGCCCAGTGCTCCCAATCTATCTAGATTCTTCAGCAGGGCCTCCCATCCCTCAGGAAAGTCAATGGCACCTCCCAGTTTGGTATCAGCAAGCTTGATAATGTTGTGTCCTAACAGGTAAAAGAAAACTAATTTCTACTGGAACGTCAGGAAAAAAAAGAGTGCACCTTGTTTTCCCACACTCAGATGTATGCATCAAAACCATTACAGTGAAATTAGTGGAAAGATTGGCAAATTGCAGCAATTATATCCTTAGGACTAAAGATCCTGTTCTGGTAAATTACTACAGGTTTTGTCCTGACAAGTTTGTACACATTTTTTCAAACACAATGGTTTATACCTACAACAGCCATGAGTAAAACTCATATTGAAAATCTTCTGCCTGAACTCTTTTCATGGCAGCTTTTTTAATAAATCTCTTGAGCAGTAAAGATGCAGAGGCCACAACAATACACTATTCTGGAGATACAAATCTTTGGCAAAAATAAATAAAGAGAATTTTCTTTTACAGTTTTTTTCCCATTCCTAGTAACTTACTGGATTTCCAGAGTACTAAAGGATTTACAGGGTCCTGTCCATGAGATGAAAGCAAGAAGTATTTAGCTGACTAATCAAGATTTCCTTCTTTCAGTAAATAATTAAAAAAGGCTTATACTGCTGTTTTGGTTTGTAGGGAAATCTCTCCACTGGAGTGGATTTCAAAATGGTAACTATTTGAATGATTAATATATTTTTTTCTTCTTAAGTATTCATACCTCACAACATACCAGGAGATTAAAAAATTAAATTTAAAAAAAAAAAAAAGTCAATCAAACTTTCAAAGTAGAGAGAAGCTGTATTTCTCTACCTACATTTTCCAAAATCAGCGTGAAAGAACTGATCCAGAAGAATATACTTTCTAGAAAGGATTTTGTCCAACTAAAGCTGAGTGAGGCATGGGTTATAATGTTTATTTGACAACACAGACTATGCAGGAAGGAAATTAACCTGAGAATCAACTCAAATCTGTTTTTTCATTACTTCTTTTGTTTGAGACTCTATGACATAGTCTAAAGAAGCTATCAGAGCCTGAAAAGCAAAACTGAAACAAAACTGCCCCAATTTAATTTATTTATTATATTAATAAATGCACTAATGCATTAATAAATGCACTGTATAATTTCATGCATTTAAAGACTTTTTAACCTTACATACATCAAGCTAAGAGGACAATGACAGAAGTTAGGGAGCAATCTGGTATTCAGATATATAGCATTAACTACTCTGAAATCAGCCACTTTATAGTGGATTACGTACCTACATGCCACCATTCAGTGCAGTGTATTTAAAGGGTCATAAACCTTCTCCCTAGTTCCTCTGTGTTCATTTACAAGTGCAGCATAAGCAATATATGCTGATCACAAAGAGCCAGACAAGGCACTGTAAGTGACTCACCAGAGACGTTTTAACAGGTCACAGACTAAGCAGAAAATGCCAGTTCCTCATCTGTCTTGCTTCATCCAACCTAGCACAATTTGTAGTAACATACTTCACACAAACCAGGATGGGTGAACCAGGATGAACTATAGCAGGAGAAAACCGCAAACTAACCCAAATCTGTCATCCAAGAGAAGCTGTCATAGCAGAAATAAGATAATAACTACTAGTAGTTAAAAATACTTAATTTTACTATATGTATCTGATGATTAGTTCATAGTTATTAACACTTGTATTTGAAAGTTACCTACAAATGTAATATCTCATGAAATTTTGTTATTTCTGATTAGAACTGAAAATTACAATATCTATCTCCAGATAGTAATTTAAATTTTATCTCTGATTTACTTATAGAAGTAGTCACTTGTAGTCTAAAACTGTACAATTCATACACACTCAATTTTTTTGTTACTTTAAGGGATGAGTAATTGTATCTTAGGGTAGAACTGAGAAACTACATTTTTGTGAAGATGACGACAACAATTGCAAATGTTTTCTCCCATAGTTCAGTTGTTAAACAATTCGGTATCACTTGAAGGTTTTCACTTCTAAGCTCTATGTTGTCTAACTAACACCAACTTTTAGCTACCCAAATTCTTAATCACTGTGTACCTTGAATAGCCAACATGAGATTGCTTTCTGCATGGATGTTTTTGTGATCTGCTTATCAGTGAAGCTAATTGACCATTTTCTGCTCTGGTTCGTAACATTTGCCATTAAGTAGATGCAACTGGTGACTCAACACATAAATGTCTGTCAAGAGCCTTTCTTCTGTCCCTGACTGGACTTTCTGGATTGACCTCCTAAACCTGACTCATTCTATTACCTTTTTTGGTGATACCTGGATGGTTGACAGTGACTCTTTCCATCAGCACACCTGTCCTGCTCAGGCCCTGTGGGACCATGACTTGGTCCATGAGGGCACTGCCTGTGCTGTGAACAGCATCAGCTCCTGGTTTACCTCCTTTATGGAAGCAGCCCTTCCCTTTTCATGTCTCGTGCTTGTTAGAGCCTCTTTCTTCTCTTCGTACTGCCTCAACTCTGTCCCCCCACCCCCACTTCTTCGTAGGAAAAAAAAGAAAAAAGAGAGCACTTTCTGGCTAGCCCATCAGCTCATGTCTGCAAAATCAGAGAGTGATGAAGACTGAGAGACTTAAGAAAAGTCCATTAATGGAAAGTAATGCAGAGGCAACACTTACTACTTTCCCACATGGATCAGTTAAGTGAAATTTATTTTTCTGTAAGAAATATGAGATACAAAAGGGATAAATGCCCTAAAAATATGAAGGAAAAAGGGAGGCTTAAAAGCACAGATACAGTTTATTGCTCTTACAATACAGAGGTGAGATATCAGAGATTAATCCTACATCAAATCTCTTTATCCTGTGATTTTAGACCATGAAAAATTTACTCTTGCAGAGTCATTAACACCATCAGGAGATGCTAGCACACTTCCAACAAAATCAATCTCCTAAATAACACCCAAACCACTTCATGTCAAACCCACCTTATTATGAATAGATGTCTGCCAGATAATACCATTCTTTCCTCTCTTCAGTTCACTGGTATTCTCTACCACCCGCAGGCCACCCTTTCTGCTCTCCTGATCAGGCAAAGCTGCTTCTGCCTATTCCTGCTGTCAAACACAGCTCTCCAAACCAGTCAAACCAGAGCATGCTAGCAGCTGCATACACTCAGCCTGCAGGAATGCACACTGATATACTTCAAAATATGGCCTACATTGCCTGAGAGAAGGAGGGATTATTAAGTATGGTTTCTCCCCTCTAGCCTTTAGGATATGAAAGATCTCCCAATGCTATGGATGGTATGAAGGCAGTGGAGCTGCTACAAACAGCTGTGATGCAGCTGAAGAAACACCTGCTTTCTCCCTGCATTGAAAGCATAGTTAGATGGTGATGGTTGGAGGTCAGCTCCTACTACAGAATTAAAGGTTATTGATCTCAAGAAGTGGTTGTTGGTAAATTAACTGTCAAACTGGTGCAAACGTCAGATGAAACTTCACAAGAGCAAATATGTTTTGTTACCTTCTTACATCCACAGATAAAATCCTCTTCTAAACTAATAGCAGAGAATTAATTAAAGATGGAATTAATTTTACCCAGTAAAAGCAGAATCTTCTCTCATATTTACAGCATAAATGTAATTAGATTTAAACAAAACTTCCTAAATTAATTCTTACAAAACAAGACCAACAGTATGTTGGCTGTTGTGAAGAATGGAGATATGTGTTTCTGCTCTGTACTAGCAAAATGAGCCTAGATTCTATCAGAAGTTTGCATGTTAGGTTCTGAAAATACTAAGAAACAAATGTTCTAGCCCTCCACCAGCTTAAGGTCTTCACTGAGCTCACCTTTGTTGATCAGTGTCTTGTACTAGAGGACTCAAAACTGGATGCAGCCCTTAAGGTACAGTATAATGAGGGCAATAGTCACATCAGCAGGCTGTGGCCCTTTCTGTTAATGCGCTCAGCCCAGCCTCACTCGAGACAGCAGTGTGCCAGGCCTGCTGTCTACCAGGACCCCCAGATGCTCTCCTGCAAAGCTGCTCCCCGGAATGTATTCCTCCTCAAGAGCAGGATTTGGCGTTTGTCCTTATTGCATTTCATGGGATCCCTGCTGGTCCATTCCTCCTGCCTGTCTAGGTCTCTGAAGAGTGACTCACCCAATTTTGGCACCACCTTCAAACCTCTTGAGAGCACATTTCTTTGTGCTTGGTAATTGATAAAGCTGTGAAACTGGACAGGTTTCAGAACAGATTTTTGGGATACTCCCCTTGTCATCAGACTCAAGGCAGAACATGACCCACTATCCACCAAGCCTAGTCATCCAAACTGGGACTTTTTATTTTATCCAGCTCACCAATCCAGACTGTGATTTCCTTGATATAATACGTCAAGTGCAAGCATATTTTCAGATACAGTTACTTACAGACAGAAAAGAACACAAGTACAGACCTCTAGGCTGAATTCTATGCCTGGCTGCATTGCTAGATCTTCAAATGCAGCTTGGAGAGTACCACAGAGATGTATTACTGCCTGAAAAGCTGCAGGATCAAGGTTTATCCAAAAAATTTGACAAAATACTTCAGTACAAAGCCTGACCTTCTAAAGTTTCCAAGACCGATTCCTAATCTGCGTTTTTGCAGTCTACATAAGAGAACTGGTCATAATACAAGATGTTATTTGGTAGGAAGAACTTCTAATTTTCAAAGAAATTCACAATCACTTTTTTTTCTTTGTCTTTTTGTTTTGTTTTGTTTTGTTTTGTTTTGTTTTTTTTTTATTACAGCTATCTTATTGACATGTTTTACAATCATCTTTAGCGATCATCTAGATTACAGGACTAAGACTAGCAGGACCAAATGTTTCATTTTATTTAAAGTCTTTGTAGAGATTCAAGATGGATAGGAAGAATAATTTTCATTCCAGAAAGTAGCGAGATGAAGTAATTAAGATTGTGACTGAAAGTCCCAAATATTAAAAAGAGTCCTGATCAAACCAGACCAAAATCAAAAGCTCATATTAATGAGACATTTATAGATTTGGAAATGCTATAAAGGATGTTATCTAATTATGATTATTACAAAAATCTTAAAGTGAATTACAAAAGCAAAGAAGTTCTTGTCAATTCAGGTAAAGATGACACTAATTGCCACTCCCCCAAATCAACAGTAATTAAATCAATGTTAGGAAATTAAAGGTATAGCAAAGCATATATTTCTCATTTGTTGAAGGAATACTACTTAAACATAATTTTGTTGTTCTACCTTGTTTTGAACAGCACCTGTCATCCAATGGGAAAAATAACTCTCCTATTCACTAACTTCAGAGGTTCTGTTGGTACCTCATAGACCATTGCTTCTCACTGCTCTAGTCTAGTGTAAGAAAAATAGAATTAAAAGATAACTATTTCTTCCAGTCATTTTCTCAATCTTAGTCCTTTCGCTGCCTTCAGAAATATTCAAGGAGTCTATGCCTACCAATTTTTAACAGAACAATCTGTTTTTCTTCAATAGCATCTTTTTCTGGCTGCTTTTGCTTTTAGTTTATTGACTCTCTTCAGAATCTCAAGAACAATATGTTGAAGACCTATCACCATGGACCAGTAACTTCATGTTCCACCTTTTTCTTTTTTTACCTATGAATTTCCATGTAGTTTCCTTAAAGCCTGCTTAACAGTACATTGCTTATCTGTTAATTGCAGGATGTGTGAGTGCACGTGCACATTTCTTAACGGTGATGGAAAAGCATTTGGTTTTGCTATTACTAAGAAAAAAAGGGGACAGATCTGTATTATGTTCCTCCAAAAACATTGTCAGAGAAATAGCCAGGTTGACTTTTAAAATGCTCAAGGGTTTCTGACAAGCTTGTCCATTGGGGAAAAAGAAAGTACTCCAAACATCTTAGTTGTGCTGTTCTGCTCTTTTAATGTTTAGCCCATTGCTAATGTCACATGAGAAAGAATAATGATGAACTGAATAAATAAAATCAACTCCTTTACTGATATATGTAGATTCATTGATTTTCACCATGTTATCCAAGAGAAGATCGTGGCTGAGTCTTTTCCTTATTTTTGTCTTTTCTGGAGAATACATAGCAAAACAGAGACAAACATGGCATACTAACTCCAGTTCAAAAGTATTATTTGCTTTTCTGAGTAGCTCAGATGGTCATAGTTTTAGAAGCTATAAATAACACCATAAAAGGATCAAACCTATGGATTCCAATAGGTCGATTATATGTGAGCATTACTTGCATAATGGGACACTTAAAAAGAGTGTGAGTGGCTTTTTTCCTTAAGACTGCAAGATACAAGCTGCAAGACTGCAATTAGGACTAAAAAAAGAAGCAAAGCCAAAATCACTTTACATTTGAACACTACAAAATCTTAATGCAATTCATACAAATTTTGAGCTATGAATAAAATTGCAAAAGTTATAAGACAGTTATGTAAGAAGTCATAACATCATGCACTGGCTGAAGGGTTTTTAAAAGCAATATCACATAACTGCATTCCCTACTTGTTTGTCTTTTTATATTGCCATTAGACTCAAGATCATTTTCATATTCCAGATCATCCAAAGGATGTAAGAATAGTAATGTTTTGCAATCACTGTTTCAGAACATACTCCAGTATGCTTTCATCCAAATTCACAGCTATACTATCTATTTGTTATTTGTAAAATCCTGTTCCTAGCTCTATTATTAAAAAAAAAAAAAAAAAAAAAAAAGCTTCCCCATAATAACAGGGGAAATATTTACCATTTACAAGCTTGGAAAAAGAGCACGGCTTTATCATTTATCTCACGTGCTGAATTAACTGTACAGTAACTAAATGGTAAGAAACACATCATTCAGGAAAAGTTGGTCCCAACTGACTCAAAACCCACAATACGTTGAAAAATGAATTCAAGCACAATCTTAGCTTTTCAACATACAAAAAGTCTCTGATTTCTTTATCAATCTGTTTTAGCTTAAATTAAGGCTGCACTTAAATGTTTTGTTGGATCAGGAAGAGACATGCTACAGACTGAAATCTGTTACTAGTTAGTTTCATACAAATTTGAACTTAAGGCTTGCAAACTATAAGAGTAGTAATTTTTTTTTTGCAAATGAATAAGTCCTAAAGTTCAGGGGTTTTTTATTTTTTCTTTTAGGATAGACAAAATTATTTAAATCATCATGCTGAGTATGAAGTTTATTAACATTAAAAATTTGATTGGAACCCACTCTTCAAGCACCATTGCTTTATTGTATCAGTGTTCAGATCAAACAATTTTAGACCATAATAGCAGTCTGGGTGGTCTCATACTACCACATGTAGGCTGCTGGAGCAGCAGTGAAGGTATTGAATATGATCTAGCTACAGATTTTTAAACCGCAAGTACCACCATCAAACTGTTTAAACTCCTTCCCATCACCTCAAGGAAGTAGCATGTGGCACCATTAGAACAATGGCTGCCAACTTTCCTGTGTCACAATTCTTTTTTTCATCACCGTTAGATTAACTTTTTTCCAAATTAACAATATTTTTTGCACAAGTAGTTCCGTTTGAGCTTTTTTCTTTTTTTTTTTTAAATTCCATTATCACATTTGTACATGGGAAGGCAACCACTAAAGATCAACTTCATCTAAAATAAAATCATTTTGTATTACTATATATCCTCTTCCTTTGAAAACCCAGAGGAAACAGAAGGGCATGCCTAATGTAGATGAGCTACAAAATTAAATGGAGAATTTCCAAATATTTGGCAAAGCAGTTCCAGGAGTGAAGTGATCAAAACAAATGAAGAGATCATCAGAGCAGGATTCTCCATGAGGAAGGATTGCTCATGGAGCTAAATACAGCCTTTATACTGTTAAATCCCCCAGGAGCAAAAGATTCAAAGCTAGTTACAAAATTATTGACTTCAACTTTCACAGAAATGCAGCACTTAAAGTAAGCATTGTATGTTGTCACCACACATTCAACAATCATTTTGATGAATTGAAGAAACTACTCCTTAAAACTTTGGGATTTTTTTTTCTTGCTCCTACTGAAAAACTCTTGGAACTTCATCACTTTTCAGCATAAGCTGTCTCACAGAGAGTTTAACCTATTACCTGTGCCAACTTAATAATTTACCTTAGATACAATATCTCCTGTCTCTTGATCATATCTCACGCTGGCTTTTTGTCTTGCTGTGCCAACTTCCTCTCACAAGAGAGGTTCTCCATCTCCCAGGCTGTCCGAGTACACTCATTGTACTTCTGCCACTTTGGATTCACCTCTCAACCTCTAACCCGATGAGCAGAGTGCCATAAATCCAAACGAGCTGTCACAGGCTCTGATCCCTGTATAAAACAGGCCAATTACCCAACAGAGATAATGAGGCAGGAGTTATGTCCATCAGTCTAACAAATTCAGCAGGAACACCAATCCTTCAAAGCCTTCACCATCCTTCACCTCAGCCACTCCACAGTAGCAGCTACACTTGGTTGCGCCAGCGTGCACTTCAGTCGAATTCACCTCAGTTTCAATACTAAATGCAAAATCAAACAAAAATAATAAATATAATTCATGTAACTAAAATGCCTAATGGTGCTTTTCAACTTCTGCAAAATTCTCATAGAGATTGTGGTAATACATTTTTGAAACTAGCGTGGACCTTATCTCTCTTCTGTCTCTATCGCTGCAGCTTAGGACAGTTACCTCAGGGGGAGAGACCTGCTTTCAAATCCATCCTGTACTCAAGACAAAGCAAGGCTCACTTTCAGGGCACCCACCACACTGCCATGCAAATTTCTAGGATGCCTAGTTGGTGTCTGCCTTCCTTTCTGCATTTAAAAGAAATAAAAATCCAAGGTACTAAATGCCCCTCAAAATTTATTAGGCCATGAAAAAAAAAGTGTGAGCATAATTCATAGCCATTAAGTTGTTAAAATATTATATGCCGCTCTGGACTGGATGTGAATACTGTTAATTTCAAGGAAAAAAAAGGGGAAAAATAAAGCCCAACACATTTTGAAGATTCTTAAAGGAATGTAAAATGATTTTGAGATGCCTGACTGTTAGACAAATACAGAGAGTCTAGGAAAGACAGGAGAAAGCTGTATAGAACTGAAATGTTTCTACCTTTTCAATCTAATATTACAGTGGTTTTGAGCACCACTGTAATAGGCAGGGTACATCTGCTCACTATCATTTGTACTATTTCCTATTCATGGTGAGAACAGATGGAGCCTCAGTAATCCACAGCAGATCTTATTGATCTATGTTTTGGAAAAACATCAAAACTGCAATACACAGTATTTCATTGATAGAAAAAACCTCATTTACTGACAAAAACAAAAGGCCAAGCCACAAAAGAAGATTGTGTTAAAAGAACATTTTATTTTTCTGTAGTTATTTATCCCAATAGTTTTCTTATTGTTTTCTTTTTTTTTTTAATTTTTTTTTTTTTTTAACACAGATATTTGAGTTGGAGGTTTTGTTTCTTGGATGGTTTATGTTACAGCGGTAAAACAGCAGGGAAGGCAACTAAGCACATTCAGAGCATATTAATATTTTTAAATAGTAATGGTTAACCGAAGTAGAGGATAATCTCCTTTGCTTGGTATTTGTAGGTTTATGCACTTTCTGTCACTTACTAATGACATCAGCAAATAAGTTTTTTTCAAGCAGCTTAGATGTAAGGTACAACACACAGTTATCGCTAGAGCAGTTCAGGAGTTCAGGGTATGAAATGCAATCCAGTCCACCTGAACCTGAACTCTTCTGACTCCCTTCTTCCCTTTTTTTCTTTTTTTCTGTTGAGAACTCACATACCCCACCAGTTTCATCTTCTGCATAAACCAGCAAATTAATGAGCTATGCGAAGGAGAAACCACGTCTGCCCTCGAGCCCTCTATATGGGTGCACCAGGTTGCCAATTTATCATCTGGTCCAATGCAAGTTCTACGTTTTTCAAGTAAGAGAAATACACAGTCTATGTGTGGCATTTAGACATAGAGCCCAGCTAAATAAATTAGTGTTCTGCCATTGCATAATAGCAAACCTTCAAGCAGAGCTTATTGACTGTGTCTGATTACATGTTCCTGAGAGCCTTGTTACAGTCAATAAAAGGCACATAAAGAATGATGACTGTGTTAGGAGAGGAATATGTTTCCACAGAGAGAAATTTATAAACTATGGTCACTAAAATTTCAACATAGCATTTATGATAACCTTTAAAGATAATCTAGGATATCCCTTTCCTATAGAGTCAGACATCTGAAGGTAAGAACTTATCCTAGATGTAATATTTAAACAAACCCTGCTCCAAGTTTACTATTTTGTGAACCTATATAGGATATATATAGCTATATATATATATATATAGCTCATATCTTAAAAGCATAATTGAAAGAATAGTTGTAATTTTTGGTTGTTCTGTAACTGTTCCTATTGCAGCAGATTAAATAGCACATGTGATTTGCCTATGGAAAAGGAATCCTACTGCTCCTACTGAAGAATCAAGGTGCTTAACAAAGCAAAAGCTAAGAAGTAGAACCTTCAAAGTAGTTACTGCTAGATAGAGAAACAGAGAGAAGAAATGTTTTCTTTAAATAAAAGACTATGTATTTAAAAATCTGCAATCGGCGTTCATGATTAGGTCTTTTACCTAGAGTACAAACTTGGATGTCACTTCACATGAATACAGCAGTACAGACCAAGATGATTCCTCAGGGCTGAAAGGTTTGGAAATTCAAAGCCAGAGTGATTGAAACAGCTGCTCGTCTCTTTCTACCGAAAGCTTTGAAGAGGCACACTCTCATAGAAACTTATCTATTTCCCATGGTTTTCCCCAGTCCTTTACTTTATTCCTACTCCAAAACTGAAAGATGTAAAACTTAAAATGTCTCACTCTATCAATCTACCCTAGATGACTTACAGCCCTGTCTTGAAAGTTGAGCAGGATTTGCTACCCATAGTGCTGCATCCCCTTTCAAGAAAACCTCTCCCTTTTGTCCACAATCATAACTGTACATGAATCTTCACCCAAGGCACTTCCCAAGTCTTTCTTCACTTCTCTATTTTGCTCATTTTGCCGTTACTGGGTTTTGAAAAAATTGACTTAGTAATAGCAAGTGAGCTTAACAACAAGAAACTGTTAAAAGTAGAGGGATTGTTGGTTGTAACCCAGTTACTACTTCCCATTTTATCACAAAACAGTTAAAATGGATTTTGTAATTTTCAGAGTTCCCTGTTTGAATGCACAAAAACCTTTTCATTACTAGCCTTGAGTTATGCTACATATTTTTTATTAATTCATGAACAATGATAATTCCTTGAAAAGCTTGAGTACTTTTAGTCTTAAGTTCAAAAATGGGAACAAGCTTACAGAAAAAAGTGTTAGCTAACTAAAAAAATATTAGGCTCAGAAGTTTAGATGCAAATTTAGTTTCAAAATGCTTGCTGGTTGCTTCATGGCATGTTCTGGTTTCATTCATCTGTGACGATGTGAACAAACACCATCAACCAAATCAGCTATACCTGTGGTTTCCAGAATTATGACAATTTCGAGAAAGATTCTTCCTGTAGTCTGAGATGAGCTTTTTCAGTACTACAGTAGCCATTAAAATGTAACTTTAGAACTCAGCATTTAAAGCAAACAATACTTGCAGGAATTTTACAGCGACTTTCAGACTAGTGAACTGATTTAAGTAGCAACTAATAGCTACAATTAACAATAGTTGCTGTAACAACTGCTCACAGAACCATAACAAATATAATCTTATAGAAATTTACTCAGAAAACAAGAAGTGTATTTTGATTTGCCACTGCCTTCATTGTTATAAGACAACACAGCCTGACAATTATTACTCTCCAAAGGCTTTTCAACTACCTTGGTGAAGCTAGCTGATCTAAGTCTAATTTTTCATTAACAATTAACAAAAAATAGGACAAAAAAAAAAGTCACTGATCCAAACAGAATTAATGGGTTTGGAGACTTGCCCCTTCATTTCAAATCCAGCCTGGATCTATGAAACTGACAAATATCTCTTCTTTTTCCTCAACAGATTTTGAGTCAGAATATCTCTCTCTGCTCTGGTCTGCTCTAGCAAGGTCTGAGAAAAGAAGTCTAGGATGTTTTCTTCTGCTCTTTACCTTTTTAGATAATAAACAGGTGTCAGCTCAGTCTTACTGAGGATTCCTTAGAAACAGGTAATCTGGACTAATAAACACCCAAGACTCTTCCTTCCATTTTAGTGGCACTTTCACTAGACCAGCACCACGTCCTTATTTATCTTTATTTTTCTGGTCTAGCAAGTCTGGCAATTTGGGCTATACTGACATACCACTTTACCGGCAGCCCTCAGGTTTAACATTTTCCTTTGAGCTACATCATACAGTTTTTAATTCTCTCAGATAGTGGATGGGATTGCAAAACTGTCAGCATCTGCGGGATGCAGGAGACTCCATAGGATACACAATACAACTGGGCAGTATATTACATTTATGGATGTATCTATAGCCTCAAAGAGAAAAAAAACAAACAAACAGGTCAGAACTGTTTCTCTTCTTCCAAATTACACTCTAAAATATCTAATAGATAGCATTATAGATCTAACAATAAGGTTCATGAACATTCTGCATGCAATTTAAAAAAACTAAAAATAAAAAATGTGTGACTGTGTTTCCTTACCAATATGCATCTGCTCTGCTTGTCTAAGGTGGAGTGTAGAGTCCACACGTAAGGTTCAGAAGTTGAGTTTTGCACAGACTAACCTGCATGTGCCCAGGTCTCTAGCAGAATTAGTGTTATCACTGATTTTAATTTTTTTCCTCCTACAGTGTCAGTTAACACAGACAAATGCCTAAATACCGCATCAAATAACTATAATTTCACAATTTAAAAAAAAAATATTTAAAATGAAATTCATTACCATTAGAAAGCTCATTGAAATCTTTAGGAAGAGAGCATAAAATGAAGATTATGAAATATTTCTTACTTTGAGTGACTAAGCCTCAAGAAGAAATTAACCTTGTTTCTGCCAACATTAATTGTGCTTCTTTCACATATTGGCACTTGTGAAGAAAATGTGGCTCTTGGGTATATCAAAAGTGCAATCTGGTATTTTTTAGAGCTCTTCTTAAGAATATCCAGAAAACTCATGGTTAGCATAAGAAAGCACATAGTAATTATAGCAACTTCTCTTAGAAAAAGTGAGACTTCCCATCTCACTGAAATTCTACCATAAAGTACAGATTTGCACACTACTGCAATTTGAAACTTCATTTCTAAAATGTATTTGGAGTTCTAAATTTTTTTCTTCTCCAGATATAGATAGCATTAGGGAGCTGGTTTGCAGAACTTCTAAAAGACAAAGCACCTTTTTTGTTGTTGCTGTTGCTAGAGCTTCATTTGCATATGTGCAGAACAACTAGTATTCTTCATTAATATTAGTTATGTCATGTGAGCCTGCAAATACTCAGAGGATGTCAACAACAACAAACTCATTCCAGTTATCCAGAGAGTGCAGCATGACATTACAACTTCCTAAAACAACTTAAAATATACAAAAAGCACATTGCTATTTCCTCACCTTCAGTGCCATTTAGAAATAAAACATTGGCTTTGTGCAATAAGCATGCAATTGATACTTTTTTTTTTTTTTAACTTAAAAAGGTGCTTTAGCAAAAAAAGAGAAAACCTCAAAGAAATTATTTTAATTTAAAATTATGTTCAGTGGGGCATCAGCCTGATTTAAAAGGAACAATCCTCACATGTTTAACTTAATATTTGGGAAACACTACCTATTGAAACTGCCTGAGTGCAAGCTTTCAGCTTAGAAGAACTGAATGAAGGCAGGTGCAGTAGCTGTTTGATTCCCCCCTATTCCACTTAGAAAGGGACATGGGATTATTAATTATAAATTCGTTTTGCTTGTAATCCTAGAAAATAAAAATAGTTCTAGATGGTAACTCCATTTCCCTCCCAATCTTTAACTCTTTATTTTGCAAGCGGAACATTTGTATTTTTTCCACACTTTTTTTGTCTCATCCCTCAAATGAAAAAAGTGATGTTGGAGCCCTCCTGCCTCTCATTTCCCATCAAAATACTCTTTTTCTTTCCAGCTGGCTGTAGCATTCTCTGCAGTAGCCAGCATGTTCTACTGAGAGCTATAAATTTTAACTGGAAATAGCTCTAAACAAAATCATAACAAATGGCTTTTGCATAATTAGAATTCCTAAGGCACGTATCCAAATAAGCAAATGGGAATAAGTCAAATCATCTAATATTCCCCAAATGGAAAAAGAATCAAGGTTTCATAAACTGAAGTTATTAAACCCTTCCCCAAATCTTAATGCAATAATATAAAATTTAATTTCAGTAATTTGCCATTGTTTTAAGTGCATATTATCTCTTTACTGCTATAGATTGAATGAGATTCATTTAATCTTCATTGTTTTAATCAGAAACCATTAACCTAAACAAGGAAGGTGTGAAATTAATGTTGCAACAGCCACAAATTTCTATGTTTGCTGAGGGATATTTTTTTTAAAAGCAGCAGAGCATAGGTTAATTGCTTCAAGAGAGTTAAAGGATATATTTTCTTCAGATTACTCAACAATCATTTTATTTCTTGGTTTTAAACAAGGGTGTGATTTAATCCAGTTATTCAACTTTTGCCAGCAATTTCACAGTTTAGCATAACATTTGCAATTTAATTAAATGCTAATAAAATACATCACTCATATCACCTGCAGACCAGGATGTGGGTGGCTCAATTACTTCAGTGTTTACAGCTCACTGAGTTGTGAAGGGCAAATGAAAACTTTTTCACATTACTAAACAGCAGTTATTTGAGAACTTGCACTGGAGGAAGATATGAAAGTTCCAAAAATAGAATAACAAACAGAGAGGCAAAATGAATATATCAGTATTCTCTTATGATAAAGGGAAAGGAAAAAAAAACAACATCACCTCTCATTAATAATAAAGATGTATTTTAAAAATGAGAAAGGTAGCATTTTAAAAAAAACCTGACTTTTTGGTGTGCTGTTAATCAATACATGTCTGTACAGACCCTAATATCATATTTTTTTGGATTTTTACATATTTCTGTAAGGCAACATTTAGGGGGCTTGTTAGAATTATTAATAGATTTTCCTCCCTTTTGTTGATTCTTATTTTTTTTTAATCAATAAATATACAATAGCTCATCAATAGCATGATGAAGTTCAGAGGTATTCTTGGCATTTTTCCTCCAAGTTCTGAGGTTTGCAGATATGAGTAAAGTCTGTTCTATCACAAAACATCTCCAACATCTGCTAAGTTTAGGAAAAGGTCAGGAAAGTTTCAGTAGAAGATTCTCACTTTCCTATATAATGTTCCTTCTCTTTGACTGACACCAACATAGATTGTATAGCTAGAGATACCAATACTTGCATTCATTGGTAGCAATTCTGGAAAACAATCCATTCAGTCTGAGTTCATCATGCCTATTCTGGGCATCACTTTTCTTCATGTGTTGTCTCAAAAGACAGCTTCTTTTCTTTTCTTATACAGAAAACCGAGATTAAGCATTCCTGTTCTCCAGCTTCAAGGACCAGACACTGGCCATTGGCATAGTAAACAAGTGACAGCAGGACCCCACAGGAAGGGGTTCAGACTGCTGTCCTGCTATTTTTGTTGGCCTGCTGCCTCTCTGAGGGGACACAGGCATGGCTGAAGGAGCCCACAAGGTGATGCAACAGAAGGCAACTTGCATCAAGCTCACTCTTGGTATTCAAGTGGCCAAGGGTGTGAAGTAACTAAGCAAGTATGCTTTGGAGAGTTATCTCTGCTTCCCAGGTACAGAGGACTGCTCTAACTACAGATCAGGTTAGTCCTCTGTACAACACCTGGAGAAGGGGAGGTCTCTGGGGTATTCAGAGAAGTCAGGGAGTTGCGGACAAATACACACATGAGCTGCAGTGCAGTGGTGACAGGAATGGTAGAAAATGCTGCAGCAAACTGCTGTGTCAATATGGGGCACGGCAGCAGTTGCAGAGGAAGTTCAGAATAAAGAAATGGTAAACCAGAAAGACAGCAGTAACATTGTAGGTATTTATGGGAATCCTTCCGAAGTGTTAAGACAATACAGGGGAAAAGTACTGATATGCTTATGTGGGGGAAAAGAAAAAAAACCCAAACAAGTAGAGAAGAAAAATTAGCAAGCAAAAAACCACTGGGCTCTCTTCAAAAGAAAGAAAAAATATTTTTTCTTTACATGGAAGCATATGTAAGGTATTATTTGTGTGTCTGTTTGCATCAAGCCTGGGATAAAACAGTCCACCAAAGTCAAGCTGCCTTTGCCTCCAGTCCTTTGTACCAAACAAGCATTGTACTTCAGTTCACAGTTGAAGAGCAGCTATTGGCAAGACCTTAGAACAGAGATTTGAGCTTTTATGTAGAGCTACATGAAAAATCCTTAAATATCACTTTGGGATCTACCTAAACCTTACCACTTTCCTTTTGTTGTTGAGTCACCATCCAAGAAAGCTGCACTGAGTTGAAGCAGCAGTGTCTACTGCACAGTTAAAGCTATACCTACCAGGCTATCATTTTAGCTGCTATCCTCACTCAGTTTTGAAGCACATCTTGACCAATATTTTACTTCTTTGGTAATTTGCTCCCTGCTGTAATTTCTATACATTCCATATTCGAACAAGTTCATCAGCCTGTCTTTTGATACAAGCCCATTCTCAAGGTCCACATCTACTGCAGTATCTATAACAATAGAGTTTGAATTATAGATTGGAGTTGGACAAACTGGATTATGCGGCAAGGAAATACTGGGAGATAAAGCCAGCTTTTTTTTTTTTTTTTCATTCTTCATATGACAAGAGACTAAAATTTCAAATACAGTTATATAAAAATGACTTTAAAAGTAATTAACAAACATAACTTTGCAATATCTACTGCTCCTCCAACTGATTTGGGTGCTGTAGGTCACTCTTCAGACTGATGGCAAGGCAATTAGTTGGATTTTTCAGTTGGCACACAGAAGGCACCAGCTGAAATTTTGTCCCCAGGAAAGAAAACAGTCCTGTAAGTGAACTCCAGTCAGATCACTTAAAGAAGAGACTAACAAAATGGCCATTGGGAACCTTAAAGGAAAAACAAAGAATGTAAATGTTGACGGATGATCACAGAGAAGTATTTTAATTAGCAAATTAAGCACTCAAAAATGGGAAGAGTTATATTAAGAAAATGGAAACCAGACTAGGGCATTTTAGGGGTAGCATTAAAAGAATAACATAGAAACAAGAGCAGAATAAATATACCAAAAAGATTAAATCAGCAAGACAGCATACAAGAAAAGACAGAAAAAATATAGAATTTAAATTTGTTCTCAAAACCTGATTTGATGTTTGTATTTTTACCTATCTGGCTAGTCACATTCAGTTGGGTTATTTTGGTTTGGTTTGGGCTTCTTTTATTCTTATCCTTTTTTGTTCCTTCTCTTTCCCTTGTTTCATAATCAAACAAGAGCATGAAGAAAATCTGATGTGGCTACATTTCGTTGAACAAGAAAAAGAAAAGTGCATTTTCCTCACAGGTTTTCATATAGTTTGTCAAGACTGGGAAGCATGACCTGCTAGAATTATTTTTTTTTTAATAGACACTATGACTAACCATGGAGAAAGGAAGAATCATAAAAAAAAAAAAAAAAGAAATCATTATTTAAAGTTGAAGTCTAATGTCACATTCCCTGTGTCCTCTTTTTCACTGCATTTTTCAGCACTGAACTGCCACGCTGCACAAGTTTTGTAACCCATACATGATCACACAGTCTATGGCATCCCAGGTTACAAATGTTCATTCTCACAAACTACACGTGAATGGAAGACACGGACTGGATGACAAAGGAGAAAGCCAAACACATTGAAGAATGATGTTTTCCACCTAGGAACAAATTCCAATAAGTGAGCACATAAATCTGTAACTGCAACAGTGGGAGCCATGAATTGTTGATTTTTTCGTTTTGTCAGTATTAATATAAACCACAATTCCAACAGCCTTTGAACGAATACTTTTAAAATACAATATTTCTAAGAGTTAATTCTGATTGCATCATTCCAAAAAGCTTACAAAACCATCAATTTTCCATGAGCTTGACAGTAACTAATAAGGTCTTCATACATATTTTCACTAGTTAATTGAGCTTATCACCAGGGAGAAAATATTAAGATTTTATAGAAACTATAGTATGAGAAAGATGAGGAAGAATAGAAAGTGTTATGGCTACATAATGAAACTTTTTAAGAAAGATTAGGTTTTCACCTAAAAGAAAAAAAAAGTAATCATATGCTAAAAAAAAATAAGACAAAGAGAAATATTTTACCTTGAGGAGTTCTTACTGTAGTAGAGTCAGTAAGTCTGAAGATAAAGCATGCAAAACTTGCAAGGGGAATTTTATGGACTGAGCTGTGTAGTAGGAAGTCATAACAATCTCTGAATAAGGTCAAACCAGGATATTTCTGCGATGTAAAAAAAAACCAAACATGCCCTGCTAATCTCTTGAATACCTCAAAGTCAATAAAACAGCGGTACAGGCTAAAAAGAGGAAACTAAAATAAAACCCCATCCTTAGGGAGTCTTTAATATTTCAGATTAGTCAGATGAGTATCAACTATGTAAATAATTAAGAAGAATGAGTCATCAGTTCCAAGATTTTTACATATAACATTACAGAACTCATGTATCTGATGTAACTATATCCCCAACACTGGTTAAGTTAAAATGTTCTATTTAGAAGTGGGAGGAAGCTAAAGTGAAGTTTGTGTTATTTTTCCCCCCCTTGTTAAAATTTTCAATGAAATTAAAGGCATGAAACCTTTATGGTCAATTAGAGTTTTATTGAATTTATTGTACTAAATTTTTGAACTTACTGACTTATTTTGCAATTACCAAATTTGTCTCCAAGCATTTTCTGCAAATTAATTAAGGGCCAAATATCAACAGTAAAAAAGCTACTATAAAATTCTTATTAACTAATCAAAACAAAGTAATTAAGGTCACAAGAGAAGAATTACTTAATGAATCAATATATTAGCAAATTATTATTTTATATCCTAAATTAAGACATCACATTATAAATCAATCTCAGGGTCATCGGAAGAATGAATTACATAATTTTAATTCAGCATAAAAAAACTGTCTTCTTTTAATCTAAATCCCAGACAGTATTCTAGCCAGAACAGTAATCCTGACCTAAAGGACACACATTGCCTTTCGGATTCTTTTGCTCAAGTGAGGTTTCCCAGAGCAAGCAGTGCAATCAATTTAGTTGGTCTTAAAGCACCCAAAATAGCTATTCTAGCTCAGCACTGCAGTACTTTCTTCTCACATTTCTGCCCAGGAGTGAGTATTCTCTTCTTGCTCCCCCTTGTATACTGCATCACTAATCATGTACAAGAGCCTCATCTGGGGTGACAAATAAACTGCTCTTGCAGTACAATATGTCAGATTCCAGTAATCCTTCTTTAACTTTTATTATGATAAATGGTGATAAATGACTTTCAAGTGTCAGTTGTGAGGTTCCTGAGAAATATTCAAGGTGCAACGTAATTTGTGCACATATATCTCTATAGTTGGTTGTAACATCTGTTTTAATAAAAAACCCCAACAAACAACAAATCCTAAATGAACCAGGTGATATCCTCAACAGACCCTTGTCCTGACACGTTACAGGAGTTTGAAGTAACCTCAAGGGTTAACCAGATAGCATCACTATTTATTTCTTCTCAGTAGTCTCCTGAATGTTGCAGTGAATGTACGGAGCAGTTGCAGCATGGAATAGGTATGTATGGAGGGCCTCGGTTTTGCACAGAATTAAATAAAAATAATAATCTATGGAAATAACCACAGGACATCATCTACATTTAAGTATGTTATAATATGATATGTGTTATTTTGGGTAAAGATCCTATTTTTACTGGGGTCTCATTTCTTCATTGCTGGTAAAAGCAGTATTTCAGTGAGCAGATTGTGTTGTAGGATGCTATTTCCTCCGTTTCACGTTCACAGCTTTTGCAGTAAGGCTTCCTTGATCTCATAAACATTACTGGCAGTTGTAAGTAAATCAAAGGTTTACGGGGACTATTGAGGGGAAAACATATATGCTTAGACAAGAAGAGGAAGGTGGGTATGATTCCTGGTCCAAAGAGCTTACAATTTAGATGTTATACTTGATCTACTGGAACGGTTTTGCTCCAGCAGTTGTCCAGTGTGCAGCACGCACAAAGCACTGCTAATCCCGCCCCAGCAGGGCAGCTGTTCTCCTGCAGCAGACAATCCCAGGCACAGTTCACTTCTCAAGTGAAACAGCAAAAAAACTATTTTTCCAGCATAACACATTCCATGGCAATGGCTTTTTTGGGCACATCTGTGTAGGTCAAGCTCACCTACCTCTGACTTTGCTGCACATAACCCTGTGGAATTCAGTCACGGTGAGAAACGTATGCAGATTGAAAAAAATTTGCAGAAAACAAAAGGAAACAGTGAAAGGATTATAAAAGCAGATTAACACCGCAGAGGTCACATCTGACAGACAGTTACTCAAATATTATACAGTCATGACACAAAAGAAGAGTCTTCCTTCCTAAAGGGCACCTCTGAAGATGTTTTGCGGAATTATTTTCAAAGGAGGAGTTAGGATATTCAGTAAAATAAGAAATACATAAGAAATCAACTCCTAGACTCTTTTAATTCAGGTTCCAAAAAGAGTTGCAGTACATATAGTTGTTTTAGCTGTTTTGGGCTTGCACAGTCTGTAATGCCTCTGACTTTGTAAGAAAACAAACAAAACCATTCTAGGCATTTTCTCAGAACATGAAATAGATTAATTTCTTTCTGATCTAAAAAGCATCTAAAAATGGAAAAGTGGAAAAACTTTGGAGACTATAAAGGCTGCTATCTTTTCTTTGAAATCTTGCTGGTTTGTTAAAACAAAACAAAAACCCCCAAAAAACCCCAAACAAAAAACTCTGTCAGAACAAAGGCTTCTAAGTACAATTTTAAAGGAATAATATCTTTGATAGTTTGTAACCCCCTAGAGAGCAAACTTACTTTTCCAGCGTTAACAGATTGCTCATCCATCCTTCAAAGGAGTAATACATGGCTTAACCTTAGACTTCATCATTGTGATTACAATACTTAATCAGAGCCAAGAACCCTTTACAGTAAAGGTTTCAACAGAAATTGTGGTTATAGGTGGCATATTTTGTTAAAAAGTACTGATTAGCACAATTTTGAAATGCAGTGGTTTCTGAAAAACAGGTTAAATTGGAAACTTAAGATTCACTGGCAGTCATATTTAGTTTTTTTAAATATAAAAATAAATGAAACAATGTCAAAACAGGAAAAAAATGGTACCAACAGGTTTCATGTAGAACTGTGACATGTAAAACATCTGCAATTTTAATTTAAAATGTTTCTACATAATTTTCAGACATAAATCACCCATTTTCACAGCACTGAAGCCTGTGAAACTGGAGGCTTTCCAGCTATACTGGCAGAAAGTTCAACATGAACAGAAAGTTGTACTTCTTCATGCATTATACAGTTATGTTATGGAACTTCTTCCCAAGAGACAGTCATACAGATCAAAAAGTTATAAGACAAAGATGAAAAGTAAAAAAAAAAAAAAAAAGAAAAAAAAAAAAAAACCAAAACTTTCCAGACATATTAAATGCAGAGGACTTTAGAAGTCCCCAAGAAACACACTGTTTGGTACTGGAATATGGGGGAAGTGCCAGTAAGATGATTTTTATGTTCTTTCACACCTTCCTTAAACACTGTCAAAGCCAGTCACTGGATTCAAAGTGCAGAGAATCTTTTGCATCAACTCCTCTAACACCCTAAAGCAGAATCAAAGCAAAGCTAAAACCAGGGCTGAAAAATATATTAAATTATTGTTTTCTACTCATGTGTTCATAATAGGGTGGTAAATGTTCAAGATACTTGCAAGTTTAATTTCAAGAAGCAGAAAAGATGCATTTTATGTAACTGAGAAAACTAGGATCCACTTGTGGAAAAGTCAGATAATGGTTAAAAGTCAGATGTAGTCAGGTCATATTTGTAATCTCAGTCTAACCTTTTAAACTTGAGCTTCTCATCAAATTTCCATATTTTTAGATGATTTCTTTACCAGCTCTAAATTTCCTACAGTGGGAAAAAAGCCAGCTTCTACTTGTTTTATGAATTCACCTTTCTAAATCTGACTTCTCCCATAGTGTTGACTTCTGAAAGAGTATTCTAAAGGGTTAAGCAATTTTTAAAATACAGAAGAATCTCTCCTTCTTCTCAGGAATAGATGTGCCAAGTCAAAAATAAGACAGAGTGAAAAGATACTACTGATCTATAGGATAATATTAAGACTGCCTAGCTTAGTTGTCATGACAAATTTGACGCGTAAATTCAAGCCACTAATTAGTCTTTACACCGCAAAAGTGCTGATTAAGTGGTTCACTGTGCAAAAAGGGCACTGCCATTCCTCCCCCTCTCCTCCCTGTGTGATCCTATCTGCTCATTGTTATTAGCTCTGGTACTTGCCTGACTGCACAGTAAACTGACTTAACCATCAACATGAAGAGGGTGGGGAAGGGTAGCTGGGACGGGAAAAAAAAATAAATCATTTTCTATGCTGAAGTGGTTTTTCTGCAGGTTACTGAACTGATCTCGTTGTGCACATGAGCAGAACAACAGAACTAGCACAGAACATGTGGTGGGATTATACGGCCGGAAACAGAGTTGAGAGGAGGCACTGGTGAATGGTGAGGCAGACAGAATGGACCCGTATCCACAGGGCATGGATATCCTAGTTCCTTGTAGCCCAAACAAAAAAAGCAATTATTGTGATATTTAAGACACACTACACATTTTATATAATGCATAGAATCATGTATTCAAGGATTCTAATCATAGAATAGTTTGGGTTAGAAGGGGCCTTTAAAGGTCATGAAGTTCAACCTGCCTGCAATCATCAGGGGCATCTTCCACTAGATCTGGTTGCTCAGAGCGCCATCCAGCCTACCTTGAATGTTTCCAGGCATGGGGCATTGTCCACTCTCTGAGCAGCTTGTTCCAGTGTTTCACCATCCTCATTATAAAAAAATCCCTTTTCTTATTTCTAATCTAAACTGATCCTCCTTTCATTTAAAACCATTACCTCTTGTGCTATTGCAATATGCCCTAAAATACAAATAAAATATAGATAAAAGTCTCATCTCTGCTGGAATAAATTGATTTTAAAAACAAAAATATACATTTTTTTACTCTATACTTAAAAAGACTCCATTGAAGAGTCTAGAAGACATATTTTAGAGATGTTTGAACAGCAGATTCAGTAGAGAGGGTGAGCTCATACTGAAGGGCTCATACAAGCACGTGACTTACATTGGCATGTACAGTGAAATGAGTCAACACAGTCAATGAGAGTACCTAAATAATCCCCTATAAAAAAAGTGAAATAAAACCTATAAATAAAAGTATGCTATGTTGAAACATATTCTTACTTGGATTGTTTACAAATACATATAAGAGAATGACTAGCAAAATAAAATAAAAATTAACCATTGCCTTATTAATCTGGTGGATTTATTATTTGGGATTTTTAGTATTGGCAATTTTAAGTTTATCCTGTTTTCGAATCTATTTTTACTTTTACATATATACATAAAATGTAATGTTTAGTAGTATCTTAGAAGGTTTCATGGTTTTGGTCACAAAAATATCCTTAAAAAATCAGTTCTTTCACAGTCTCTAGTGTCTCATCTAAAGATCTTCTCCAAGACAGTTTTATACTTGACACGTTAAGTGCAAAATGTCAAAAATCCTTCAAAATCATATCACACATTTAAGGAAAAATAGATTGGAAAACAAAAGGCCAAGCAGCAGTACTGCAAAGAAGGTTCTGATACACAGACTGAACTATGCACTGTACAAACTGACCCTGCTCTGTCAAATGTGATGAGCCACAGGAGAACTCTCCACTAGATTACTCTGACAAGTTTTAGTCAAATAAAGACACATAAAATTAGGCCAAGCTGAGAGTATGACAAGAAAATTAATAAGCTTAGAAAATGTGATTTGTAAGGAAGGGCTGAGCTTAGGGAAAGAAAAAGGATGAAGATACAGGGGAACAGTATTCAAGTGTTAGAAATTATATTACAAAGAGAATGAAAAATTTAAGGGTTTCCACATCTAAGGCAGTATGAGAAGTAATTGGCTTACCTTTTAATACAGGAAACTTGGGTTAGGTACTGGGAACCCCCTGTCAGTGTGAGCTATTAAATTAATCTAGCATAAGGTAAACACATAAACTAGGGAAAGTGTTGAGCTCTGAGCAAGAAAATTTCTGAAAAATAGATATTATTCTTGCTACTCATCTCTGCAGCCTTGAAACTAAGCAAGAATCCTTCTTGACACTGACTCCAGCCACACGCTTCTGATGTTCTAAGGCCGTATAGGGTTATAACCCAGAGTTACTTCAAAAAAGCTGGAAGAACTGAGGAAGGCTGGGGAAATCCCAACTTTTTAATAAGGAAAAATATAAATCACAAAAAGAAGAGTATACAATATTATTGTTCTCTACATTAAAGAAATTGAACTTCTAGCTGAGTAATAAAAGAAAAATTCTAAATTCTTCTCGTCTCAGGTGGGAAACTAAGCTTTGTGTCCAATATATTTGAGAGAAATATATTGCAATATATTACATTTTCCAATAAACCTTTGCTCTCTTCAAAAAGAATCAATAAGCCATAGCCATTTTTATTCATTTTTTATCATTCTGCTCTTCACAGGGACTGCTATTCTTTTTTCAATTTCAGTGGCAAAGCGGACTTCAAGTTAAATTTTATTCATGAAGAAATCCACAAAACTGTAACTTTACATATATTTTTTCATAATAATTTATATGTGCATGTGTACCTATATAATATTTATATATGTATGTTCTATGGTCACACTGAAAACAAGTTTCAGCTAAGAACTCCAACTTAAAATTGAAAAACAGTTTTAATGATGGATGATAAGCAGCTGCTTGTTATCTCCAGAGATAAACATACTTTTCACACTAGAGAGAAAAGAAGGAGTCATGAAATAAACCAGTTCTTGCATATGCTTTGCACCTGGGAATGATGAATGTAATGTGATGAAAAGTCACTATGTTAAATACTGGACAGAAAGGAGGTGGCAGACTCCCAAGTCTAATGGAAGTTCGCATCTTTTCATAGGCTTTGCACTATTTCATAGTGCAAATATTTCATATAGAATCATAGAATGGCTTGGGTTGGAAGGGGCATTAAAGCTCATATAGGTCCAGCCACTCTGCCATGAGCAGGGACACCTCACTCTAGAACCTGTTGATGAGAGCTCCATCCAACCTGGCCTTGAACACTTCCAGGAATGGGGCATCCACAACTCTGGGCAAGAATTTCTCCATTTATCTAATCTAGATCTACTCTCTTCAGTTTAAAGCCATTATCTCTTGTTCTATCAATATAAAATCTTGAAAAAGTCCCTTGGCAGCTTTCAGCTCACTAAAGTCTTTGTAGGACTCTATTTGTTTCCTCCCAAGACAGTTTATAATTACTCATTAAAAGATAAAATAAAAATTAAGAAGTTCTAAGGTCTCTGTAACAACCACTTTATTCTTCTTTTATTTCTGCATTCTCAAATTTTAAAACACTGTCTTGCTTCTGTAGACATTAATTTTTCAGGAATGATGGACGTGTGTGTATTTGACCAAAAAGTCAAATTTAAAGAGCAAGATTATTCTTAGCTCTCTGTGGCTATGCAAGAAGATTAAGTGGATTTATTCAGAAGAAAGACACAGCTGTAGCTCCAATACCAGTTCAGTCAGGGGAAGACAGGGAGCCCAGAGGAAAGTGCACCACTGCCCTCATATACAGTTCTTCAAGTAGGTTACAGCCTTAAAACTGCCACGACAACAGCTGTAGATTTCTAAGCTTTATGTAGCAGACTTGCCATTTGATTTTTCCTAAGGGCACAACACAGTTCCAAAACTAACATTAAGTTGTGACGTTGCTCAGTATTTACTTCACTGTTTATTAAGGGATTGTTATTCCCTTTATGAGCGATTAACAGAGAAATCATTAATTGTGAAGAACCATAAGAGTTGCACACCTGAGCCCAGGCTTACAGGACCACAACACCTGTCATTGACACACATGATGAGAATATTTTACTAGTTTTAAAATACTTTTCTAAGGTTATCTAAATCCTTAGTAAATAGTTCTGGGAAGACAACAACAATGCCTGCAAGAACATGAAACAGCTTAGCTAAATGACTAAGAAGAATGGCAAATGAAATATAACAAATCTGATTTCACTTGAGGTTAAATGTGAGACCACTGATCATCCCTTTAAGGGATGAGACTAATTGTTTGTGTTGCAATATATTATTCTCTGTGTATCCGTCAAAGAATTCTTTAAAAAGGAAGGTCTAATCTTAGGGTAGTTATTTCAAAGAGGAAAATATGCCCATTTTAGTTTTTCTAATATGAAAGAAGAGTAAGTTGTTCAAAATAGAGAGTGAACAGTGCAAATTAATACCCCAGTGTCGTGGGTTTCTCTGATTAGTTTTTTTTTTTTTTTTTTTTCTAAGAGGAAGATTGGCTTCTTTTGGAAACCTCTGGAAGTTTCCCTCCCCCCTATAGA
>JAWWMO010000138.1:56578273-56595527 GCA_035047845.1 Dendrocincla fuliginosa | reverse complement strand
ATCTCAGTCATCACAATGATTTGTTTTCATTGGTATGTCTGTATTCCTGATGCCATCAAAATTAGTAATAAACACTGGAATTATGCAAATGAAACTCTACTTTCAAAGGCCATGGCGTTTCCATCCATAGATGTGCCCATCTCAAGTGACTTGTAATACTGAAATTTTGAAGTCATACACGAAGCAGAGCCTAATTCCTCAGAAATTCATGGGGCAAATGTAACATTCTGAGGTTCACCAAACAAAATGAGACAGCACAATGTCAGATCTGAAGACCATTTCACAGATCAAAGACAATCATTGCCGTTGCTAGTTCACAACATTCATCACAGTGAACAGTGTGACAATATCAGTGTGTATTAGAACAATGTAATCATATTTTTTTTTACTGTAATCTGTTTACATAGGCTGCTGTCTGAAACTACGCTGCCATCACAGAGGTTTTACTTCACTTTTACATTATTAAAAAAAACTGTTAAAAATTTTATTTTTGAATCCTATGTGCTTTCTGCTGTCAGAATTTTTGGTATACTTGGCTTGTATTTCAGTGTTGCTTTTTTTTCCCAGTTCACCAAGTAGCACTGTAAAATTTTATTTTCATTCTGTAATGCAATGTGGCCCAGTGCTAAGCTCGGAACTGTAACAGTCCGGAAACAGAATTTAAAATTCCAAGTCACAGTTCTGCAGGAGTGTTCAGAAACAGAGAAACACTGTAAGATTTATTCTTGGTAGATTAACCGTATGGCACAGAAAGAGTAAAGTCAGAACGAGGGAAGAAAAGCGAAGTGCAGAGTGCACTTGTAGAGAAGTCTGACTGAGAAACAAATTTGCACATAATGGAAGACAAAGCATGAAGGATGCCGAATGCAACAGCACAGAGGGTTCGTGGTGCAGGAGTGCAATGTGAAGAGAGTAAAGAAAATGTTTAATAACATTGGAAGTTCATGTCCATTTAAGAAAATATATTACCCAGCTTGTACATAAGACACAAGTAACTGTCTGATCAGCATTATCTTGTCAAAACCTGCCTTGATTCTTTACCTCAGCTAAAGTGGCAAAGAATTTTGTCAATAAAGAACAAACAAATATAAGTTGCCTACCATTTCTAGTTTCAAACATCTTTAAGACCTTACTGGACTGCTTAACTTCTATTTGAATTATGGTATCAGTCTGGAGCTCTGAGCCAGACAGTCCTTAATTAAGGGGCCCCGCTGGATAACTCTTGCTCAGTATGAACTGAGGTTTCAAAAGCAGCTCCAAAATAAACAACATCAATTTACCATACCGTGAAAATTATTTTCTCTTTTCATAAAGAAGTATAATATGGTAGGCTAAGCTAATTTTAAAGTTTGCTCGACAATAAGATGAAAATTATAGCAAATTAGTATATAAAAAGACTCCCCAAATCATATCAAATAATATCTCTGTACCTGGAAAGAAACACAACCCAGCTTGTTCAGTTTATCAAACAATTTATTTAGCCAAGTATAGAAATATGAATAATTTATTTGTTCTGATTGCAAACTCATGTTTTTCTCAATGAAGTATCTCAGCAGTTGGACAAGGAGATATTTAGCCATAGTCTGGGATTACAGAAATTGAATCGGCTTTGAGCACAGAATATTAAAAGAAATTGCTAGCTAAAGAATATATTTCCAAACAGCTTAGAGAGCTTTACTTGAGGTCAATGCACTTCATTTTATGACAACATAAATAAGATGCAGGAAAAAAATTTGTGATTTCTGTGACTGCTTTCTAAAACTATACTTTGGATTAAGTAGTTTATAAAATATAATGAAGCAACTGTCCAATATATTGCTGCAGAAAGAAATCTCTGGACTTTTTGGTACAAATATATGTGCATAATATAAAAACTTATTTATTCCAAAACATCACTAACGGCTAAAAAAATGTATATGATTAGAACAAACACAAAATTATGTTTTCCATCTTTTTCTCCCTTTTATTTTTATGTTGTCATTGCAAGTTATCAAGACACTGACTCCAAATTTTTTAATATTAAAATTTAATAAAACATTCATATGCTGACATTCTTTAATGACAGAGATTTCAAAGTCTAAGCCTCCAAACTTTATGGCCATTTTCATTTCTTAGTGCAAGGAACTAGGAACTCAAATCTAAATGATCATTCCTTTACCAAAACCACAAAGATTTGTCCTATCCATCTCTATTAAGCAGGAATGCTTTTTCAACTGGTTCCCAAAAAATTCCAGATAATTCTCTTGGTCTATATAATGTAGCCAAAACCCTTTTTCATATCAGCTGAGAAATAAAGATGATAATTCTAAATCAAGTCAACACGTAAGGCTTTTCATTCAAGAAGTTACCTCCTTTCTCTGAGATTCTTACAAACCCTCTTCTTTTGATGCTTTTGTGGTGGGTGATTGAGATATTGTGACTAGGTTCACAATCGCTTGCTTTGCTTCTCTCCCACTGTCTTCAAAAAGATACGGATTTAGACAGAAAACTCAGGTTCAGCCTAGGAGAAATGCCGAACACCTAATTTTGGCTGTTACATGAAATTTGGAGATTTTTCTCTCTTCTACTGGGTTCTTTCTGAATGTATCTCTTTGCCAGATTCATAAACATGGCAAAGGCAAGTCTGCCTCAACTCTACTTCACTATTTCTGCTTCATCATGGCCAAAGAGATTGTATCACCTCTCTACAGGTTTTTTTTTTTTACTTGATTTTTTTTATCACTATGTGCTCATTCAGAGTAACAGCACAAGGGCAAGCATCTGGATGTGATAGAAGTGGTAGACTACGTATACTAATGAAAAGTATAGTGCATGTCTTACAATAAAAGCTCCATGTTCACCAGCAGTTAGCAAAGAAATCACAACTACTCAAAAGTAATGCTGTCTCTAAAGATATAAACAATCTGGGACCCAGCTGTAAAGAAACTTCACCCCTTTTTATAGCCACACAGCTGAAACAACAGGTTAATTCAGCTAGGTCTACCCACGCATAAAGTTACCTTAACATTCAACTAATAAACAGTAATACTTCCTTACCAACCTTTACTCCTTGGGACATTTCCCTCTCCACCGTTCACCTCAAGCTGATAAACCATTTTGTGTCAATGAAGTCTGAGATCAGCATGAAGTGCTTAGGATGCATAAATTGTACTGTGCTCTGGGCTAGACTCAGTGGTTTTAAATGAGTACTCCAGCAGACATTATGAAAGAACTCACATAACTGCTTTTGCCATTATCATTTTCTGTAATGATTTCTGTTGTGACTGATTAGCTCCATCTTATTGAGAGATATGGAAATCATTTCAAATTTCTGTGTGGAGAGTGAAAGCGTACTGAGATGAGAGAAATGTAACTGAAGAAAATTGAAGAAAGAAGAGGGAAAGCTTGCTGTCATGCTCTTAAGTGTTATTCATCATATGCTTTCAGGGTGTCTTTGGGATAAAGGCAAAAACTTCTCAGTGGAAATTCACTTCTTACAAACATTAAAACCAAAAGCTTAAAACTTCCAGGGGAATTGTGGGGGAAACAGTGAGCAGCTGAGGCTTCAGCAGGGATCTCAGATACCTTTAAGATACTGTCTCCTCCTCCACACTTAGGACATTCCTCAAGGTGAGAACCAAGTGACAGTGACTAAGGATGGGCTTTCCTCGTGCATTTCTAGGAGCCAAGCACTTGCCCAGGAAAATGTACTCACCGTAATGCTGCGGAAAGGGGCATTTGCTATGCCCCAGCACCCCCTAGTGATGGATGGCTCATTTGAGGTTTTGAACAAATTCTGAAGGGCTTAGCAGACCATGGTGAGACTGTGGTGACTGTGAACTCATCGTCAACTTATCAAATGTGCACTCAGAATCAGCTAAAATGAATCCACTGCCAGCAGCCAAGGCAGCTGTGTAGATCGCTTCATGACCAAGTACAAACTGAAGTGTCAAGGGCTCCCAACTACACTGATCTCACCAGTGCAATCAGGATGGTCTAGACACAGCCTGAAACTTCTGAACTGTTTTGTTGTATAATGCCATTATTGTCAAGACATGCTACACTGACTTCAGAGACTAACAATTTAGTAAGTTAAATGTCAAGTGCAGTGTTTAAGGAAACCAATGAGGAGAAAGTAGAAAAGCTGGCAATACATAATGTGAGACTTAGAGTAGTGTGGCAGATAAAAAGCATCATGTCACTCAAGATAAGTTCCCACAGGGTAAAGTTCCCTTTATCTTATGTGCTGGCACTGCAAGTTAAAAAAAACCCCACTGACATTAAATGCTATTTTATTTACATCTGCATTTGTTTCTGGTTTCTTATCTGCAAGACAACAAACAGAACTGTAGAACTACCACTAGTCCAGGCTGAAAAACCTGGAAGTGCTCTAATACCCTGTAACTCTACAGCCAATTTTCATTAACATGTGTTATCAAAAGTGAAGAAATAACATGCTGCAGATTGACTCTCCACCTCTGCCCTCACTACAATGCAGACATTAAGCTTTCTCTGACATCTTCCATCTTTCAACACTGGTTGGATTTAACACTTTCAAAAATTTTAACTAGGGAAAACATTGAGCTGAAAGTGGGAGCTTTTCTCTAGTTCATCTTTGAAGACCAACCAGATGGGTTCTTTGCTTAATCTCCTGATAAGTATGGACTTCTAAAATTGCAGCTAAGACAAACCATTTGGATGCAGTAGCTTTTATTCCCACTGCATTATTTTAAGCCAAGAAAGCAAATTACACATTATACCTTCCACTAAGAAAAAAAACCTTTGACAGTGGCCTGTAACAGCAGTTCTTCATTCTGCTGGTGAAAAACGAACCACCAGAGAAGCCCTGAAGACTGAGGGGGAGGAATGCAAATATCCACTTCCTACAAGGAGACAGAAAACTTTTCCCTTTGACAGAAAAAGCCCAAGAAACAAAAAGCTGACCAAGAAATTTAGGAGCTGTTGGTACGTACATGGCAGTCAGTGGGTTGGTTACCTTGGTACACTAAAAGTTGAACAGAGGTTGGCGGAGTATCACCACAAAAGTAGTACTGGCTACAGGGCTCAGAAGCTGAAGTTAACTAGAATATTTTGCAACAGCTGTATGATAATAGCCTGAAAAGTTATCAAAATATATTAGTGTGAAAGTTATGTAGAGATGGATTATACTACGGTTGGTAAGTAGAGAGGTCTTGAATTATATGCATGTATTCCAGTAACAGAGATATTGACTAAATTTGCCATTGAACTGACTATTTATTTATTTATGGTGTTTTCATAGTGGGCATTTTAAGATTCAGTGAAGCAAGTAAAACATTATTCCCTTATCTGCTCTCTGAGATTCCTTAGCATATCACAGATAATAAGGTTATTTGCATTGTTTCTTGCTGCTGTTACACATACCTGTTTCCTTCCTCGATTTTAGCCTTTTTGATTGTGTAACATTAAAGCAAAAACATCACAGAGAAAAAAAAATCAAACAGAAAACCAGAGAATTAATGAAACATCTGGCATAAATAACTTCTAGAAAGTTGTGGTACTACTGGCAAAGATTGTGGGTTGTTGCAGCTCAGACGTGATGGGATGAAGCTGTACATTCACAAAACATTATGTGATGTAGGACCCAGCTGGTATTAATGGAAGAGCTAAAGCTGCCTTATCCTTTTCTGGCTCAATAAATCAGAGCCTGAGTTAGACTAATAAAAAAGAAAAAGCTATTTTCCAGGCAGCAAGCATAGTTACACAGCAGGTTTGCCAAGTCTTCCAGTCTAAAAGGCATAAACAATGAGAAACTCTTCCCCAAGATCATTTGTTTTAACCCTTTTTATCTGATTGTGTAGCAATTCAGCACTTGTAACACATTTAGTCCCATCCTTTATTATCTCAGCACTCATTTTACTGCATACACTTGTAAGCTGAAGAAGCTGTGTTTCAAAACCTACTGACTTCTGCAGTATGTTAGGTACACAAAATTCTGCTTAAAAAATAAAATTGTATTAAAAACATAAATGACCACTTCAACAATGTTCTCCAGCCCTCCACATGATTTGAAATCAAAAGAAAACTTCATGTTCCATCCATGTATAAGCAGGTCTGCTTTTATATAACTAGGTGTGAATATCTATTATTTTTATCTAAGCATACGCTTTCAGCACTGATTGCTCTTTAATTAATTTTCTTCTAACTTTTCAAGAAATAACTTTAGTAGTTTCCCTGAGCCTCGGAGCTGCAACAGTGAACACTAGAAACGTACATGATTAATGAGAAGTACTAAAATTGTTACCTCAGAAACAGAGTCTTGAGTTTATTTCACGGAACAGAGAAAAGTTAAACTATATCCACAGGCAGTGGTATACACCGAGCAGATGTAAAGTGTTCAGCTCTCACTTCCATCCAGTTCTTGGCTTCTGTGCTGAAGATTTCAAGATTTCTAGTTAAGGACAGATGTTCATTAAAAGTTGGACTGACAGCGCCACCTACTGTCCCAGGGGCAATTCAAATGCATCTAACTTGCAACTACTCGAAATCTAAATTGCATCTAATCTAAATTGCAACTAACCCACTTCATTTGCAAGCCTTTCTGTCTTTTACTGCTGTTAGCATGATAAGCATGTGTATTTCAAGAGGCATTTAATACCCAAACACTAGAGATCACGAGTTGCTCTTGCTGTTTGTAGCTGCCTAGCCTTTGAGCCGAGCCTGACCCGCAGTGCCTGCACTGCCTGGACCTGTGCTGGTTCCCAACCTCCCTCACAGCTGCGATGGGAGCCAGGCTGCAGGACAGGCCAGGACCCAGGCACCCAGTCAGAGCTCAGTCAACCTTCCCTCTTAGACCTAGAGCTGGTCTAAGCATCCCTTTAAGTGGAAAAAATTATGTTGGTTTTATGCAAATCCTTTGTCTTGCAATAACCTGAGCAAAGCAAGAGCCGGATCAGATCCACCTGCTCTGCTGTAAAAGAATCACAGAGAGCTGCAGTTCTCTCCCTCAAGATAGGTGAAAGCTCATTTTCATTCAAATCTCTGTTGTGGTGCTTTAATTGTTCTTAACTGACTGTGAAGGTCAGTGCAAAATATTGTACTATCATGACTAAATATACAATGTTTTAAGATGAGCACCTACCAATTAGCTTAGAGCAATATGTACATTTTCTTATGTCTCAGCTTCGTGTCTGCAAGAAGGCAAACAGTAACTCATTTATTTTGTTGAAGCTCCAAGGGACAGCTCTGCAAAGACCAATAAAGAGCAATCTTACAGTTTACATGTTTTTTCTATGTTATCTATAAATATTGTCTATACTGCAGCCCCTGTAGTGCCATAAATTAGTGATTCTATATTAAGAACACATTCTACCAGAACTTGAAAGTTTCCTTCTAATTAGAAGAATGACAAATCTAAGAAAACATTAAAGCCTCTGACTTTGAACACATGGCTGTACAGAGAAAACTAGTCCAATACTTGCTAGCTAACTTGGTTTTTTTTTCCTAAAGAAAAAGAACTAAAACTATAACGTGACAAAATTGCCATGGTTACTCACTCTACTGAAGAGGGATACGAACTAACATATAGCCTAAAGAATAAACATTTTACTGCTCTAATTGTACAGAAATGAGTAAGATTCATTTTAAATGTGCCTTAGGGTTCCTGCAAGTCATGGTCTCATAAATTCAATCTTAAGTACAAAGCCAGAACATTTTACTCTCCATCAAAACACCAAAGGAAAAACAATTTATTATCATTCAGAGCTTTCAAATTCAAGTCAACTTCAGAAAGGAAATATATGACAGGTTAAGACTAAAAAGGCACTGGAGAGCTTAAAAAGCTAAAAAGAGTAATACTCCAGAGAAATTACTCTTCAAGCTTTTTAATTTCTAAGGAAAACCTACACTCATTCAAAGCCATTGACTTCAAGGTTCTCTTTAACTGAATTGTCTTGTAATCAGTGACGACCCAAGTACTGTTTTCTTGCCATGAATTATTTCTTAGAACTGTTACAAAAGTGATAACTCGTTCAGACTATCTGTATGAATACTTAATTGCTCTGTTGTTCAGCAGTGGGCTGAATATCAAAAGGACACTCCCCAGAAAGAATGGGTGCAACCCAGAAATACACATATTCTATAGCACATTAGAGAAACATGATCAAGTGATTTCCTTTGCAATCTTTATTAGGGATGAATTTTGAATCTAACTACACGAACAATTTCTATCTTTGAAAGAGGTTTTCTCATTATTTTGTTTGGCTACGTCAGGCAGGTGCACATAGTAGAAGCTAAAAATAAATACACTGTTTTCAATAAAGTGTAGCTAAGCCTTTTAAAGTCTGAAGTTCAATGGATTTTAGCAAGGGAGACACTTATTTATGTTCTTTTCCACCCACACTGATTTTATGCAAATTAAAAATATAATTAAAGTGCTGGTTTTTTCGACTAAATTCAGCTTTGTTTATAATTCTTTATATAAGACCTTTGAACGAAAAAAAAAAATATTTGGAAAGACAATGCTGGAGTTTTCTTATCACAAACCCTTCCCTAGAAGAAAATAAAAAAGTGAAATATAGGCATGTAAGAGAATTGTTTATGAATGTAACAAAATGCACAAAGATTGCCAGTGTAAGTTATCCCTGCAGACATTCCTTTCTTTGTCATTTAGTATACTCAGAAGCAAAACTGCTCTACAGGAAGCATTAAAAAGAAGTGGAAAATCTTAATACAAAGAGGAATTTATGATACAGTGCACTGATACGGGATGCACTTATAACATTTATGAGTTACTTTTCTGTAACTATGAATTCAAATCAATTCTACCTGGCTTTGCAATCCAAAGAAACAAATGCTTTGTTTTGGTTTGGTTCTTTTTTTCTTGACTGAAATTTATTTTCCTCACTCAACACCCTCTATTACCCAGTTTTAGCAGGGATCAGGACAAATATATAGCATGAAAAATGGAGGTGGTTAGGATTAGGTGTGCTTAGAATGACAGGAGCATTTTAAACCTGTGTAAAACACAGTGAAGTCACACTCATGGTCCGAGTGGACTTATTTCCATGTTAAATATCTTTTTGTTCTTGTCAGAAGTAATTCAAGGAACGGCAGGTCACTGATAATTAAGTCGGTATTTGATTTCAAGCACTGAAGTGAGTGAACATCAGAAGGAGTTCTTAAAATTGAAATGATTCCAGTTGCCACAGATGACTTGTTCTTCACAAGAAACATCTGATGCCGGCACAAGAATGGAAATGTGGGTCTAGTGCTTGGTTATGTGGAAGGTTATGGAAATGTGGAAGGTTATGGAAAGTACTCATAGCTACCACTTCGTTCTCCTTTCTAACACAGTCCTCTGAGAAGGAAAACAACATAATAGACCAAGGTAGAACATTCTTCATTTATTTTTGCTTTTTTATCTTTTATTTAATGTTCCTCCACCTATCATTAGATGAAAAATAATTTCATAAAACACTTCATAATTACTGACTGTAGACAATAAATGCTATAGTTACTGTGTGGTATTGTGGTCAACGAAAGTACAAAGTATGTTAACAGAATCATAGAAACTATAGCTGAAAGATAATCTGATGGGTCAGAAAACCATTCATTTAATGAAGAAAAAAATCAATTTACACTTTGGTAATTGCTGACTGATTGATTTTTTCCTGAAAAATGACTGATTTTTTTTTCCTTTAAAATCCCCTCTACAATGGGGTGGAGAGTCTATGTGCCAGATACATTAATTGATCCTTCTATTAAGCTTTAATACAATTTTAGCTGCAATATGAGTTCCAAGACAGTTGTCAACAACTTGAAGAAAGATTGGAAGACAGCAAGATTTAAGATTAGAAGACTTAAGGACTGGGAAGCTTGTAAGACTGAAAGTACTGGAATTATTTAACCTAGAAAAGAGATTGAAAGAATGGGTGCGTATGATAAAAAATTGCCATATACACCCATGGCACTCTTTAAATCCACAGCACCTAGGAAAAGAAACATTTGCATAAAAGTAAAGGTATAAAAGCTCAGTTTCCGTAAGAGAGAATTTTTCTAAAGTCAAACATGGTGAATCATCACTAGGACCACTGAATCTTTACCCAAATATTTCCCTGGAAAGAGGCAAAAACAGTTTCTTAACCTTTCCTTTATTCGCTAATTTAACCAGTTTTGCTACATACTATTTAGCAACAGAGTTGTGACTAGGGCCACAGTTGTATTAAACTGTGTATTAAGTTATATTAAGAAAACTGCTATTTTGCAGGAGATGAGCATATAGTTAAACTTTCAAATACTGTCAAAAGAAGTCTGCAAAAGAAGGATGCAAGTGAAAACTTTAAAAAATTGCTATGGCTGCCACTGTCATAGAACTTTAGATTAACAAAGATCAGACTTAGATGTTTATTCTAGAATGATACACTAGTGCAATCCAATTCTTTTATGAATCCATTTTCTAGCAGCTTGCTATTAGATAGTTTTAAAGGTCATTCTTTCCCCTCTCCCTCTTGTCTTTATTTATTTTTTCCTTTTATTTTTTTTTTTTTTTTTTGGTATAGTACAGCTGGAATCATAAGCCAAGAAAGATTGCTCTGAAATTCCAAAACAATATAATATGAAGAATCTAATGACCTTGTCAGCAGCATGCTTTGAATGACATTTTCTCTAAGTAATATTTATATGCAGCTGGATAAAGGCTACTAAAGAAGTCACAGGAGCCATCGCAATTCTTGTAGATGATTACATTTTGACAGGTGTAATCATTCAATGTTGGTTGTTCTCTTCTCAAGCCCAGCTAATTACCACTGCACAATTTTCCTGCTACCAGAATGCATGCAAACATTGCTGCATATACACTGTCCTGTGCATTGCAGATATAGGCATAATACCTTGTTCAAAAGTATATTAGATATATATATATGTATATATACACTAAGACTTTATGAACCCTGGGGGAAGAAAATGTTTAAATAGCTTCATGCTCTCTTCTGCACTTTGGATTCAGGTTGGTTTTGACAGGGGACATGTCAGAAAGAGAAGAAAAGCTCTACATGTAATTACTGCTAATGATTTGACTGGTAACACAAGATAGCGCTCTAAAATTTCAATCTGTGAAATTCTACCAGTATGAGCTTCAGTCAGTGTAAAGAATAATAAAAATTTCACTCAGTAAGCAGCATTGTAACCTGAGCTTTGGACTGTGCTACTAAATAGCTGCATTACATCTAATTGGAGTAATTAATAGAAAACTGTCCATGCAAATGTGTGATGTTCAGCTTAGTAAACATATAGCAGCATGATTACACACAGCAGATGCAGCTTTGTAAGCACATTGTAAACTGACCCTTGAAAAAGCTGTCAGTAAACTTTTTCCTACAGGATACAGACACATTAGACAGTATCTTTAAACACAGGGATTAAAGCATTTGTAAAATGGTTGGAAAATTAATTATGTTCTGGAAAGTATATTTGATTGAACACAACGATGCAGGAATCACCTCTATTCAGGATGTCCTCATTTCTCCAATTATTTTTCTTTGACTATAGGCATCTTAAATCTGAAAGATTTCAGAGAGACCCTTAATGCCGCAGAATTAACTTTGTGAAACCCAACCAGATTGTATTACTCTTAATTTGCCCTGCAGAAAATACCAGTTCTCAGCAACTGTATTTCCGAGGTCAGTGGCTGACACACATTGAAAACATTTCAAACTCACAAAGATAATAGATGCCAGTTAATGGCAGAGTGGGGATCAAACAATAGGGGATTTAGTAATCAATACCAATCAGAAAACTATTCAAGCATCCACTGTGTTGATACCTGTTACAGCTTCAGTTTTTATGTGGATTATAGCATCTCTAGAAAGAATACAATGCAAGTAAGATTAGTGTAATTTTGTCAAAAAGCATCAGTTGATAAAACAATTCCTTTTGAAAATCAAATCCTTCTGAGTTTTGTGGAAGTCAGACCCCCAAGTGACACAAATCAGTGCAGCAAAGCTACAGTAAAACAACTAATTGATGACTTCTTGACAAAGGAGAGTTCCCACAAACACAAGTATGTTGAAAACATGACCTTCAAGGCCATTGTTGTACAGGAGAAGTGTTTATGCAGTGCAGGTTTACCCTTTTGACACCAGCTTTAACAAACCCACTTGCAAAATTCTGGCATTTGTGGGAACTCACCTCTTTCTGCAGTGCCGAGGTAAGTGCACAATATGTGGGAGTCATACAAACAAAACCATACTAGTTTTTTTTACCTATAACAGGATTCACAAATCATCACATTAGAAACACATTTAAGTATTGATTCTTCCTCCATTAAGCTGAACAGAAAGTTATTGATGAACAAGACTGCCTATAAAATAAGGCTGGCTTTCTAAATATTATCTTCACTTGGAGAACTTGATTCAAAATCTTTTATTTCTCTGCGTTCAGATCAAAGTCATTAATTCTGCTTCCACTTTATTAGAATGTTGTAAAGAATATTTAATGCCCATAAAGCAAATTGACTCCATCTTTATGATTTCTGACCATAAAATTAATCCCAAACCTTTTCAGGCGAAAGTCTGAGTTACTCAATATCTTCTATGTCTTGGTCTTTCCTGATCCTGCTCAGTGGCCTCTCTGGTCCCTGGGGCCAGGGCCAAAGTGCAGGACAGCTCAAGGCAGAGGATGTGTAGTCCTGAGGGAAGCTAGGGACCTCTGAATGCAGACTGGATATACACCAGTCTGTGTAACTGGGTGGGAAGTTTCCAAAGCTAAGCTAAGGAGAAGTTGAAAGCTTTTTTTTCAGCCTGAAGCAGAGAAGGTAAAGGATAGTGTAGCTGATGCCTTACATTGCCTAGTGGATGGCTGCAGAAAAGAGGAAGGCAGGCTCTTGGAACCAAGCCGAGACAGAACAAGGGGTAAAAAGGAAAATTCTGATCACATGGAAGGAAAAATTGCCCATTATTAGGCTGCTCTGACACAGAGACAGGTTGGTTGCGTAGAGGGGTTTGGACATACTCAGACCTCAATTGAACAACCCTAAGAAGTTGGTCTAGTTTCAAGCAGCAAGTTGGACAAGATCATCTTCAGAGGCTCTTTCCAACTAAAACAGTTCTATGATTCTCTGATTTTAATGAACTGTGAGCCCCATTTTTCTAGGACAAAAGGTTATATAAAAATTCAATACTTTTTTTTTCTATGATATATTGGTTTCAATTGAATAACTGTTGTGTCCTCTACATAAAAAATTCATATGCAAATTTTCAGTTTGTGAAGCTTTTAAGTCATCTAGGGGAGAGCTTCCATTCTAAAGGTGTAACTCAGGAAGTTCTGCTCCTGAAGCATGGCATACATGGTCAGCTGTTTCAATATTCAAAGAAATGTGATCACTTTCAGCCCATGTTTTTATTATTCATATTGCCTTTACCCAGAGCATACATATATAAATAAAGAGAAGCAGCCAAGCAAAAGATCTGATGAAAACAAGAAACAGTCAATAAATTGAAAAAAAAAATATAAAAGAGCAAGCTGTCACAATGTACTTGCTAATAGTAGGAAGAGGAAAATAACACCTGGTAACTGTAGAGCATCTCTAATTAAAGCCTTTGGATAGTTCAGTTGGCAGCTGAAGTGAGCCCTGACATCTTAAGGATGAAGAGATAGTGTAGCAGTGTAAATGGATCATGTGTGTAATTATCACCGAGGGCTAAAATAATGTGGCAATTCCATTACTTCAGAGATCTCAAAGTCACCCATTATTTCATCTGTTGAACAGACCATGCCAGTTTGGCTCATCTGTGCTTCAGTAGGGACAGCCCTAAATCTATTTCACCCGAAACTTGCAGTAAAACAAACTAAATAGCTATGGTGGCATTCTTACTAGTGCTGGAAAGAAGGCAGAAGGGCCTGGACTGTACTTCCATACAAAACCCAATTTTTTTATTTAGACTAAGTACAAAAGGAAAAGCTTTTAGTGACTCGTAATGAAATGATTTTAGGAGCATAAAGTTACTTCTACAGTTTTTTGATGGAAGACAATTCTGGTTGTATTTCACATTCACCCAAAACATATACCATCTTGAATTTCTTCTATTTGCATGGCTTCCCATACACTAGAGCTGTGTATATTTGGGTTTCTCAGGACACTGCCTTTTTATTCTGGGAAGAATTTTTACCTTTGTACAAATTCAAGATAATATTCCTATGTTCTAGAAAGACTGGTAGCTGGAGCATGAAAAGTGGCTCTGACCATCCATGACTGTTGGACACATTACAGTCCTGCACACAGTCACTGCATGCACTTGTGTCAGCCTGGCAGAGCACTCACAGTTAGTTCAGTGTTCTATAAAAATGTTGATGCTACAGAACATGCATGTTAAGTTCTTTCTGGAAGACCTCAGAAAGAAATACAAACATTTCAGCTTCACTTAGCAACAGTTTTCTATTTTCCTGCATATGAGGTACTCTATCAGGTCATACAACTGCCAAGGGGGTGGAAACATACTTTGAACTGATCAGTCTAATAATGAAAAGTGTGAAAAACATGATAGAACTTAAAGAACAAGTCAATAGCAATAAAATGATTTGAAACGGTCTCCAAAGAAAGCTGATTCAATCCAGGATGCTATTTACCAAATTAAGTTCAGATCTCTTAGGTCAAATAATTGCAGCAAAGCTTAAGTACAAAAAAAGTTCCTTGAAAGGAGGAGATGGACCAATAGCATCTGATATAACTTAAAAATCTTTGCCTTCCTCATCTATGAGAAATTCCATAACGAACTATAATCTTAGCAAGAATATTAAAAAATAATTTCAACTGATATTGTACAAACAAGTCACAAATCAATCACTAATCAATACTATTAAAACAAGTGTTTCCTTTTTGGTTTTAAAGCATTACACAATTACATGATTACACAAGTGTGTGAAAAGGAAAAAGTTCAAGCTTCTTGGAGTTTAAACTGCAAAATAAAAGAGCCAGCATACCGTACAATCCCATAAGGACTTTGCAATTCGTATATGCTGGACACTGTGGTGTCACATTTGAATATTCTGAGATGATTACAATTTAGAGGGATCTCAAAGCACTCTGATGTGCACTGGTGTCTACACACACTTCAGTACAGAGTACACGTGTTTTTGACTTGTCAGGAAATAAATGGGACATTTTATCTAAACTCCACCAGAATCAAATGAATGCTTAAACAGTATGAAGAAGGACAAATGAATGTTAACTTGTTACTAATGTCCAGGAAACAAAAAATAAAACACAGCAGAGATCAAGGTCAGAATAAATGGAGCAATATCCTTGCTTTAGACTCTATTGAAAAATTCCATAGTCACAAACAATTTTAATTGATTAGCAATAGTTCATCTACTGGAGGTCAGCCACTTAGCTAGCTGATTTTATTTATCCATATTTGCCACTAGGATAGTGTTTGCAATATCTAACACGCTTTAAGCAAAAGTCTATCTCTACCAACTGTAAGGCAATGTTGACAACTGAAGCCCCAGTGACACAAACTATTGTGGGTGGAGGGACTGTATGGAATCCAAAACTTCCTGCACTAAGACTAGTAGTTATAAAAGCTACAGGTGGATATCAATAAAGTGAGTATAAGGAATAAGACCAATGGCATATCCAGTTGCATATAACAAGTAGAATTTAAAAGTTTGAACATTCACCTCTTTGAACTAAAGAAAATGCTTGGTGTGAAAACACTTGATGTTACAAACACATGGGCAATTTTGAAGTTTGGAGAATGAAACAAAAGAAGTAGTGAGGAGGAAGAGAAATACAGAATGAATATAGAAAAAAATGAGACAAGCAAAGCAGGGAGCTGCAATATGAGTAGATGTTACAGATCAGAGAGATGACTTTAAGAGAACAAAGCAGAAAAATTTGATAATATCTGAAAAAGCAAAAGTGAACTTCTTTTCAAAAGAGTAGAAATAGTAACTTCCTTAGAGCCAGTTGAGGAAAGGCAGTTTTACAAACAGATGGCACAGCTAAACTTGAAGTTTCTCACTTCAAGTATGAAGCGAGAAACGAGGAAACAAATCACATTGTTCTGTTTTAGTTTTGCTCCAGAACACAGACACATTCAGGGATAAATTTCCAAACTAACGCCTTCAGGGAAAGCAAGTTGTACAAATCATTCAGATGAAACAATAGCATGTCAGAGTTTCAATGTACAGCTTCATGCTTCACCATACACACGTGAGAGGATGACACTTGACATGGCATTTAAACAGGACAAAAGCTGGCTGCATTCAGCCAGTCTGTCTTGCCAAGACTTTGTCTTGATACACCTACATAAGATTTTCTTTCTCCTGACAGACCCATTAGAAGTCAGTCACACATTACCAGGTATGTGAGCTTTCACCAGCTCTGGAAGAGGCAGGTGAGTCTTCTGTGAGCACTGCTATATTTGCTTCTCCAATTTAATGATCACTGTGTCTAGAGTAGCTCGTAAAAAGAAAGCCACTGGTAAGAAAATGACTCAGTCTTACATTCCTTACCCATACTCAGGAAATTCAGGCTATTCAACAAATACATAAGGACCAGGGATGAGTCAAGCAAGGAAATTATATTCCTAACTCAAAAATTATTGGAAGTTTTACTGCCCACGCTTAATCCTCATCTTCAATTCAGTATCATGCTACTATTGTAACTAAAGAATAGTTAAAAAAACCTCCAAAACATAAATTCTTTTTTTCTTTTTAAAGGATGACTAAGAAAATACTATGAACTTTTAATAGTACTATTTCCCTCTTCCAAACTGTATTAATGGGAGAAGTGTATGCTTTACTATTAAAAACATGAGATGCCAGGATGGAAGAGTCAGTCCCTGTTCCTCAAGGCTTTCTGTGCTGCAATTTGTCTTCAAAACAGATTACTGGGGTTGCCATAATTTACTCATAACTGGCTTGTGGTTGGTATACCCAGACAAAGAAAACAATTATAAATTAATGGCTAATAAGGGACATGTGCATACACAGAAGCACTAAAACATTAAAAGCTCACTAAAAGTTATGGGTCCTAACCCTTTGTAAAGTCTTACCTCCCAAAACTAATATAATTATCAGTTTATAATCTCCCTTTTCCAATATGCCCAAATGATTGTGGTGGTTTGAGCCTGCATAAACGCCTGGTGTCCAGACAAACTCTTTCAAGGCCTTTCCTCCCCCCTTTTGCCTTCCAGAGGGAAGGGAAAGGAAAAACAGCTAGGAATTTACAGCTAGAGATAACAACCGAAAGAGGAGCTTTGATTAATACCACGGGCAAAGCAGAACTTAGAATAAT
>JAWWMO010000138.1:56540846-56578173 GCA_035047845.1 Dendrocincla fuliginosa | reverse complement strand
CCTCGGAGCTGGACTTCATTGGCTCTGCTCTATAGGATGGAGGGAAAATTCCAGAGGCTTCCAAGAGAAGCCAATCTTCCTCTTATAGGAAAAAACAAACCTAACCAGATAAACCCATGACAATGATATATTGAGAAAAATACAGTGATCTCACAATTACCTGTAAGGGTTTATGATCTTATTTCCAATTCAAAAACCATTAATCTATTTTAGTTACAGGATCTTCAGAATACCTGGAATTAAGTTTAGCTTTTAAATGTCCCATGGACTTGTCATACATTTTGATATTTAACTCTTAAGCTTTAGTTTCTGTACATCTGTAAGGAAGTCACTGCATAAACATTAACTGCTGAGTGCCATTTGGTTTTGGTTTTGGTATTTTAAAAAGTGCAATACTATATTGAAATGCAGAGTCAAAACTAGAGATGAAGTGCAAGTCATGAATGCATGCATATTTTCTCTTCTTCCTGACAGTCAGTAAGCACACTTCAAATATTTGGTTTAAGGCAGCAGTCAGATGTTCATAAAGGATTTTGCACTTTGCTTGTCTTCTTGTTTTACTCATGAGCTTTTTCAGCTGTTGCCCACAGAAGCACACACTGCACAGCTGAGCACTAGTCTCAGTGCATGTACCAGATCAACAGCTGAGAAGGAATTTTACTTATTTATTATTTATTGTTATTATTCACCAGAAATAAAATTGCTTAAAGAAATTTAACTACACTAGCTTAAAATTAGGCTTAGAGTTATAATCACATTTCTAAAAGCAGATCAAACCTCTAAACATTCTAATTCCAATGACTAGGCAGAGAAAGTTCTATCAGAAGCAAATTTTCCTGAGCTTTGAGAAACTTTTGCTCAGATGAAGTTTGGATGACATAATGCTTTATAAAATATTGTGCACAGAAATAAATTGTTCACAGTGATGCAGGTATAACCTACGTATTTCTTTAGAATTTGACCCACATGCACTAAAAACTTATTAGGTACACAGCTGCAGAGGCTGATCATTTCAATTCCATGGATTTTCTGTAAAGAGATTCTGTGGCTAATAGATCTGCCTAATTAGTCGCTGTCAAATATGCTATGGGTCAAGGACACAGCTGAAAAAACTTCCTAGCCTAGAACTGTATGGATTCTTCTATTCATTTACTCTAATGCACATTAGGTCAGTAACATTTTGTTAACATATTTTAAAATTAAATATGAAACAAATACAACCATGGGATGTGAAAAAGATTTAAACAGATGGCTAACAATGAATCGCTGGTCACAAAATGCAACAGCTTGACAGATGACAGATTGTACATATCCTGCCAATTTGGCAATATTACCTGGACTGGAGCTGCAACTTCAGGGCTCAGGATGTTTTATTTATTTTGCTTTGCCTTCTCCTTTCTTTTCACTTGGAAGCTAGCTGAAATTTTTGATGTAGACCAAACACAAGCACAAGTAAAATAGATACACAGCATCTCTCTAGTGTAAAATTATATTGTCCACAGTATTCTACCAGTTACAAGAAATTTGGTAGTCTTAAAAGTGCTTTTAGAGAAAATACATCATAAGGAAAAGTTCATGGCCAAAGATAGAGTCTGACTTTTAGGAGTAGTTGAAAGCTACCAGTGAGTTAAGATTTCTGAAAAATCAAGAGCTTTCTCCCCTTTTCTTATGATGATTATTTTTTTAATTTATTTATTGATGTTAAAGAGAATGAAAAAGTATTAAATTGGTTTAATCTCCCAAAAAAATCTTCTTAGACATCTCTCAATTTCTTACTCAATCTAGAAAAGTTCAGACTGCATTTCAGAAAAATTGGTACAAAATATGACTTTTCCAATAAAACACTGTTTTCATTTTGTTAGTGAGAATCACCTTAGAATACAGTGAGAATCATCACTTACATGATTATCACAAAAGTGAAAGAAAGCTATATCAGTCTGTTGGTCTGAAGGGAAATTGGGTGAGATCCAGATTCAGTTTTCAAAGGAGCAAAAAGAAACTTGAGTCATCCATCCAATTTGTGAAAAGTAACGTTTGTCCAGCACAGCACTGTGTATTTGGCTATATTTTTCTGAGTCATCTATCATAATAGAAAATTCATTGATTCTGTTATAAGTAAAGGTAAAAGAATGGAAAAATTAAAACCTAATAAAACAATGCTCTCTATAAACAGCAAAACCTCAAATCCTGTACAACTAAAATATTATTCCAGTTCTAGCTTTCCAGCAGTTCATCTCTCAAATTTTAATTCTACCTTAACGTCGACTGAGTTTGAATATAAAAATAGCCCTTTTCATGTGCCATGTGATAGATTCAGGTTTATTTGATTAACAGATAATCAACATTTGGCTCAAATCCAAAGCTGGATGTGCAGAGCTGAATGTTCACTCCCGTGATTGGTTTCTAGATACCACAAACCAAATGCTGTGGTTTATATATTAAGCATACATATATATTTTGTATTGTCTCTAGAAAGTGAGTTCAACATTCAAATAAGAGGGCATAGTGTTAAAACCTTTAATGGAAAATTGTGTATCAGCAAATTGGTACACCATAGAAAAACCCCACCAAATTAAACCTAAATCGGTCATGTGGAATGTGCTTATCTATTGTTAACATTAAAGAGAGGCAAAAACATGCATGCATAATTTCACACACTTTTTAATAAGAAAGGAAAATAAGATAAAGTAAAACATCCACTTTTTAATAAACTGAATTCTAAACCATTTATTGTTATGATGCTCTTTTAAAGCCCTCATTATTAATCTATGCAGGAGCCTTCCTGTATTTTCCTTGTTTTGTATTACACCCGTTATGCAATATTACCTAAAGCTGACTTCACCACCAAGTCAATTGGTGGTGAAAATTGTCAATTCCATACTTAAACCTTCAATATGAAAAAGAACAAAAGCTAACAACCAATAGTTATGCATTCTGTTACTGCATTTTATTGTAGATTCCACATTTGGATGACCAAACAAATTTTAATAAAATTATTAAAAAATAAAATTGATCTTTGGACAGCTTTTCTCAAAAAACGAATCTAAATTAGAAAAAAAAAATCAGGAAAACATAATAAACATAATAAAGTATCACCCTCTCAGGTAATATTTGGTGTTTTCAAAACGTTCTTGAAAACAATAAGGGTTGCTTTTGTTGGGACCATCTCTGTACATAGGCATACAGAGCTCCCTAAACTAAACTACCTAAAAATAGCAAGGCAGACAGCCTGTGAGCCAGGCATTATTGTCTTGCTCACTTCTTTCTAAAATTTTTAACTTTTGAACTGAAATGGGCACAAGCACTGTGTTCCTGCAGTCACCTTTTCCTTTCCACCTTTTTCCTCCATATGACTGTTGACAATCCTTTCCAAACCAGCAACTTTCTTCAATTAAAAGAAGCACCTCCAATTTCTTTGCATGTTTCCAGTTTTCAGTAACAATTTCCTCTAGCTTCATCCAAACCCATATGAAAGATACACCGAGTTAAGCTTTAAGCTGCCCTTTCTGAATTATTGAGTAAAATATCCCACATAAAAGGCCAGTGGAGAACAGCATACTAGCAACTAATGGTGCAGGTTTTTCTTTATATGACTCAGTGGCCCCTGAGACAGTACGTTTTCTAGACTCAGTAGAATAGTTCTTGCTGCAGACTATAGCTCCAAAATAGTAACCTGCATTATTTCTGGAATGAAAAACAAAATCTCAAAGTGACATGAACTATAATCATGCTTTACTCTGTCCTTTGATGAAATATATTTAATTTAGCAAATGCAGACACTACAGTAGTAAATACACATCTTAAACATTAGGAATCAATGTATGAAAATCTCAGCTTGACGAATACGATATTGAACAGCTTTAACAGCCAATAATTTTAACAACCAATTTCATACCTCCTCCGAAACAACTACAAAATATCTATAATATTTGTAACATCACTTTTTTCCTCAAGTGAATATTGAATGGCTTTATTAAAAAAAAAAAAAAGGTTTCTCTGAAGCACCATACACAATACATACAAAACATACAGAATGTTTTCTTTTATTTGCACTGAAATATATATTTGTCTAGAAATCAGTATTGAATGTGTAAGATTAATAAACAAAGGAAAATACTATCTATAACATCTAGAAATCTTTCTGTATTGAAAGATGCATGAAGAATTAGCATGTATGCATTTAAACTTTGGGGCAATTTATTTTATATAATCAGGTCTCTTCTGTCAAGTTTTCTTCTGTTCTGACAAGACAGGTACAAACACGTGCTTAGCAAAGTATGACTTTCCCTAGTATGCATTTTGACATTCCAGTATATCATGCTGTCATGTTAAATCACATGCTATTCTCCTTTCGGATGCAATCTCAAAGTGGTTACATTGCTTTTAACTTTAAACTTGGAGTCACTATTAAAGCACAGAGGAGAAATAATCCCAGGATATACCGAGTATCAGGCGAAATTTACCTAAGGACTTTGCCTAGCTTCGCTTTTTACTTAGAAAATACGCATTTAGTTGGAGAAAATTAATGACTGAAATATCTGCTTTTCTGCCTCCCAGTTTCTTACTTTTCTTTCTCCATACTGTCCTCCCCAGATACAGAAAATAATTCCAGGTTAATAAGAACAAATACTGAAGGAATTCCCAACTTCAGAACAGTGTTACTAATGCTCCTGAGAACACAGCAACATTTCCTTCAGCCTTAAGAAAGAGGAAAAAATGCTATGCTTGTTTTAATTACATATAATAAGTCCAAAATATAAATTTTTATCTGAACGTACTAATAAATGTATTATTTAGAACTCAAATTGTGCTGTACCGCAGAGATCACTTTGGAAGGGGCCAATCTGCATGATACATGCAACTGAAAAAAAATGGCTAGAAAGCCAAAGATGTCTTTTCAGTTACAGTGACCATGAAAATAAGAGACAGGTTACAACCTGTTTTGCTGTACAACCTTGCTTAATCTTCATAAAGCTGTATAAACAAGAAAAATGCTAATTATCAGTTTGACTCAACTGTTGAAAAAATTATCTGTGCTTTAAGTTAGGAAAAGGCTCAAAATGAGATGATGTGAAGAAGAAATATAATGGCTGTTCCAAGAGAATAACAGAAGAAAATTAGCAATTAAAAACCAAATGTGATTGTTGGGTAACAGAGGAGGACTGACATATGCAGTCCAGAAACTGCATTTCAATTTCTGTAATGGATAATTACATGTTAGGCTCTAAAGCAAATTCCTTTACAAAGCAATCTCTTTATCATTCATTATACATCCCTTGCAAAGAACACCAGGAAAAAGCTCTCCTTTTTCTTACAACGACTGTGTAATTACTTCTATATGGATATACTGGAATTAAAGTACTGCGGCAAACAGTGGAGCTCTTACGAGTATTTTTTGCAGTAAGTCCAAATTTACTATGAAATCTATGAAAACTACATTAACTTTAAATAACAGTGACATGTATTGGGATTGTAATTAGAATGGTGAAGTCTGAAGACACACTAGTAAGTTCAAAATTATAACTAGTTTCTGCTTAATTTTTTGTAGCCTTTTCATATTTCCTACATACACTCCTTCTTTCTAACATAGAACTCCCAGCAACTGACCATCAGTGGAGGTGTATTTGTTTGTCAGAAAGGCTGCTTAGAGCTATGAAATCCTAGAGCAAGTCCTGGTTTTATTTATTTTAATGATTCTACTAAGTCAGAGCTGCTGGCTATCTGCTGCTCCTAAGACCATCCTGTTTCACAGACAATCTGCTCAGGATCTCCAGTTTGGCTCTATTATCTTCTTCAATTCAAAGCCCTGCCTTTGAGCCCTTTAAAGAAAGCAACTAACCAGCTAAAGGGTTGTAATCAGATAAAAAAGGAAGATGTTTTCCAAAGAATTTCCATGTGTAAGACTGTTACATGTAAGAGCACAGCAGATCCTATTACAGTGCATAACAATTTTTTGGGAAATCACAATGTCAGAATTTGCTGATACAAATTCCTTTGGGGACAAACCTACAAGTGTTTTCTCCCATCATAAAGAAAATGCTTCCTATCAGAAATAATTGACTATTGCAGCTGTTTTAGTCCCACTGTCCCTGGTGATCTACTAAAGACTCCAAAAAGCCAACATGAGAACTGCATACATTTTTACACTTAGACAAGTGTGGGCAGTCATAAATTCCTCTCAAATTCTGCTTTGGAGAACAGTTCTGAGCTGCTCCAACAAAAAATAATTAATCCCAGTGTAAATACTGACAACAAATAACACTACTGCTGCTGTTTTAAAATACTGGCCAAAAATAACAAAGAAGATCCAATCCAGAGAAGTGAGTAAAAGATACGTGCTAACCGCACACAGATTGTGGTATTGCAGCATCTCAGCGGGATGGTGGAGGGCATTTGTGAGAAATGGAATGCAGAGACCTCATGGCATGGATTAGGTTGCCAGTACATTCCATCTCCACTTCAGGTTTGTTAGGTCAGCGCCGTGTTTTCCTGGTACCTGTACCACTGCTTTGTACTGAGGAGAAGGACACATGGCACATTTTAAAGAAAACACTTTTACAAATAGTTACGATAATTCAGAACAGAAGAACCTACAAAATATCTTATGCTGAAGTAGCTACTTCATGATGAGATAGAGATTGCATATTCAAGGAAGACACTGTCTGAATTCAGATGAAGCATCAGTAAAAAAGGTACTATAACAGTAAAACTTGTAGAAAATTATAGCAAGCAGGATTATACTCTTTTAGTTGATGATGTAGTGGGAGCTCTAGTACAAAATTACAAAATCTATACTGTCTATAGCATGTTTCTTATGCCAGACAAATGTAGCAAAAAAAAAGGCAGGAAATGTAACACCAACACTTAAGATGAGCCTGGAGAATTAGTAAGACTGGCATACATTGCTTCTCTGAGCTGTGTGCACCATGGTCAGAGACAGGTTCCCAGACAAGATGGTCCTTTGGAGTGACCCAAGTATCTAATAATTTTTAGTATAATTGTTTTGCTCACTCAAAGCCCAACTGGATTCAATGTCTGTCCTTCCTAATACTTGTTTGGAGTAGCTTGAAAGTTATGCTTCCTCCAATCAATCCTGACAAGCACTCTGTGGAAAGGAAACCTGCTCTGCCTGTGCACTCTATCACCAGTGTGTGTTCTACAGACATTTCCTCCCAGGTCATGAACTATGGGCTGTATTCCTGTGACTAAGCAATTATTGCCAAATTCTTGCTGCTCAAAATAAGTGTTATAGCTAAACACAAGATAAATCAACAAGAAAGACTATTACCTCTGTAAGATGTCCAGTGATTGTATTCATGTGACTGTGGCTGCAAAAATACAGCAGATAAAACTGTCTCAGGTCACCACAGAATAAAACTAGTGAAACCCTGTATTAGAGAATGATTTGTGCTTGAACCATAACTGGCGTTGCAAAAGGCTGTAGTCATGTGAGTTGAACTGGTGACTGTGGGATTTGAAAACTGTTAACTCGGGTTATGGAAGTGTTTAAACTGGGCAGATGTGATGCAAGGTAAAAACCATCAAGATTTACATTACAGAGCTATGATCTCAAGGGAAAGCACAAGAAAAACATCAATACCCATAGATCTAAACAAAACAACTGTAAATTGCAGTATATAATAAACCACAAAAGAGGCTCAGAGAAAAACAGCATTTGCAAATGCATATCTCAGTCCAAGTTACTTAGTTGCTCTGAGCAGTGAGTATACAAAACCATTGTGCCAAATCTACCTATTTGGAATGTAGATAAAAGTATTCCCAAATGGATCATGGATGTCATTATCTATATTGTTAATGTCTTTGCCACATCAAGCAGACAGCCATAGGCTAATGGATTAATATTGGACAGTGATTTAGCAAGCTGTGTCCCTAAATCCATCTGCTTTTTACACATTGGTAGATTACTAGCTGAATCTCAATTACACTTTCAGAGGTTTGAGGAACAAAAACTTTTTATCTGCTTACTTGTGTCTTCCACTTGCTGCTGAATAAGCTTCCTTCCTCTTTAAAGTGATTGTCAGGACACAAATTCACTACAGGGAGTAGAGCATAACCTTAGAACATGCTGCAGTACAACCCTGTAAGGGAGAATTTCTTCTCTGAAAGGGCTGTCAAGGATTGGAGTGGGCTGCCCATGGAAGCAGTGGAGTTACCACTGCTGGAAGTGTTCCAGAAACAACTAGATGTGGCACTTAGTACTATGGTTTAGCTGATACGGTGGTGTTTGGTCAAAGACTGGACTCAATGATCTTGAAGGTCATCTCTAAACGTAATGATTCCATGGCTCTATAAAACTAGTTAAGCCATTACGACCTTGATACCATCTACATGTTTTAGGATCTTTCAGATTTGAAAGCTGTTCCAAGACAGATGGAATCCAGCTGTGGGAAAGGTCAGGAAACAATCTTACTAGTAATAGTAACGAAGCAATATTACTTACTAATACTGTACTAATAATAGTACAGAGAGCTCTTTCTGCCCTTCACCAGGAAACTGTTAACTGTTTCGTCTGGGTCATGCTACCAGGACACTGGTGAAGGTGAGGCATAGAAGGATCAAATGATAAGACATCATAAAGTGAAGATTCTTCCTAAACTTACATTACAACACATCTCCTAAACCTATAGTACAAGTATAGTATGTGAGAATTTAATATATTAAAACCAATTAATTCATCAAGAAATGAACTTGTAATGATTAATAAAAATAAAATATTTGTCCTCTTTAGGCTCAAGGTGGATGCTGCTTGACACCTAAAGTGTCTGCTGTAAATGCCCTCCCTCCTGAAGTGAGTGGGTATTTGGTTCCTAGCACTGAAGCATTAACTTCCTGCTTGCGTAAACATCTCAGGAAAGAACTAGGGTAAGTGGTGGAGAAGAAAAAGAAATAATAATCACATACACCCAAGGACATAGATGTCAATTTTCTTGGAGTCTGACATTAATTCCACCCTTTTGTAAAAACATGAAAGATTTGTAGTGTTTGTTTACTGTATAGTATTAACATATCCCTTTTCTGCTGCTTTTGGCATGGGTGGCTGTCATAGAGGCATCACAATGGAAATTCAGAAATTGACTCCTGAATACAAGTGAAAATCTGTTGTAATCTGAATTTTAAATGAAAATTACAGGTGGATGTAGAGTGGCTCTGGAATCATTAGGAGTCATGAGCTCAAGATGTCATGAGAGTATGAGGAAAAAAATAAACAGAAAGGGGTTTGACTTGAGTGTTACAAGTAAAGCAGACAAGAGTGGAAGTTAGAACTGAATGGACCTTTGCATCACCAGTGTTAAGTGATGTACAATGGCACAATCTTCATGAAGGCATACAGTTCTGATGCCCCCAAAATAATGACATGGAACTGTTGGAGCAAGTCCAGAGGAGAGCCAGAAAGTTGATAAGAGGACTGGAGTACCTCCCTAAGGAAGACAGGCTGAGAAAGTTGGGGCTGTTCAGCCTGGAGAAGAGAAGGTTGAGTGGAAACTCCATGGCAGCCTTCCAGTATCTGAAGGGGCCATAAAGAGAAGGCAAAGAGAGACTCTTCATCAGGAACTGTTGTGATAGAACAAAGAGTAATGGGTACAAATTGAAAGAGGGGAAATTTAGGTTAGATATTAGGAAAAAGTTCTTTACTGCAGAGGTGGGGAGATACTGGAACAGGTTGTCCAGAGAGACTGTGGATGTGCCAAACCTTGCAGTGTTTAGAGTCAGAAGGGATAAGGCCTTAAACAACCCACTCTAGTGGGACGTGTCCCTGCACATTGCAGGGGTTTTGGGACTAGATGATCTTTAAGGTTCTTTCCAGCCCTTAACGTTATATGATTCTATTATATATGATATATATGTGATTCTATTTTTCAATTAGAGAGGAAAGCTCTCAGCTTCTACCAAGCCAGGAAAATCCCAGCATTTCTATATACGCTGAAGAAATTTTTGAGTATAATGAGGATTTAACTCCCAACAGATCACGGCACAGAGGAATACCAAAGCATATGCTTTCATTTCTGTGGCACTGTTGCACACACTTCCCTCAACCTTAAAGTAAGATGTCACAGGACTAAAAAAGATGTATTTCTTTCATGAGCACAAGGACTCAATAACAGTGATCTGTCCTTAAGATTATGGCTCTACAAAACACAGCTACAGATGAGATTGATTCACTACTTGTTGAATTTTGCCATTCACTAGGATAGCCCCTCACAGCCATGTCTGCTGCTGAAAAATAGATGAGTCCAAACCAGGTCAGGTTGAACCAGTGGTTGACTCGTAGAGAGATAATCATTCCCTTCAGCGATTATTTAAGAAAAGACCTGATACTGACAAGCTATCTGATGGACGAGGGGGGATGTTTTTCACCTTGTAGCTTCACAGCAAGGGCAGTGCTCAAGGTCTTGAATCACTTGTCAATTACAGCTCACTCCCCAAGAAACAGGCTGAGGTCAAGTCTCTAATTAGCTTCAACCGGATTCAAATAACCGTGTACTTGGTTACCAAGACCATCATATTTTATACAATGGAAAACACTTAATACCATGATAACAAAAAAAAAATAGTTTCATTATTGTTCTTCAATTGTAATAGAAAAAGCCCACTCCCCCCAAAAAAAAAATAAAAAAAAAAAGAAATTGCAAGTAATTTTTTTCTAAAACTGAATTTGATAACCCAAAACCTAATGGAATAGTTCTGAAGTAGTACTCCTAATCCAATATGTTATTTCCTTTTTTATGGTAGGTTAATTTAAGATGAATGAAACCACGGGAGGTGGTACACTTCTACCAATGAATATCAGGCCTCACAACAGAAGGGTATATAATATGGTTATTTCAAATGAAAAAATAAAACTACCAAATATTTTCTAATGAGCTCCTCTAATAAAACCTTGTCTTTATTTCTGTGTAGAATCATTAATGTGAATATCTCTATTTTGCATGAAAGTAAAAGATGAGCTAATTATTGCTCAGCTGTATTAATGGTAAATTATCAAATATGATCTGTCTGAGACCAGTCTTGAATATTGATCCTCTAAGAAGTTTATTAAAAACTCAGAAACATTTGGAAAAGAACCACAAAACTTATTTTTGAATCTGGAAAACAAATGCTACAAGTGCTAAAATAGTTTTACTTAGTTTCTGAAAGAAAAAGGCAAAGCTCCTAAACACAGACTAAAAATTAATCTAAAAAGATTAAAGATATCAGATGCCACACAGTATGTGAAATCTAGGAAATAATTGGCAAAGGTATTATATAGGTAACTCTTTGGCTAAACAGCAACAAAAGCCTCAAACAGATATTTTCCTGGCATTGAAAGTAATCAGTGCTGGACCAGCTTGTCAAAGGATGTTGTGAAGAACCTTTAGCTTGTGTTTTTAAGAGAGATTACTTTTTAAACAGAAATGTTTTGGGGTCTATCAATTTTAGGCTCAGTCAAAAAATTGTAGCACTTGGAAAGTGAGCTTCTTATAATACTCCTGTAAGAGACTGGTAAGGAAGCAAATAGAAAAATAAGTAGCATGAAAGTGTAATTTTTAACAGATTGATAACTCAAAGTTGAGTCATGTTCTCAGTGAATGGGTCAGCCTCTGAGCTGATTGAGAATACCTTCCTGTCTTAATGACATTTTTATTATTGCTGAACTATTAAAGCAATTATCATTGTGAACAAATGAACTACATTTTGTCATATCTCAATTATCAACTTACTGAACAACAATTTCAGCACCCTATTCTGCCTTCTGTTACACCTCTTTACTTCTGAAAACAATTACTCCTGTTCTGGTAATCTGATTCACCTCAACCTATAACTGATTAGAATATGAACTATGATGATGAGTAAGATGAAAATTAAAGCAATTTATATTGATATTTAATAAAATATACATCATGAGCATATTAATTTCTCTCTGAATGTATTAAAAATTTATAAAATTCAACTGGGTTCTATTTCTTTTATCACCAGCTGCGAGTTACAACTGAAGCAAGGCAGACCTCCAATGCACCTCCTATCCTTGTGATCTTTCTAGGTGTTCAGTGGCAAACTTGGTACTGGAAGGTACAGGTACTCTTACTGTCTTGCAAATAGAAATTTAAATCTCAGATTTCAAAGGAGGTAACTCAGATGGCATGTTAATATAATTTCAAAATTTAACGTATATATACTAAGGCTAAATCAGTGTGGAAAAGAATAAAATTCTTTCTAGTGAAAAAACGGTCAAGGACTTTTCTCAGATGATGGATTATTTTCCAAGCAGACTGACTATACCTTCCCATAGAGCAGACCATGGTCTGGCTCTCCAAGGGATATAATACTGCACTTGAGTATTATGGATTATCCGCAGACGTGTGGGCTTTCCAGAAATATCAGGTTCACTATACAGGCACTACAAGATAAATCTCTGCCTGCTTTTTAGGTGCAACAGTTAAACACAGGCTGTTACCATCAGAGAAACTTATGCAGACTGTTTTGGTTCTATCGTTACTGAAAGTTCCTCAGACATAGGCAAGAAGTGGCTGTATATAGATGACTTTTTTTCCATCAGCAGAAACTCTTTTCTGGTGACCCACAGCCATCTCACCACTTGGCAGAGACACAGGAAAAATGCTGATTGAGCTTCTACTACTAAAAAGAATAGATCAAATTGTAGCTGGCATCTGAAATCCTCAAGCAGGTATTTTCCAAAAAATGGGTCTCTCAAGCAACAAATACCATGTGAGCTGCAAGACTACTGTCTGATCTTCTTAAAGGACTTTTTGAAAAGCAGGATGGGAAGAAAGAACAGTTCATTTCTGAGCCTCAGTGACATGACATGCAGTCTCTCCTTGTCAAGGTATTAAAGGAAGTTGTGGATAAAACTACTCCAATACTCCTAATGGATATGGCACATAAGCACACATAGTTGTATAATTATCTTTAATACAGGCATAAAGTTTTCTAAATGGAGATAATAGTATCAATTAACCTTGAAATGTATTACATTAGCTTTGAAGTATTTGTAAAGTGGGGTAAGTTTGTTTTAATATATGTCCTCAAAATGCATTACAGGACTCAGACTGTTTTTCAAATGCTAATCTTGGCAACAACAGAGTTTGACAATACTGTAATATAGGCACAACATTAATGTATGAGTTGAAGCATTCGAAAATATAGGTATTGGTTACAACTATTTATGTAAATTAGATACTTTAGGTAGAAAAATGGCATGCTTGAAGACTCAGGTATGAGTACCTTCCACAAGAGGTCTCTTATCAGTTAGTCATTTGTACTAAGCCAGAGATGGTGAGTACGGGTAATGTAAGGGGTGCAAAAGGAATCTTTTCCTATGTGTTCCAGCAAATACTCATGCAACTGTGAGGTGTGATACTCCTTGAATATTGCACAAAACTCATCTTTTTCCTCACCTTGCAAGTAATGTATTTTACAGGTTTTGGGTTGTGGTCATTAGGACATTCTCTAAATCTTTTTCCCTCCCCTCTCATCACACATGTCCACAGAAACTCATATCTTTATATTTGCCCAATTCCACTAATTATTTCAATACAAGATTATGCAACTCTTTAGCTGTGTAGGTAATGGCATGATTGTCTTCACAACAGCAGCACTGAACACAAAAGGTTCTCAACTTGATGAAAAAGGGTAACAGGGAGACCAAAAAATCCAGTATCAGATGGATTTGATGTAACTCAATTCTGCTTTCTTCCAAAAGAGATATTTAAATAAAGCTAGCTATTTATAGGAAACATAATTTGGAAATGAAGTTTGTCATAAAAGGCAAAACCAAATGAGACTTACTCAAAGTATAGGCAAAGAGAAAAGATGAAACAGGTATGTGTGGATACTTCCCTATCAAGCCTTCCCAATGTAGGGGTAGACCCTGGAGTACAAGAGTCTGTCCTGATGTATCTACAACATTTGGTGTGTTACATATTATCCTAATTTCATGATGCTTATGTCCAATAAAGATATCTTCCTTAATGTTCTAAACAACCCAATTCTCTGGTAACGCTTTTTCTCTTCTGCTTCAGATGTATGGGTTTTGTTGGAGTTTTATGCATTAGAATTTGTTGTTAGTAATGAGTATAAAATTTTTAATTGCCCTTCTTCCATGTAAAAGCACTCAGTATTTCCTGCAATAACTTTGATACTGAGAAATAAATACCTGACTAATAAACCTGATCAACTCTCCTTTTCTTTCATTATCTCACACCATCAACAATAAGAAAATAGCTGTAGTAGCCCACTTTGGATGATCAACATTTTGTCTGTTTGGAAAATATTTTTCGGACTATTGATCCAAAAAATAAAATGTGCCCAGAGAACCACATATCACAAAATGATAGTATGGGCTACCAGAAATGAAGTTTGGAAACTACAATCAGAAATTACTTTTACAGATATCACTGGGGAAAATGACTTCAGAAAAGAAAAAGAGAGATGTATCAAATTAAATCATCTGCCTCATTAGATTTAGGCAGCATGCAGTCTGGCTAGACTGAGCTTTCTAACAGGTACCAAACAGTTAACCACCAGAGAAAGAGGTCAGATAACTAAAGGAAGAACTCTCCTATAAAAAAAAAACAAACCCAAATGACAAGACCTAAAACACATGATCTTCTTTATGGCCTTAAGAAGATATACAATCATTTGTAATCTTATATAAATAAATTTGGGCAAATAATTCTACAAGAGGGCAGAGGGCAATGTGAAAATACAAACGATAATCCTAAATAATATGGCCATGTAACACACTTTCAGTGATGCTGCCTAATCTTTTGCCTTTGATATAAGAACACATAGGAATAAAATTATTAAGGAAATTTAACTGACTTAATCTAGTAAATAAAAAATCCAGAAAAATTCAACTAATCTTTCTTACTCTGTGAATGCAAGCATGCAAAGGTAAAATCAATGGAAATCAGCCACTTTTCATGTGATTACTGTGATGTTGATCCTCGCAGGTCTACGTGAATCACGGAATCTTCAGCGGAGTGCAGAACACAGCATATTGCTCAGAGAATAGCTAAGGCATCAAGTAGAGTAACTTAAAAATAGTACAGAGCTCGTAATCATGACAATGCAAGGACTTACCAAAGCCTAAACCTAAGGGTTTTCAGAGGGATCCAATTACACTACAATAATACAAGTGAACTGTGATGTTAGGGACACACCAGCTTGAAACCACACAAAATAACGTTCCTTGAATTTGGAACTACCCTTTTCTAAGAAAAGAGACACTGAGCTAAATATAAGTTATATGTTAAGAACCCTTACACTAGAAAAACATGAGGACCAAAGTGGACTGAAAGTTAACAGAAATGTGTAAGGGCCAAAGCTGAGCATCTCTGCATTGTATGTGAGAAAAATGAATGCAGTCTGAATTCAAAGTGTGTGTATCTAAAACATCTAAATCCATATATCCTTAGTGTCTCACAAAAACTGACATCCTGGAGCTGAGGAGTATTTTGAGTGAAGGAGATTGATGGGAAAATGAGTCAGAAAATATAAAAAACTTTTGGAATTCTGTAGGATAATGCATCAGATAGCCAAAATGTTACAAGCCTGAAATAAAGAGAGAAGCTTTAGTTTAAAAACTCACTTTCCTTCTGTGGTATAGTAGCTAAAATACTTATAAATGTGAGAATAACAATGAACACAAGGGAAAAAAGGGAAATAACCACAAAAATTACAACATATATAAAATTTACATATGAAATTAATATTTTTTTAAAGGTTATAAACTAGTGAGTTTGCAAAAGGCATTGTATTGATAACTCTGAGTATAGAACTGTAACCACATATTTCTTTGGCATCCCTTCAGTAACAGTACTTACCTACACTCTGAGGATGTAAAGCAGTAGACATGCACATTATCATTGAGAGTGACAAATAAGTGTTGAGAAAAGACACCTGTCAGTGGACACTCACCTGGGAACACTAGAAAGTTTTTCAGTAACAAAGGAGCTTCCAGAAGATGATTCAGAGACGACAGACTGCATAAAGCAGGCATTTAAGGGCTGAATGCAGCTATTACAAATTTCCCTGGCTAGCAAGTTTCTTTTCTTACCTGACTATTTCTGGTTTAAGACTGTATCCATTAACTGAAACTTCTAGCATGAAAAAAAAACGGGAAGAGATTTCCTCTTACTCACTCTGCCCAGAAGTGGCCTGCTGACCAGTCATGCAGGTAAGATGCTCACATGGACATAATTCCAGATCAGCTACAGTACATGCCACTGCCTACAAATGACTTGTTAGTGTTGTTTGAGTTAAATACTTAATCAAGAAAAAGTTCAGTGGAGTTCTGTGTTAAAGACAGTTCTATCTACTGCTCACTCGCCCACATAAAAGTTGTTGTTTCAACAGCTGTTTTAATTCAATTTATCTTGTAATCTATGAAGGCTTAATTGAACAAATTACTTCTAAAGAATGCCTGAAATTGCTAATATTAAAATTTCTATCATATAATTTTCTTTCATATAGTGTCAGCTCTGCCTAATCATTTCACATATTAATTCACATTTGCTTCCATACTTCATAATTCTGTGCATAACTCTCTTTGACATCCAAACGAGTCTTAAGAAAAGAAAAATGTCATAAAAGTCCCTATATTTATTACAAGCTATTTCTAGGATGCAGTGCTTGTCGTTCTGAATCTTCTGAAATGAATATTGAGGAAAAGCTTGACGGACTACTGGAACAGGCTGCCTAGAGAGTTTATGGAGTCTCCTTCACTGGAGGTATTCAAAGCCTGCCTGGATGTGACTCCATGCAACTTGCTCTAGGTGAACCTGCAGGGGGATTGGACTAGAGGTCTAACTAACCCAGCCTCCAGAGGTCCCTTGCAACCCAATCATTTTGTGATTCTGTGGTATTACTCCATTTCCATCCATGAAGGACACTGTGAAGAGGGACATCACCGTGGAAATGTTGGCATTCTCAGAAGATCATAGCCTGGATGACAAAACATCTTCAGTGGCTGCTAGTTTCAGAGCAACCACAAGTAACCACATTTCCAGTCATATCCAGTCCTTGTCAAAAATAATTGTAAACATCACAAGCAACTACCTGTGTGGCAGTGGCTTTGTTCTGTTTTCCAGCTGATAAATGGGAAGTTGTTAGTAGCCAAGATTATTAAACTAGGATTAGAAACTGCTTTGACATTTTAGAGGAAACAAGTGTTTCAGTAATTTAGCTCAGTTATTACAATTTTAGCTGCAGAGTTCTACTATGACCACTCTTGGGGCTCCTAAGCAAGGATATTAGATAGATACCAATAACAGAGATACATGGAATCCACATGTTAGACTAATATATATGGCTACTTCTATGCCATTTCTTTGTTAAGAGATAGTAACTGCTACAAGAGTATTTCCTAACAAAGAAGGTGTTTCTCTGTAAATATATATCAATCATTCAGATTTCTTTTCTGAACCTTATCCCTAATGATGTCGGTTTCAATGCTCACCTTGATGAAATTTATTGGCCTGTTTATTTAATTATAAGTGATCTAGCTTTTGAAAAGCTATCTAGGTTTCCCAAGAAACTTTAGGAAGAAAAGCATTTTAACTTACGAATGGGCTGATCTCATGATGCTTCTATCTCTCTGTCTCCAACAATTTACCCAGAAAATTTACCCTGACATACAAGGAAGGTATTCACATAGAAAACCTCTTTCATATCTTCATCAAGTTCCTATGATCCTTATATATGAACATCACAATCTTTTCAGAAAAGTACTGAAATATACTAAAATCTTATAAATGGCTATCCTGAATATTGCATAATCTTAAATGGTAACATACCATACATACAGCTTACTCAGTTCTTGTAGCTCAATTAGGTGTGAATGACTTTTGGAAAAAAACTTCCCACACAAGAAGAAATAACTTTAAATTGATATCTAGGTATGTCTAGGAACAAACTTTCCTGATTAGATATCAATACATTACTCTTTACACCCAATAAATTACTGTTTAAAAAAAATCAGTAAAGTTTGTTAAGGAGGATATGACCTAATCTATGAAGAGTTAAGTATTGAACCTAGAGACAAAGCCTGTGCAATCCACAACCTCTGAAAGTGAACAGATCTGTTCTGCTACTTACCACATTAGGAGCTGTCATACAATATTAAAAACATCTATTTGAAAATACTTTTGTAACAAAAGTAAAACCACTCAGCAGTCAAAGGCAACTAGGCAAAACCACAGAAAGCATACTGCAATCTAAGTGAGTGCAATACATCGTAAAATAATATTTAACCGAGAGATAAAGTCTCTGCAACCCACAACCTACAAAAGTGTACAAATCTATTCTGCTACTTATCACTTTCAGAGCTGTCATACAATATTAAAAACATCTATTTGAAAATTCTTCTCCTACAACAACAGAATCACTCAGCAGTTGAAGGCAATCAGGCAAAACCACAGAAAGCATAATATTTTCTGAGTGCAGTACAAGTATAAGCAAGTATATACAATATTTATTCTGAAAATACCTTATTATTTTCATCATGAAAATAATTCCATATTACTATTATTATACACATAATGTGTATTGAAGACTCTGAAGAAAGAATATTACTTACATTTATGATAGGTATTATGACACTGAACAGAGGAGAATGAGAATTTTGTTCCTGATTTACATCAATTGCACCTAAGTCTTCCAAGTTAATATGGAAATGTTTCACGAAGTTCAGAATCATGACAATCCAGTGTAGGAAAAAAAATTTATTTTCAGGCTTTTGCTAACACAACAGGGACATGATAGGATTCTGAAACCTCAAACTCTAACAAAGCTTCAGAATGATTTACAGAGTTCAGCTACAGCATTCTGCATTGGGAACACTGTGTTTCCAATTATTACTGACTCTGATTTCCAGGTAGATGTAGGATGTGTTTTATATGTTATAAACTATAAGTGTGTATGAAAAATGCAAAAAGATTTCATTGAGATATATTAATATGGGGGGAAGGGGGAAGAAAAAAAAGAAGGGATATAGCCTATCCAAACCCAGAAAACTACAAATACCTTTATAAAAACCATCATTTTCAGAAAGTTGTTACCAACTTCCTCACTGATTTTTGGACAGTCACATGGATAGTCTGACCACATTTCTAAAATCCCTTTTTTCTTAACATTCTACTTAAAAACTTTTCTAACATTTGCACAACTTTGCAATGCATGCACTTTTCATTCATGATTGGAAAAGAATAGCCTTGATACTTATTAACATAATACAATTTTTTCAACTCCCTTGTAAAAGCATAAATATTTTTTTTTTCCTACTGTAATCAGTTCAGACCTTTAAATCTCAAGTTTAAGAAAGAAATGGGGAATAAATCTGCACTGCTCCAAAACTATGAGGACAAATATTCATGAGCCTGTGAAATTTAGCTAAGGTCCACTAACACACATTATTGTTTGTATCTATTACTAGATTCCCATGTAACATGTCTTTGTTGTCATTCACTAGAGTTGAACATCACAGAGGAATGGGGCATGTATGTCTTCTTGTGTTTTCCTCTGGCTGGCATGCAGGAAACCTATCCTGCACTAGATAAGAAGGAACTTTAAGACTCTCTGCATACGCAGACTGCCAGACTTTTGGTCAGTGAGGCAGGCAAGACACGCAGCTGCACAAGAGACTTACTTCTTACTGAAACCTTACAACCATTTACAGGCATCTGCACTATATTTTAATTGTCTTTCTATTATCAGCTTCTCCAGCCATAAAAACAAGAACAGACAACAATCAAGCAATGTATTACAGCAGGGAACCCATCTCAGAGCACACCTGAACATGATGAACAACCTAAAAAGTAAATATGAATTTTTTTCCCCCCAATCTCTGCAACCTCTACTGCTGGAAATAACTTTTATCATAACAGTTCTCAAGTTGATTGACATTTCTATTTACAACTGAACACTGCCTTCAAATGTATGAACTTCTGCTTTTCTTTTTGTGCTATCTCTCTGTTGTCATTTAAACTCACTAGAGTTTATTTTTATAAATTCTTTATAAAAATGCACTCGATAATATATTTTTGTTATCCCTGCAGAGCTTTAAGATTCTGTAATCAATACTAGCAAGTCCATGTAAGACAGCAACACAGAGAACCAGTTGAGTGACTTCCTTATTTAAAATCACTTGAAGACTTTCTTGAAAGGGTTACATAAACAGGATTACTTTAGACTGCTTCATAGGAGCAAATTTTGATCATATTCTTACATGTTAACACATGAAACCACAGCCTCTGTCAGCAAAGTTCTCCCTTTCATAGGCAGAAGTATATACACCGTACTCAAATGCTAGCTTACAGGAAGATTTGAGAACACAGTATTCCTTCAGTATTTGAGAAACAGACCATTTCATACTGGAACCTAACAGAACACTGGCATGCAAGGATTATCATTACATTATCAACCATGCTCCAATCAGTGTTTTCTTTAGACTAATTCTTCATATGGTAAGAATAAGAGCACTGTTAGAAATAAGGTAAAAATGATCAATATTACACCAGCCTTCACATATAGAAAGCACATGTAGAGCATAAAAAATAAAGTAAGCTGCTTGGTTTTCATTTTTACTGCTTTATAAAGAAATAGTATTGCTAATAAAGGAGGGAATCTTAGAAAAAGCATCAACCAACAAAACCTGCACTTGATTGCTCTGAGTGAATGTTCAAGTTGCTTATTTTGAATCTGAGTATCATAGTTCTTCCACAAGCACATTTTAAAATGTAAACAGTAAATTATTCAACAGGTTTTTAAATACTATAAAATATATATATCTTTGTATTCCAGTACAGATTATGTTAACATGAATAAATTACAAAACAATTTTGACTAGATTACAAAACAGTTTTAAGGCAATATGACTGCTATTTGCCTTTTAACATCCTGAATTCTGCTTTGACCCCCGCTACTTTGCATTTGCAGATTTCAAACAGGAATAAGAGCTTCAAGGTAACTTCAAGGCAATTATCTTTGTTTAACATCTAAGTTTACACTGGCAGTTTTCAGGATAGCAGTTTATGTTTCCTGCAAAATTAAACCACCACAACTCTAACATCCACAACAGACAGCCACTGATGTGCACGTCGCTCTCGAGGTAACTAAGGTAGTGCCTTACATCCAGTTTACAGATAGCTCTTGCCCCGCTGCAAGAATAGCCAGAACAGAAAAATGACAAGCCACTGAAAAGCACTCCCTTACCTTCTAAACCTGATTCAATCAGCCCAAACTGTTCCAACACTTTCAGAAAAAGCACAATCACGATCAACACCGCTATCATCTCAAGCCCTTCCAAGTTCATGGTGAGTTAGGTCATGGTCTGACCACCGCCACTGAGGAAAGTGCTCTTCTGCCTGGCTTTCTTTGCAAAGCCATTAAACTAGGCGCGGACGGCTCCTGCGAGGGAAGGGGGCGAGTGGGAGGGGAGCGGCAGGGAACACATCCCGGCTACCCCAGCAGAGGCCAGGAGAGGCGGGGGGACCAGCTCCGGCCTGCCGGCACTGCCCGGCTCCGGCACACCCCGGCAGCCGTGGGGGGCCGGCCGCCCGGGACCCACCCCGGGGGTCACCCGAGAAACGGCCCCGGGAAAGACAAACAGGCGATGCTGTGGGAGCGCCGGCGGCGCATCCCGGCGGGCGGCGGCAGCGCGGGGCGCGGAGCCCGTTGCCGGGCAACGCGGGGACCAGGGCAACGCGCATCGGGACACCGACACGGGAGCTGCGGCAGCGGGATCGGGATCCACCGGGATGGAGCCGCTCCCGCTGGGAAGGTGCGCTGGCGGGCAGCCGCGGCCAGAGTCCCCTCGCAGCTGTGGCTGCCTCTAGTTAGGCTGGGGAGAAGGATGTGTCGCCAACTTGAACTTGTCCGTGAGTTTCTCCGGGTAAAACGGCTGCCTCAGTACGATGAGATTCCACCTGTTGCATGTGGCAAATAATGCACAGCATGTTATATATAGCAGCACTTTAGGAATTTTATTTATTTATTTTTAATTATAGAAAAAAAACCACTGAGCTGTCTCAAATACTTTAAGGTTTATTCTGTGGGCTGATTTGGAAAACAAAAATTGAAACGAGCAGATTGAGAATTATAGATGGAATCATAGGATCGTTTGGTTTGGAAGCGATCTTAAAGATTATCCAGTTCCAACCCCCTCGCCATGGGCAGAGACACCTTCCACTAGACCAGTTTGCTCAAAGCTCCATCCAGCCTGGCTTTGAACACATCCAGGATGGGGCAAGGAAAAGGAAAAGCAAGCTCGTTATTTTTGATTGTTTCTCACTTTAGTAATATTTACTAAACAAAGTATTTTCCATGGAAAACATTAGCAGTGAAATCCAGGGATACTGACTACAGGACTGAACCAGTAACAGCCACTGGCCTATCTACAACAGTGCTGGCATTGCCACATGCAATATATTCATGGTTAAGGATTTACTCTTTAAATCCCTTAATAAATTAGCATATAAGGAGGAATTTACTATAGAAAAACAGCACCTCTATTGCAGCCAAAAATGAGCAGGACTACAATTGCAACACATTTAATTCTGTCTGGTAGAGTACTGTCCCCCACACGGTTGAAATCAATTACTGCCAAGTGCTCAATTTTCTTTCTTTTCTTAGATAAGATTAAAAAAAAAAATTCATTGTGTTATGTGAGAACTGAGAGCAGCTTCCAAGTCCTCCAGGTATACTTGCATTATAATGGGTGTTGTCATTACTGAAAACAGTGGAATGATGTGGGAATAAGGGATAACAACAGATATAATGTAGGTACCTTTTTTTTGTACAGTGGATAGATAAATCTATATAGTGTACTGTTCAGATGTCACTATTCTGTGATTTTTGCTCCAGACTGGATTCCCTGAAGCTGCTTAAACTTCTGTCATAAAATCTATGATTTAACACTCTATCCTAAATATTGTATTCGTTTCATTTCTGGAGGCAGGTTTTCCTTGGGTATCTTTGCCTTTATTTGCTGCAAACTTTCTCCTTACATTCTTCTTTCTCTCATTCAATCTTCATCCCAAACAAGACTAAATGTCTTTTCCCTCTAAACCATCTTATCAATGGCTCTAAGGAAAGTAGGTCCAGCTTTCCTTCAATCTGGGACAAAAATAGACTAATTTATCAGCATCAGCAACGTAACATCTGCAATCTGTATGCCTTTACCAAAAAGGTTGATACAAGTGCTGTTTGGGTACATGCAACATCACCACCTCAGTGGACATACTCATTTTCATTAATAACTTTCATTAATACTGTTCTGCTGAAAATGTTAAAATGAAAACTCTTTTTTTTTTTAGCCACAATATTTACTGCTTTTTTGACATTCCAACTTTCTCAGTGCTGAGAGCAGAAAAGAGGAAAGCAGAGCTTGTGATGGTGGTTCTACAAAGAAGGCAAATGCCATGGCCCCACAAACCTGGACCCCAGGGCTGTCAGTGACTAGACAAACACACACATGGAGTTGCAGGCATCTGCCTCTTCAGGTATCAGCAGAGTGAATAGTTGTTCCCAGAGGTGTTGGTCTACTACACCTATGGCTAATTATGACTCTTCTTCCAAGACACAGCAGAGATGTACAGAGTAAAGAAAGAATTAGCATTACTGCAGTTTCACAAGTGGATGACAAAGCACAGTAAGAATGATGATCTCCAGGGAAGGCTAGGATTTTAGTCACAGCAAGAAAGCTGTGACTAAACTCAGGTTTCTCAAGTGCTCAAGATCCAGCCATGATAACCATCCTTTTTTTTCTCCTTTTGATATACATATAGGTAATCTAATATGCAGATTAATATACCTTCCCTCATTAAGTCATTGCTTTTTAGAAAAACTTTATAAAACCTTACAGTATTCCTCCTGTAGGAATACAAAATAGCATAAAGCTATCTCTGATGTTCACATTCCTACCCATTAAAAATGGAACTGACTTTATTGACAGTTACAAACAGCATAACCTTATTTCTCTCTCCAAGTACCTTACCAAAACCAGTGAAGTGACCTCTTGTTTTATTCTTTACTTTCTATTTAAAAAAAAAAAGAAAAGAGAAAGTGATATTCATTTACCTATACAATTTTATCAAAACATGACAGAAAGAATAGAGCTAACAATTGCAAGTATTGAAACCCTATTTTTTCTCTAACTATCCAAGCCTTAATGTGTTATAGAATTAAGATTGAGAAAGGTGTACAAGCAGGAATGCAGGAAATAGGAAATGGGAGGAAAGATATTAAATAATAAATTACATGCCGTATAGGTATTTTATATACAGGAGCACACAGCCTTGTTTTTCTTATGTGTAACTGCAAATAAAAGGTTTCACTCTAGAAAGTGTTATAAATTCTGTCTCCTTTTCATCAAAGCATTTTGCAGCATTATTTTTTATCATGAGTAAATATATTAAGCTGAAGTCACTGGTTATATTTTGAGTTAGGAACATATCTAAATGGTCACTTCTCATCTTATGATGGAGCTATAAACCACAACACAATGACTCCTTTCACATTACTATGACTAAGATCCTTGATACCATTAATCTTACTGCTATTGCTTAATGCTGTATATCATGAAATGTTAATGTTAAGAAAAGACGCAATCAATTGAGACTGAAAAATGATGAGTTGGTCTACAGATGGGAGTCCCAGTAATGGTTATATTTCTTCCTTACGCTTCCTTTTCTCATGCTTTTATATTCATCTGGATGCCACTAAGCCACTCCCAGATTTTCACCATGGCTTCCATGGTGAACCACTAACCTCTGATATTCCTTACCACCTATTGAAGTAGTTTATGGGGAATCTGGCCTGCATAAGTCAAAATCCATTGGATTTTATTTAAAACATTCAGATTAGTGATCTGAGGTAACCTTGATGGCTTTACATAAGCAATGTGGGATGCACACGTGCACTATCAAGTTTGGGGAAGGCTATCCTTGGTGGGGGCAGTTAGTGGTAGAGTTAACTGGCAGAGCTGGCTGCAAATAGTCTATACACTGCAGGAGAAGGATGGAATGGAGTGGGAGTCCCATGTCATACATAAAGATTGAGAATAAAACCTGTAATAGAAGATACAATTTCTTGATTTTAACTGAGAAAAACTTAAATAATATTTTTTTTAAGGATAAAAGCCACGACGTAGAGCCAGAGCAATCTAATGATTGCTTTAGAGCTGGTGTCCCTCCAACATAATTTTCTCCTATTTTTAATATGAAGAGTTTTGAACAAATATTCCAACATACAATAAAATCACTAAAATATGTATTCTGTGTAGATATTTAGAAGAAATTTATAGTTTTTTAATCTTAAAAGCGGCAAACCCCCTCTTTCCTTCCAATAGAGAAAATGGGTCAGAAAATCTTGATGTATCATAACTGCAAATACTTTATTATTTTAGCAGCGAGCTGTTATTACACTTTAATTTCCCTTTTTCTCTCTCTTAAATTTATTAATATCATTATAAATCAAGAGAATTAAATAATACAACATTTTAAAATAAATAAATAAATGAAACCTAGTAAATCGGATTCAGCAAATCCCTGGGAAAACCAGCAAAAAGAGACAAACTTGTCTCCATTATTGTAACCCTCTTTCTTAGTATATATTTCATGATTCTGAAGAAAAGATACAAAATGCTATGATGCATTCAGCCACTGCAAATGTCAAATTTTATAATGGCCCACACCTGGCAACTTTCCTGTATCATTTAGCCAGCATGGCTTGACTTCAATAGCTCTCCCAGATGAATCACTGGAAGAAAAGGATTGCAGCATTCTAATATTACACTTCCTTATTTCTACCTTTTCACAACTTAATCAAAGTTTACATCCTGAACTCTGTCCAAAGTTTTTCACTAGTCACAACTCAAGGAGCTGCCACAGTTCAGTCTTGGTGATGCTTATGTCATGTCAGAAGACTACTTCTTCATCGCACCCAGGAAGCCACAGTCACAGATACACACGATGACTCCCTAAACCAGTTCAGCCCCACATCAGCAGGCAGCAATGATTTTATGGGCAGGCATGGAGGTGGTATCTCATCCAGATTGTCTCCCATTGTGGAATTAGGCCAATATGTAGTAATGAAATAGAAGTTCCGTCTCTTCACACTTGGCAATACGTAAATCTTGTGCTTTTACAGAACTGATTAAAATAGAAAAAAGTTATGTCCTACAATATTCATAAGCAGGCTTTTCAAAGACTGACAGAAAACATCCTTACACACCAACTGAGATGTAGTTCCATTTGTAAAGTACACCTGAAGATATCATAACATCACTCTTCAGAAGATTTGGGTTGCTATAAATGTCAGAAGCAGCAAAAAAATTGTCAATATATCAGTTATTCTTAATAATCTTCTGAATATTATGTGTGTATTCTGGAACACTTAAAATGGAATTCTATTTCAATTTTATCCCTTTCTATGCAGTGAAAATATGGCTCTCTGAATCTGGTAGTATATATTTCTGGAAACTATTACACTAATTGTGGCCATGGACTATGTGTCATTAGAAGACAGAAATTTTCTCATTGCATTCCACTCTGATAACTCCATCTTTGCTACAAGTCCTTAAACTTCATTAAAAAGAAAAAAAAAACTTCAAAAATGTTTAATGTCTTAAAAATGTCAGATAATTGTATCTTAAAACTCTCTGTGAAAACTGAAGTTGAAAAATATTTTACTGTTGAAATTCCACAGCTGGAGCTCAACTGTTTCTCATGCTTTGTTTTTGCTACCTCTTTATTAGCAAAGATTTTTGTCCTAAAAAACTCAATGATTTTTCAAGTGTTTGCACGTGAGAGAGCATACTGATCATTTTCCAAACTACTGAGAAAGTCCTGTCACATAGAATTACAAGAGAATTGCTAACTGTAATTTGTAAACCTACTATGCATCTTCCAAAATGAAGAATAATGCAGCAAGCTTAATTTCATTTTTTGAGGTAGTCACAGCATGTCAAGGGATGGTGCTTTATGATACTTGATTTAATTTTCTCTGAATGACACATGGACGCAAATAGCTCATGTTTGATGCCTCACAGAGCTGTGGTGAACCACAGGTGGTAGCAGTCCTCCAGCAGCTTATTTCACCTTCGTTCTTCGGGCCTGTTGGTACAACATGACCCACACCTCCAGTACATTCAGTATTTAAGAGGCTATGTTATTCTTCTAAGGTGTAAGCATGTGAGCTAACACTCATGACACAAGTAGTTTCAGAGAACATTTCCTAGCCATGTCAGTCCCGCAGCCTTTTAACCTGGATATCACCTCTATTTCTCCCTTTATGCTTAAAAATCTAATGTATATCTAATGCCCTCAGTGCCACAGCTCTAAGATTTTGTGTTTTTTCCCTGTTGGGCAACTAAAGCTTCAATTCAGACATTTGTGGTTTTGCTCCTCAACTATTGTGACCTTGTCTTTTCTGTCTTCATCAAGTGTTGTCTTGCTCCTCTTTATCCACTGCCACAAAGATCATCAGTCTGGCTTACCACTCGAACTATTTCAATTTTTTCTTTGCATTTCTAATGGATCCACATCATCAATTGCAAAATATTTACCATAACCTTAAGGCCAGTCCTAACATACTCCTGCCACACCCAGTCACTGTTGGCTTTTAGAGAACACTTAGGTGATAACCCACTCAAGCAAAAACGCTAACCTTACTAATTAATAAATTAGACCATATTCATAAGAAATGTTGCTGGCTCTAATACAACCCTCTAACATTCTGAAATATTAGTATAACTGCAATCTCTGTGCTTCAAATTGTCTATGATACACCGCATGTGGATGCTGACATTTGTTAAGCCACAACTATGGCCAGAAGGTGAGAAATTCATGAGACAACATGGTAAAATTTTTATCCAGATAGCAAAAAGAGAAGACACATCATTAATAATTAGAAATCTCATTAATAATTAGAAATACATTCTGTGTTTTACTACTTTTTTTGCTACATATTATTGGAAAACTGTCAAACTGCCTGCAGACTTTAGCTGTGAACATTGTATTAAGTTGACTTTATCATAAATATGACAAGGAAACTTAGCTACAGCTTCAAAATAACTGACTGACAGAAGAGTTCCTCCAGTTCAGCTGATGCAGCATGTGGCTGTTTGCCAGACTTTTACTCCTAATCCCTTGTTGGTTCATTAGTAGCTCACTGCAGACAACAAGAGACTGCTTTGCCAATCAACAGTAAAAGTCACAGGAAAGCCTAGCTCATATGCCCATGGAAAACAGCTTGAGAGATTGGAGCAAGACAGCATTTTTCATAGTTCTACTTTAAAAAGCCCAAACAACCACAAAACAAGGCAGTACCAAAAAGTCAGGGAAATCTGAAGCTGATGTCTATAGGGCCTTACAGCCTGACTTAAGCCCTAGAGTGCTATTAGTCCAAAGGGTCAGCTCCTACTTTGCCCAGAAGTTTATAATAAGACAAATGACAGAACAAAAGAGTGACAAGTTCAATTTTTTTGTTTTGTTTTGTTTTTCAGGCTGGTTATACAAAGCTAACCAACATCAATAAAATAAATAAGGCAAGCAGACAGATCCACTAGTTTCCAATTCTGCCCAATTAACTGACTTGAAGCACTATGAAGAAATCCAACAAGTTTCTTCCTAACAATCTGTGAGCCTTTAGATTTTTTCCTGCAGATCTCTACCATGTATGAATCATATACAAAAAAATCCACGTGCCTAAGCAAAGCTCATTTTAGATTCAAACATCAGAGTTTCAGTTTTGCTAGGAGTTTTGGTTTGGTAGGAGCATGATCTTATCAGAGAAACTCACTGAAAAGTGCATAAGGGCTCCTGAAGAATCACGGGGAATTGCACCCTTTTTCTCATGGTGAAACAAACACAAATATATATAACCATATATTCAATAGTAATTTTTAACCCATCAATAGTCAATGATTTTTAATGGTTGTTTTAAATCATCTTACTAGGATACATGGACGGTCTTTTTATGCGAACAACTCTACAGAAACAGACACTTGGGTTCAGTGGGTTCAGCAGTCTCAGCAATCAGTCCTAACTAGATCAGTTGCATGTGTAGTCTTCACAGAACAGGTTTGAAGAACATTAGTGAAGCAGTCCAGAGAGATATAAAGCATTGACATTTGCTAATTAAATGAACAGAAGAATTCTGTGCATTGAGCACGAAGAATTAGAGACTTTCAACATTGCTAAACTCAGTAGGAATACTCTTAAACTAATAGGCAGGGAATTCTTCTTATTACCTAAATTCTTTCTCCCTTCCCTGTCTTTATGCAATATAAATGTCTGTATTGCCACTTCCTTCCTCATTATTACACTCTTTAGTTTCCAGTGAACATTTTTCTTTAAAAAATGGTTATTTACATACAAAAAATATAATTGTTTTTAAACAGATTCATAATTCTATTGCTTCATTGCTGACTGAAAGCTCTTTTTCTTTAAATTCACATTTGCTGCACTGATCTTGATTTACACCTTCTCTGCTTGGGTCTGTAAGGTGAACGTGTTTCTGTGTGAGCTGGTAACCTTCAAAAATGGTGTGAAAATTTCTGGAGCAAACAGACTCAGTGGAGACACAAAGAACAAACAAGACAATAAAATTTGTTTACATATTAATCTTTAAATGTATCAAGAGAATGTTGCTCTTTTGTTTTAGTATCTGATTAGAATTTCTACAAGAGGCCAGGTAATACTTGCCTTGTTTTTATATTCACTAGCAATATATCATGAAGAGAGCTCCAAATGTTCCAGGGAGTTCAGAAATGTAAAACAATATGAAATATGGCATTTAATACACCTCATTTGTCAAAACAAACAGAAAACAAGTGAGACACCTTCAAAGCTTTACTAGGTATTTCTTTATTTTGCTTTCTCTGAATATTTCATAAGTTATTTGATTGATGGCCAATCCCCACTGACCCACATTTTCTCCTTATCTGTTGAAAATATAAAAGAGCTTACTCAAGTAACAAGGTTGAGTACCTTAAGGACAGGCATCAGAGGATGCATGAGGTGCATGATGGCCCAATAAAAATCTTGCACCCAGCTGTCTCTCAGTTTATATGACAAAAAAGCTTCCACAGGCTCTCAGGTGATTAAAATATTCTGCAGAGTAAAACAAGCAAATAAAATTGATTGTTTCCCTTCACATGGAAGGGCTTAAAAGTACTAATGAAGCAAGTAGACTGTGTCTGTGTTCTATCTGGAAAAGTACTAAGGCTAAAATTGTGCTAGATAGGTTAAAAAGAAAGCCAGTTAAAGAGCTCATGACCAATATTTCAAGATCACCTGCAAAACCAGTAAAGCCTAAAACTAAACAGCCTAAAGAGTGTTATGGAAGAAGGAAAAGAGATTCTGAAACACTTTCTCTTCCCCAAGCTGGGAACTAGATAGAAATGGCATCCTAAGACTGCTACCTAGAAATTAATTTTAGAATATAATGTAGATTCAGCCTTATCAGAGGAAGGAGAACTGTGAAATGAATATACATACCATATACACAACATGGGAGTGGCTGGAAGTAACAGAGACTCACATCTTACATCCCTTTAGCATTATTAGTATGCTTCAAATGCAAAATTCCTACTTTGTAATTTGAGGTTGGGTTTTCTTCCCCCTAAGGAATATCCCTCTGACCTATTTGCAATGTTTTGCATGAGAAGAGGAAACCTGAGCTCTATTCAAAGCAAACAGCAGGGTCTGGCAGAGGAAGCCCATGGGTGCAGACATCAGTAGAGAACTTTTTCACAGAAAGCAATGCAGCAACACTAATGGCTGGAGCAGAGTCCACCACTTCTTTTCAGCCTTGCTGCATATGAGGAAGGCAGCCCATAGATAGATGGAACTATGAGTTTGCTTCTGTTTCCCAATATCCACCTCCTCCACAGTGTAGGTTCCATGACTTCCTCAGTGAAAGTAGAATCCCCACAGAATCCCACTGTATGGTCTTCCACCGCCCAGCAACAGAACCAGGCTCAGAATTTTTCCCATGGTTTTACTTGTAGAAATATTACAAACCTAAAGCTGTGACTTTTTATTGCCTGTTTTGAAAACTACCTGACATGGCCTGCGTGCTTGACTACTAAATTGCTGGCAGAGTTTTAGGTCTTTATTTTTGAAAGCAGTATTTTCATCTCATTGCTTGCAGAACTTTTGATTTCAGTAAAATTTTTCTTCATCTTCTGCAGCTGTTTGGTATCCTTGCACTATTTCCTGATGGCATTGCCAATCACTAACAGCATGTGTTGTTGTGTATCTTCCTCTTTTGAAGAAAGTTCGTGTTGCTCTCTTTTGTCCCCAGCACTAATAATTTGAAGCACGAACATCAGATTACAAGGAGAAAATTTGCCTCTGCTTTTTCCATGTTCTAGTCTGAACTATTACTGCAGTAGAGATTACCTTGCAGTTGAGCCACAGATTACTGTACTTTGACAATTCAGTTGTGTATCAAATGAGTGATCTCAGATCAGTTCTTCATCCATGTCACATATTAACCACCTCTTCCCATCTGGTATCCCTCTGTGAATAACATATTGCTACGAAATGGATTCAATACCCATTCAATATTGGGATTCTATTCTACTGTCTATGGTCCACTATAGGTGTGTCTACCATCCTCAATACATTACTTGTGACACCCTAAGAAACATCTTTGCTGTGGCTCTCCACCTTGACTTTTTTTAGTAGTGCTGTCATTTCTCCATAGGGAAATATGCTGATTTTGACTACGAGAAGAACTGAACTTCCATCACATGTTTTTTTCACAGATCCATGTATCCTTACAGATTGTATCCTTGCCAGGTGACCTTACAACATGCTAATTAAGAAGTCTGGCAAGCCCAGGATAAAATGCTACAAAAGAAAGCCCAGGATGTAGATTTTTTGGCTTAATACATTTAACCTACCTGCTAGTCTCTGTAAAAATAATGGAGTGGCTTGTTCTGATAAACAGAGGGAAAATATCAAAAAAGTATTTGATGCAATATTCAGAAAGTACCTAGAATTACTTTTAAAACTATGTTATAGTCCCTATACTGGTAAGCTGTGAATCATACGTAAAAAAAAGTCTAGAGAGTCTCAGAGTATGATCCTAAGCTAAGTATTTACTTGCCAGCTCTAATAATGTTTGTGATGTCAGAGTAATGCTGATCCTTCTTCTCAATGAGATGTTAATGTGCTTAGTAGTGGCTTTCAGAAGTCATCAATATTAGACATCTCACAGCTTCTCATTTTAAAAAATAAAATCGAGCGGAGAGTAAAAGAAAAAAAACATTTGGCATATTACAACCCAATAATTAACTAGGGATGAAAACTTTTGAGATATTCTTGCAATTAAAGATGTTCTGCAGGTAGGGAAGGTTATCAGACTGTCTGGGTCGTTTTATTTCCTTTCATATGGGGACAATTTTCAATGATCCAGAATAAATTCTGAGACATTTTGAAAAACTGCACAATTTGCATTGAGTCATTCCTCATTCTGATGACTTACATTAGTGAAACTTGTTCTGTGCATGAAGCTTTGAAATCCCTTCTATTCCTGAATCACTACTTCATCTTGTTGTAAAAGTAGTAGAAGCTTCAAGCTAATGATTTAATATAATAATTATCTGAAACCAGAGCATCATTTTAGCAATCGCCATCAGAGGTGCACCTATTTCTGCTGAGAGTTACATTCATACAGAAATTATACTTTAGGTTCAAAAAATGGGATCACTGAAGTTGAATGAACCCATATAAAGCATGGCTTATGCAAGACAACAAAACCAAAAAAAAACATATGTGCCCTTGGGAAAGAAGACTTAAAATACAGCTAGCAAAAAAAAAAAGTTCTGAGAGAAGCATCAACTAAAATTATTTTTCAGAGAATTCTGTAGATTCCTAATTATAAAGTTGTAGAATTTTAATGGATCTCAGAAATTCACCTAGCCCAGTCTCTTGCATTGTACTTTACTGACAGGCCTACCAAAAAAACCCAAAATAATAAAAAAAAAAATAAAAAATTAAAAGAACTAGAGCACACACCCCTAAACTCTAGTACTTCATCACTCTGTGGAAGTTGAATCCAACCCAGTGTTTGTTTCCCCAATATCTTTTGCTGATGTTTAATCCCATTTATTCTTGCCTGTGCATGCATCTCTGTCAACCTGTGCCTCACAATAGCAGATCTGGTATAAAAAATTTAGACTGAAGCTTATTAGAATTCTTTGAAGCAGTCAATTTTCATACTTTCATATTATCCTACTTATGATGCTCTCGTACATTTATTTTTTTTAACCTCAAACTGAGTATTTAAGATGTTCTGGCTATTTTTAAAACATTTTTTTCAAAGCTGGAAAATAAACCAACCAAAGAAAAAGTTTGGGAAATGCATCTTTCCTAACATACAAATATAGAAATCTCAGAACCATCCAGAATAAATTCTAAATTATTCCACAGCTGTGGAAAACATAGCTCTCATTAAAACAGACTACTGACTACTTTGCTTTTATAGTGTACTCTTTCCTCTATTTTTCCTCATTTTGGTTAAGAGCTTCCCGAGGCATTGACTGTGTTGTTATATACATTCAGAATGTCATCCCAGGTGTATCATATCCTAAATGATAAGTGTTAATAAAATGAAGCAAAGCAGCTAGGCTCTATATTTAAGTGGAACATGATTGAACTGAGAAGTCTGGTGGAATTAAGAAATCTGGTGGGGATATGATTTCTATTTAATCAGGAAACCACTAAATACCATTGTTTCTATAAACTTATTTGACCCCTCAAATTCAGATCAGCTTCAGTCAGCAAAATTATGTGAGGTATACATTTTTTAATGGGGATCAGCATGTATCCCAGACTCAGGTGATTAAGTACTATGATCATGTTCACTGAAAAGAAAAAAACAAATGGCAGCCGGAGACTCACGGTCTGTTTGTCCATAGCACAAGTTCTGCCAGAAACCCTGCAAATACCAAGAATGTCTGGCCACAATGGTTTTGCGTTTTGAGCACTGTGTTAATTGAAAGAGAAATGAAATTAGGTGTAGCCATAGAGTTCCTGACTTGTTAAACCAATTACTTTTTTTTTTTAATATATAAAGATTTATATTTTTTACTCAAGAAAAGCCAGGTGTATTTCTGACCTCATGAACTCTTTTGGAGAAATTCGTTGTCCCAGAAGAGAAACTACTTTGTATCAAGGGAGCTGCTGCCAAATATTCAGCATATAAATTATTCTACCCTTGAATGTGTTGATCCCTCAGCAGAGATGAGCCCTAAATAACTGTCTCATTGCACGTTAACAGTTTATGTGGCTGCCTTTCAATTCTGTGTAATTTACTGAACACTAGAGAGCTTTATTACAAGGTTCAGGATAAATTAAATGAAAATCAAGTACAAATGAAGCATGGGTCATCCATGAGCAGAATTCAAAGGGACACTGGAAAGCAGGATAGCATCTGTTAAAGTGTCCAAAAAGACAGATGGATTTCCAGTGCATCTGTGTGCAGAAAATAAAATGGTTTGGCTGAGGTTTGGTGTGTCTCGTTAGAAAAGAAGAAAGATGTCCTAATAAATTGGGCTAAGACTCATCTGGACACACTTTCACTTCTGCCTTTGTGTATACACAATCCTATTTTGAGTAAGAGAATGAGAAAGCATGAGATTTCACAGAGATCACAGGATTAGTGTGTGAGAGAATGTCTCTCTTCTCCTAACTGAAGGAGATCAGCTAAAAACAAACAAACAAGCAAAAAAAGCAAAACTCCCCATGCAATCTGTAACACAATCTGTGAGCAACAAGATCTACATAAATCAGTGGCCCCAAAGGTAACTTGCCACTGGTAATTTGCTATTGGTTTGTAATACGTGGTCCTTTACAAAAGTATAAAATGGATGTAAAAGTTTACTAGTTTAAAACGATACATGACATTTATTTAGTACTGGGGTATTAAACACCATGCTGGCACACTCCTATTTAGTATTTGAGTATGCCAGCATTAGAAAGGTGACCTGGGTCAGCTGAATACTGCAAAGCATGACTTTTCCCTTTTGAAGGCGATGCTTACAGTTTTAGCCTCAAGATTTATGTTTGACTTATCTAACTGAAAATGAAAGGGTAAAGACAGAATGAGGTATTCTGTACTTTTTCTCTGCAGCTGTGTTATGGCCTTGCAGCCTGCTGGTTGTGCTTTTGGAGAGCATATGGCAACATGGAAATGTTCTCTGCGGAGCACTTGTATTACTGGAGCCTGAAGGGTGGCAACTGATTAGTCTTATCACAACTGCTACATCTTCCTGTGCAACTAGTCATTAAGTGATGAAAAGGACAGCTGATGAAGTTGTGTCTACTAACTAACTAGTTTTTTAAATGTTAATTTATGTTTTAGCTTACCCAGGGGACAGGTATGACTTCAAGCCTTCTCTCCCAGCCTGTGTGATGAGAGGAGAGAGAAGATTCTCAGCTGTTAGCATCTGCATGGGACAGCATAGACCCCAATGGAAGCCTGCTTGCCATAATTCTTTTTCTACAGAAACAGATAAGCAAGGAACTTGTTTTGAAGAAAGGGTCTTTAGTCATCCTGAAAACAGATAACTTGTATTCTGGATAACTGTAGTCAAATAAAAAGTTTATTTTCCTAAAGTATAATTCAGTTCTTTAAAAAAGAAATCACAATCATCCCACTTCCTCTATCCCCCCAGATCCCCCAAAAACCAACCTGGATTGAAACCCAGTGCCTTACTTAGTTTGGGCTGTTTTCATGTGGCAGATAATACCAAATAAAGGACATTCACAAACAAAATTCAGCTCAGTGTTTCTGCCTGCTTTAACACAGACTGTCATTACGTTTTTAAAAATAGAAGGTACATGAATAGGCATGCACCTCAGTTTTTTAGAGAAATGAGTCACAGCTTTTCAATTATGTTTCTTTTCTTTGGTCCTTTATTTTCAATTTAAGAAAAAACCTTATTTGTACATCCTATTGCATCCTTATCAAAATCCTGTGAACATAGTTAATCTCACTTCATGTGATTGGGTTAACAGCAATAATAGCACTGTGAAAAGCAACAGACCTCATTGTTACTGTCGTGTATTGAAGCAGATAATGAGATCTGGTATTTTACCTTGAGAGGAATATTGACAAGTAGCACTTTACTCGGTAAATATTCTTGGCTATGAGTCGGATTCTGTGCAAAGAAAAATTCAATTTCTACAATGAATTCAGCTTTATCAATGTATCAGTGTATTCTGGGAACTGCTTCATTTATATATGTATTTGCTCTTCCCATATTGTAACCAACAGTACACAGGACTCGACACCTTCCCCAGAATCATAAAGTATTTCTCAAAAGTGTTTTGCAGGAATATTTGTTGCTCACAGTTAAATAGGGGAAAAAAATTAAGGGGTAAAGCACTGTTTTTCATAACACAGTTATAGAGCTAAAAGTATGATCTGCATATCCTGCTGTCCATCCTGGTATTCGGTCTGTCTGATGTAATAAAGCTTAAAGTATCTACAACACTCTAGTTTTTTTATCACAATTACTGTAATTGCTTTAAGTATGTTAGGCTGCTGTGAAAGACTGAAAAAGAGAAGGCAGAGTACAGCTCTTGCCGTGAAAAAAAAAAAAAGTAATTTGGAAAAGGCAGAAGCAGAGTTTTACTTTATAAAATAACATCTGGCTACAGGGTCAAAATTAAAGAGCCTCCAAAGTTCTTTGAAATTTTAATCTTAAAGAGTTTCTTCAAAAGGAGTCTCAGCTATAGTGGTTTAATCAACAGCTGAAGCTAACAAACTCTTTAAAATCAAAAGTGTGAAAAATGTTCTGGATGAAGTGGCATAGGATGTTACATGACGTAATGGCTTCTGGTAATACTGCAGCTAAAAATAATCAGGAATGCAAGAACTTATCTTAGTGCTGCCTTCATTCCAACCTTTCCTCAAAGAATTATCAAATCTCGATGTAAGCATTGTGAGGAACAAGTGGAAGACACCAGAATGAAGGAGCTGAATTCACTGCCTGATTGTTATTAACCATTTCTCCTCATTTTGCACTTTATTATCTGGGCTAGAAAAAGCATTGGAGTTGACAAACTTTATTTTTTTATATTCTGGGAATAAAGAACAGACATTTTAATAACACCAGAATAGTAACACCCAAATTCAAACCTTAGTTCATAGCTCTCTACTAATGTTGAATGGAAGAAAGAAAAGCCTAGATGAAAGCACTTAAAAAAAACAGGATGATATACTTCTGAGTCCACGTGCCTATAGTTATGATGACTTTTGATTTGAATCACACATGCTATTGGAACACCTT
>JAWWMO010000138.1:56515170-56530688 GCA_035047845.1 Dendrocincla fuliginosa | reverse complement strand
TACTTTTGCAAAAAAAAAAAAAAAAAAAAAAAAAAAAAAGAGTGAAAGAAAAAATATTAGAAGTACATGATTACAGAATATGCAAGGAGAGTAACAACCAGGCAAGAAGAAAGTATAAACATCATGGAATGCTTGGCAAGCTGGTGAAGAATCTTCCTGGAAACTATGCTAAGGTTCATGGAAAATAAGGACGTGATTGGTGACAGCCAACATGGCTTTACTAAGGCAAATGGTGCCTGACCAATCTGGGAGCCTTCTATAATGGGGTTACAGCAGTGGTAGATAAGGGAAGAGCAATTGACATCATCCACCTGGACTTGTGCAAAGCATTTGACACTCTCCCACATGCCATCCTTGTCTCTAAATTGGAGATACATGGATTTGATGGATGGACCACTTAGTGAATAAAGAATTGCCTGGATAATTGTTGCAATCAAAAAGTTATGGTCAACTGTTTGATGTCCAAGAGACAGAGTCCAGAGGAGCCCACAGAGATGGTCAGAGGGCTGGAACACTTCTCCTATGAAGACAGGCTGAGAGAGTTGGGGTGGTTCAGCTTGGAAAAGGTTCTGGAGAGATCTTAGAACAACCTTCCAATACCTAAATGGAAAAGAAAGCCAGGGAGGGACTTCTTACATGGGTAGATAGTGATAGGATAAAGGGTGATGGCTTTAAACTGAAAAGGGCAAGTTTGCATTAGATATTAGGAAGAAATTCTTCACTGTGAGGGTAGTGAGGCACTGGAACAGGTTTCCCAGAGAAGCTGTGGAAGCTCCATCCCTGGAAGTGTTTAAGGCCAAGTTGGACAAGGCTCTGTGTAACCTGGTCTAGTGGGTGGCATCCCTACCCTTGGCAGGGGGGTTGGAACAAGATTATCTTTAAGGTCCCTACCAACTCAAACCATTCTATGATTCTATGAATGAGAAGTTACCAGGTTATAATATAAAAACAAGTACACACTTCTGGCCATATAAGTCCAAGAAAAATTAGCTTGAACTGTGTCAGAATAAGCAAAAAGAAGAAGACTTCACTCTTCTTTGAAATCCTGTTCTCTTCCATGAAGAGACAGACATTGCAGGCTTACCCTTTCTGAAAGGTCAGGAAAGGTTGGCTTGCTTGTTTTATAGTAAAATGATGGGTAAAGATACTAACTCTGATAATAATTGAATATACATGATAAATATGAGGAAGATAGATAAGTTATTTAAACTGAAGGAAGCACAATGATTAAACTGTCCATGAATAAGTTTGGGCAGAAAATCAGAAAATTTCCTTAAGAGTTGCTGAAGACTCAGTCTTCAGCAGACATACTGCTTTTCTGTTTTCTGCTCTTCTTTTTGTCCCCCCTTCAGTAGATTTGAGCCTAACTGCAGTCTTTCTTGCAAGTTTCCTACCATTGATAGCTATTAAATTAGGTTTTACCTCTTTGATTCTGTCCAGATTAAATACATTTAAAGCACAGCATGACACAATGAGACAAAGGAACCAAAGGCAATTACTTTGTCTATTTTTGTCTCCTACATGGTTAACCATAATTTAAATACTGAAAAAAAAAAGTCTGAAAAAACCTAAGCATTTGGACAGAAAATGCTTGTTCACTCATACTTGAAAAAGTATGAAGAAAAAGAAAAGGCTTGTTCACCCTAATTAATCCAAAAAGAGATATACAGTCTCTAAAAATAGAGCAGTAGATATACATGTTACTTTACAGTATTATAAAGCTGATTAGGTAAATGGAAAACCTAGCTTTTCTCAGATAGCAGAAGAATGAGTATATGGACAGAAATAGTTTTCTGATGTGATAATAGGAAACATTTAAAAAGTAAAGCAGGCCTATAACCTCATTTCTTCCATTGTTCTGTTGAGATCTTCTTTCTTGTGAAGAGATCCAAAGCCCCACTTTGTCAGAAAGTTTAAATGAGAAGCTTTTATTAGTGTGATTTATGGCACTGATGGTAGACTGTGTGCCTAACTCTCTGACTTGTGTCTCTCTACTGAATCACATACACACACAAAAACTTCAAAAGTAATTTAAAATATTTTCCTGATAACTGTCCCATATACAATTTCAGATCCAGATTTACTTGCATGACAGTGCTTTTTCAGGTCCAGGTCTTGCTGTTAATTAACTTTTTGACATGGGCATCAAGAGGACACTTCTCTATCACAATGAAGCTGTGATGATTGTAGGTATTTGCTGTTGACAAGTCAGAATGCTTTTATTTTCAATCCTGAAGACATTGTTTACTTGCAATGAAAATCACAGGGCAAGTCAAATTTTGCTAAGGGAGCATGTTGTGAATTGCTGTTGACTGTGTCACAAATATAGTTCTATTCTGTAATTTTTAAGTTCGTTATTTTCCCACTAGCTCCACTAGCTTTCATAGTTACTGCTTTTAACAACTCAGGCAGCTACTGAATAGCTGGGAGCCTACAGGGGTGAGTATTGAATCACAGCAGGGTGTTCAAGTAAATTGTGTACATGAGTGTTTCACTGAAAGTGGGAATCATCTTTTCAAAATGTAGGTATGATGTGCATTATTTTGAGAGGAACTATCATAACAATTTGTAATTCCTATCTTAGTGAGAATAGAGGAGGATTTCATCAAAGAAAAAATGTTTCATATTTAGCTGAGAGTTTTGGTAGTCTTCTTCCTGCCAGCTAAAATCACAGGGTGTGTGCTGAGGCTACTGCCAGGCAATTTCACCCAAAAGAAAGGAGAGACATTTCACCTTACCCTGCACAGCTTATCCTTACCTTATCCTCTGTGTCATAGCTCAATTTTTTTCAAGGTTGAAACCCTTTGGTAACAAGCTGGGAGTGTGCATCATCTGCAGGAGCTTTTAACCCTTTCTCTTATGTCTCAGCACTGAATTCCACCCTGATGCTACAGAAGCACGAGGAAGGAGCTGAGATTTAGCTTCCTGAATTTGAAAGCAACATTTTCTACCTGCTAGGTGTATATATTTTAAGACCTCTTTAGCACTGAGCATAGACTTTCAGTTGTGCCCAGTGACATTCATTTGCTAAAAACCCCCAAAATAAAGACTCCCTGCCCCTTTTAAAGAATATTTTTGAACTCATAATCTGACTTCTAACAAAAAGAGATGTATAGTGTTCCATTTCTCTTGCTTTAAGTCCTCCATTACTCCTATATTGTTGCCTTGAATGGCAGTATTTCTTGAAGAATGCAGGACGAAAATCCACATGCCAATAAGTCAGATATTCAGGCTTATTCAGGTGATATAAATAAGAAGTCCAGTAGGTTGACTATTAAACAAGAGTCAAGTTCCCCTGCAATACTTTCACTCAAAGCGCAGTAGTTTAGAACTTGAGCTGCTTCACATTTTTCTCCAGGTGTATTTAGACAGGTACATGAATCAATATATTAATGCTGAAACAATTTCAGAGTATCAAAAGCAGCTAATTGATAGTTAAATGTGAGCTTATTTTTCATGTGAAACTGCTGTACTGTATTCATTATTGGAATAATGGCAATCATTTTCTTTGTGACATTCTCCTGAGGAATTTTAAACAAAGCCTTCAGTAATTGCTTTGTTATTTCAGACCTGCCTAGTAATTTTCCACCATATTAAAAGGCATTTGTTACTGAGAGTGATGGAAAAAATATACATGTCTGCTGGATGGAGTTTTTAGTTATTTTCAGTCAACATAATTACCTTTTATTAACACCCCTGATATCTGAACAAAAGAAAACTTTTTATTTATTTGACTAATACTTTCATATCTGTAGGATATCTATTCCCTTCAAATTAGAATGAACAAACAAGATTGGTTATGTGGGCAACACAACACTCTTAGTGTTTTTGAAAAAAAAAAATCCCACTCCCAATTAAACAGTTTTGATTATAAGCTGTTTTAGAGGAAAATGTTGTCCAAGAAACTGATTTCTTAAACAACATTTAAAAGAACAAAACAGTATGAGTAGTAGAAAAATTATTTTTGTAGCATATGTATTATACTCTGGTGACTTTGTAAGGCAGGCAATATTATAAAAGGTATTATGAAAATCATCTATATCATTGACTATTATGTGATCATCATGGTTTAAACCCCAGCCAGCAACTAAGCCTCACACAGTGGCAAGCTCAACTTTTTTAACCTGCAGCAATTATAGTGAGGTCAGATGGGAGACCTCAGAGCATCAGCTGTGTCCCAGGACCACACCAGAGTGAGCTCCAACAAACTGAAAGGGGATCCTTGTACTTTCAGCCACCCATGGCTTCATGAACTCTATAAAGTAAGTCCTGTGGTGTGTTCTGAGGCTTCACAACAGTAGATGGCTTTTGGTACACAGTGCTATTACTGATCAGCTTTTAAGAGCTGCTGCCACACTTACATGGATCACAAATGTCTTCCTCCCTTCTGCCTCTAAAAGATACCCAGGCCCACACCTACAAGAACACACTGTAGTGGTTTCTGCTTTTCTCTCTGCGTCTTATCTGCTTTTGTTTGCAAAGGATTTGAGGTCTCCTGCAAGGCACTGATTCCACAGTACAAAGTCCCCCCAGCTGGGAGGAGTGCGTAAACCTGCAAGACTGCCTGCTAGCAGGTAGGTGGGGTAGGCAGTGGGTCTGTAAACATCTCCTTGCAAAAGTTTTTAGGTACCATAAGTATGAGCAGCACACACACATAAGTTTAAGTGAGAGCAGAGAGTCCGGCTCCAGCAGCCTAGCTCCAGCTGCTTCACTGATGTCTACAGGTTATTTCAGCAACTTGCCATGGTCTGGCCCAGAAACAACTTATCTCCCTAAGTAAGCAGATATGCTTTATCTGGAACAATCCAGGGAGCAGAATGCCATTTAATTACATTTACTGAATGCTCAAACACTGTTCCCTTGACATATTTAGGAACATTATAGCACATTTTAAAATTAGTTATTTAGGAATATTACAATACATTTTCAAATTACAAACAGTACTATTACAGAAGGGACATAAAAAAAAAAAAAGGATTCAAATTAGGGTTGAAAAATTCCTTCTCCTTAGTAATTTAACTGAAAAAAAAATCCTTTTCCTTAGTAATTTAACTGAAAAAATACAATATTTTTTATTCCAGAATTTGAATGCAACCTATACAGGCTCATTTATCATTTTCCTCTAAGCTTTGGAGTTATAGATAACTTAATTTTTTTTTTATATTACTTTATAACAACAAAAAGGAAGTACAAAATATACCTAAACCAACAATGAACAATTTTTCAGTCTACATGACCAGAAGCAACCATTTACCATAGGATGCATTTGTATGACACTTCTCATATTCAACATCTTTTGTTTAGTACATGCATTTTATGAGGAGATGCAAAACATATTCCAGAAAAGGTAATTCCTAACTTCTCAACATTAAATATATTTTCTTCTCCACCTGTGAGTTCAAATTTTAAAGTCCACATGCTTTTTTACTGTATAGAAGAAAAATCTGAATTTATAGTTAAAGAATGGAAACCAGTGAGCCATATTCTATTCTATTCTATTCTATTCTATTCTATTCTATTCTATTCTATTCTATTCTACTCTATTCTATTCTACTCTATTCTATTCTAGGGTAAGTGCCTCTTCCTCTAGAGTAATTTTCTTCTTTTCCTGCCTTTTTTTTTTTTAACCACAAGCAAAAGTCTCCAGAAGTTACAGTGAAAAACAAGGTCCATTTTAATGTACGGCTGTTCTAAAGATACAGCATAAGACAGTCCATAATATACAAGAAGCATCAGAAGGGAAAGCAGAGATGAATTGTCTCCAAATATAACATTGCAAAGAGATTATAAGTTTAAAAACCAGTTAAAAATTTAAAAACCAGTTAAAAATATAAATAATATCTTTAAAGTGCTAATTTGTCATAGGTCTCTCAGTCTAATTAGTGATAGTAATTTGAAACAACTCAGTGAGTTTAAGAACACATTCAATAGCTAAAGAAAGATACAGCCATAGGTTTTGAGCTACTTCATTAAGATGCTGGAACAAGGATGTGTTCCTAAGGTTGGCACAGAAGATTGAAAATCAGAGGAAGTACTTCATTGAGTCAGCTTAAGTCTGATGTGTTGCTCTCCGATGGTACAGCATTTTATAGGATTAGGGTCTCTAAAGGCTCTTTTCTAATAGTAAATAACACCTTAGAGGACCTTATCTTCTTTTAAAATATACTAACCTGTCTATCTTGGTAATCCTAAAGTTTCATTCACTTACATTCTGGGCACAGCATCAATACTGGACAAACAAGTAATTATTTAATTTTCACAGAGAAAACCCTGGCCTAATGATTTAAGCACTGCTTCTTTCCAGACACAGATTTGTGTTTAAATCCTGTTTAGCCACAAATACCTCCATCACTCAGGGCACATTGTTTAGGCTGAACTCAGTGTATCAAACACACAGTTTAGGTAGGAGATGTCCATGTTTCCAAAAAGCAATTTGATTGCCCAAGCCATTTCAACTGCTTGATTCCTCATTTGGGAGTGCAGGAGACCCAGCGGGCTCAGCTGTGGTTTGGAGGGGTGCAGGGAAAGCCTCATTCACTCACAGCAGGGGAGAGAATCCAGCAAAGTACTCCACTTTCACTTGACTTTGCAAAAACAGGATGGAGGGAGAAGAAAAGGAGGTAAGTTTGGTTTGCACAGTAACTGAGTAGATCAAGCAGCAATCCAGGAAGAGATGGTGCTGAAAACCAATTCCATTTGGCAGTTCATAGCTCCTGTACAAGAGGACCTTGATTGCCCGGCTAAGGATGGGACTCTGGCAGAGCATTCACCTGCCTGTTGAATCAGACTCCAATTTAGGACAGTAAAAGCTACCTTGTTAAAGAGCAAAGAGCATGGTGTCCAAAAGAGTCTCCCTGCCACAGAGAACCTTAGGGGTCAGGTCTCTCTTCACAGTGATTAATACATTTTATTCACTAAATCTTCAGTGATGCTATCAGTCATATTATTTTTCATTCAGCATGACTATAAGGCAAACAGTATTATTTGACTGTATTCCAGTAATCCTACTAGTGGTAATGGGCAGCAGGAAGATGACTCTGGCTGTAGAAATGTAGAATGTTCTATCTATTAGCTTTGAAATCATTACTTCCCAGTCACTTTATAATTTCAGTCTTTCCACTGAAAGTGGTTATTAGTTTATATTTCTTTCCTAATAAAAGCATTTTTATTTCTAGGAGCTTCTTTGCTGCCCTCTTAAGCCCTTTGCTAGAACAGCAGAGCTGAATGAGAAAACTTTGTTATGTTCAGCAACAAGGTGCTTCAAATTGTTTCTGCTTTTACTCTAACTACTTCCAATAACATAAATATTTTTCTGATTATATAAAAAACCCAGTTTATTAGTTTTTTAAATAATATTGTAAATGAGTATAATATATCAGTATTATACTGTATTTTATTATTATTATATATTGGTATGGTAATCTTTCTTTTATTAACTGTTATAAAGTTGTAAAATTAGAGGGAAAAAATAGAAAATTTTTGTGAGCCTATTTTTATTATTTTTGTAACACTCCCTTCATATATACAACATGATTGTCTGTCAATTTTAATTTCTGGTCTCTTTTTTAATTTCTTCCACATATTTCTTTCTTAGTATGTCTTCCTGAAGTAAAACATATTCAAATAACTTATTAAAACGTTCTCAGGAACTACAGAAATTATGGATCCACTCATTTGTCATTTTTTTAATGCCATGAAAACTTACACTTGCTAATAGCACAGAGAAAATGACCACTGCACTGGAGGGAAAAAAGTGTAAAAGCTGGTTTTATCCTAAAAGTGAAAAAAATTGATTTGTATCCATTGTTTTCTATATTACCTAGACAATTTGCTGTAAGCTGAATCCTCAAACTAGCTTTTTGTAGAGCAAAACCTAAACCCACTTATTTAAACACGCAAATTTCCTTGCTTGCTTTCAAATATTCACTTTGTAGGCCAATCCAAAGATCAATGAGAGAGGGAACAGAAAGGAAAATTCCTCTCATACTTCCGGTTGAATACCTGGTCTTACGACCAATAGTATACCTCTGCCAAAATAATTTATAATTGTAACTTCTTCAGATAGATTCTAAGAGTCTTCAGATATTAAGGCAGATTTGTACAAATTCAAATACCAACTTAAACATGGATAGCAAGTAAGTCATTACAATCCAATTGTCCAAAGGTCTTATCTCTGGCACTCTGGCTGCTGAGATTACCCTTAAGGAAATTAATGGAGAGTGAAACAGTGGAGATACAATTCTTCATTCCAAATTTATGCTTTCAACCCATTTATGTCCCTGCAGTTGAGAAATATGAAAAGCAGCCACTGAATAGCAGAGTAACAGTCAAGATCATGGAGCAACCCAGGCTGTCTTTCTCTGCTATTCTACTATTGAATCAATGTTTGTTTATGATTTTATGCTTTTGCTGTTCAGTCAAAAATCTAAGAAAGAGATGGAACAAAACTCTGGAAGACATTTAATTTCTCACTACTTATTTTGAAACTCAAGGCTTATACTTAATCAAAACTTTATGTTTTGGTGACCCTGTAAGAACAAAATCATAACGATTTAGGAAGATATATGTTTCACAGAGTATAGTCGCTATGCTATAACAATGTAGTTTATAAACAACTTTCTATTTAAAGTTCTTAATTAAAATAGAGCAATTATTATATAAACTGGAAAATAATAAACATAAATTGGTTATAACTTTAATGTTATAAAATGGCTTAAATCCAGTATTTTAAAATCACATTAGAGAGGATATGAAAATTATATTCCCTTTCCCAGGCTTTCATATCACTCATTTAAACACTTTAATTAAAATGCAAATTCATCTATACAGCAGATATAAAGACAAAAGCTTTGGTGAATATGGAATATCTGAGAAATCATTAGCCAACATCATAGCCCATTAGATGACTGCTACTGAATTGGAAATATAATGTTCACTGTGACAAAAAAATTATAAATTAAATCAGATGGCTGTACCACCTAGTGCTTTAATTTCTGCAAACTTCATTCTGAAATGCTTTCACTCTGAGTAATAATTTCCATCATCATGAAAGGACTATTATATCCTTAAAACACTGACTCCTCTTTGTATGATTTTCCACCAAGGAAGGTCTTTCTCATGTCATGTTCTTCTGTCACTTGGCAAGCAGTGTAATGTAATGCAGTTGATGTGTCATATATATGCTTACATAAATAAATTAATGTCAGAAAAGTAAAACTACTTTCTGGTAATGGGAGAGCTCAGCAAAGGGGACAAAGTGATGGACTCAGGGATGCATTGGCTTTCAACAGATTTCATTAACTAAGTAGTTTGTAGCCATGAATAAGAGGCCTACAAACACATGCATGCTATTTCTGTACAGATGTGCAGACAGATCAGCACTCATCAGTACCCACCAAGGCTGGGTTCATGCTGCTCAGACCACACTGATACCCCGCTGACAAGGTTCTGAGATCCCTACAGCATCTCGCACTTCACCACATTGCTTTGCCTTGTTCTCTAAACAGCCATCATAAATGGTAGTTAGATGTAAATATTCCTGTGCTTTTATCCATACTCGTGAAGACTATGTTAACTAGGTGATGTGACTGAGCTTCCACAGATGACATCTAAGCAACACCTCCCATCTCTCCTTCACCCACCTGTATCTGCCCACCGTTACATCTCTCTCATTTATGTGAGCACAACTGTTTGTGGTTTGCAGTGAAAGAAGCTGTGAATGATCCAGCTTAAAATATAAAGTGCTGTTCTGGGTAAGGTGAGGGGACAGCCTAAGCTGCAAGCCAAGGTGTGTTTCCCAAGGCACCTGAGCCTGTTTAATAGTCCTCCCCATGGTGGTGGACAAGGACAGTTTCCCCTCTAGTCTGTGAAACACCATCTGCTACTCTTTTTGATTTTGAAGCTCCATACAACAACAAGCGTAGCCAGACTTTCCAGGTAATCTTCAAAACTTAGGCACTTTGCTTTGGAAGTTTATATTAATGCAATATCAGAGCCTGTAATAACTTTGCTACATATGTGACCACAAGCACAGACATGACTTTTTAGTGTTTGGATCACGCTGAGTGTTGACTACATTCAGTTCCTACTATCAAACTCCTTAGTGCTCATTAATTCATGGCATCCTTTAAAGCTCAGAAGTGCAACATAACACATGGTCTGGTGTAGGGAAACACAGCTTATGTGTTACATCCCACATATGCGTTGTGCAATTTAAGTGTAAATGCCAAGATTCCCTATTTTAGTATGGGGGTTTTTCCCCCTCGTGAATGAGCATGCCAATCTCAGTTAACTCACAAGTTTTATTTAGAAGTTATACCAGTATGTGAGGCATTTTCTTCAAATACAGACAACTGCAGTACAAATTGCCTTATATAACTTTTCCAAATATAAAAGTGCTACATGAAAATACGTTTTAACAGAATGGTTCCAGTTTTCATGACTCCCTCTGTCTTTGCTGAAAGGGCAGACTGTGGCATCTTTTGTGACAATACTAGCTGTATACTGCAGTAAGATTTCAAAGGGCCCTTTTTAGTCATATTTTACACAGCCATTGCCTAATAAAATATTTGATACACTACTGACATCAGCTGGATGTAAGAAGACTTTACGCTCATAATCTATTGTAAAGTAAAACTCAGCCTAGGATGTTGTGCCCACTATAATCTAAATTCACTTTTGATTTTAACATTTTCAGCTTTAAATTGAAATAATTACCTGGTTTGCCTCCACACCAATAAAAGACTAAAGAACTTTTAAAGGCAACAGGAAAAGAGCTAAACACCTTATAACAAAAGTATGTAAAACAGAACTAAAAAAAAGAGGTTTATTTCCAAAAATACACCCACACATTTGTGTGTCACCCCCACACAAATTTGACTTACCATAAAGCAACCAACTGCAGCCTTTTTACTCATGGTGTTAGCACCTTTTGATTCCCTGGTTTCCTGTCCTGCACCTCTTCCCAGCCTTTGATCTCCCTGTCTGCTCTCTTTGCACAACACTTCATGCAGCTGGATGGCTCAGGGATGGTTCAGCTAAAAGACAATTTTTTTTCCTTTCCTTATATTTCGGAAGCATTAGTTACCTATCTAGACCACAATGCGGGCTGCCTCACCATCACTGTGCCTGTCGTAGTGTAGTGGAGTACTAGCACAAAAAAGCTGGGGACTTGATGGTGTTGGAGAAATTGAATAGCCTAGTCTGAACTTCTCTTAATTGTCTAGATTTCTTCCCTTCAGTTCTAAAGCAACCTAGGCTGCTGGCTACATATCCCATCCCATCTGCTGTGCAGCAACACTGGCTGCCATGGCTGCCTTATGAAGCGGAACAGAGGATGGATTTAGCTGAAAAAATAATTGCCATGAAAAAAGCTGTAAGAAACTTTGATATCTTTTATGAATGTAATAAAACTAACCACAGCTGGGTAAAGCAAAGACTCAAAAAAGAAAAAAAATTGTAGGAAAGAGGGTTTTTTTCTCTGCCATAAATGTGGGTAACAAGATGACTACTTATAAGTCTGTAATTTTCTAAAAGAGAACCTCTGTGAAGAACCAGATATGAAAAGCTAAATATATAAAAGGAATATAAAAGAATACAGATATCAATTAAAAATGGGTAGCTACCCTATTTTCCCTCCAATTATCCTCTACTTGTACAGAAAAGATTATTATTATTCTTATTACCTTAGAAAAGGAAAGAACGTTAAAAACCATCACTTTGCTACTTTGTACCAACCACGAAAAGAATAAGTAAAGAGAAAAGAAAATATTAGAAGCTTTAACTCATCTGAAATATTTAGTGAAATACTTAGAATTTTCTAATAGAGATTGGGAACAGGAAATTATTTTACTGATTACTTGGATGATTTATACATTGTTAAGTCTTGCATGTTTGTTATAGAGCAATTGTATACTGGAATAGACTTGAGTACTCTATATGATTGACTCAGATATGCAAAAATTCTCAGTTAGAGGTGCCCAAGTATATTCATCATACACCAATCAAGACAAACACAGCCCTAGATAGTCAGTAAAATATCAAAAATAAGACACTCTTGCTTGAGCTGCAATTTGCAGCTGTTTAGGCACTCCTAAGTGATATTTGATCAATCCCCTTTCTCGTGGCTTTTCCATCTGTACAGCCACTAACAAGCTTCTTCCCACCACCAATCCTTAATTTTCATGAAGCACATGGAAATGTAGTACCTTTGAGGCATTGACCCTCCATCAAGATGACAGTAGATCTTTTTCACAGGTTATCAAGTCAGACACGCCCCACACAATGCACATGTGAATCCAGTTAAAGATGTGCAGTGTAAAAGTACTAGATGCTTAATTTCCATAGGTTAACTGGTTTTCACATAAGGTGTAATAAGAACATGACAACCACAAATTTCTAAATCATCTACCTGTTTGGGTTTTTTTTCAATTTAAACCATGAAGCCTGTTAAAACTTCCCTCAGCGGGTGTGTTAAGGATTCCAGGATATCTGTCTTTTCATTTGTATACAGTCCCTGCAAAGCTTGCTAAATGACTGTGCCTTACAAATATACTACTTCTCTTTAAACTGACAAGCAGATAACGTAAAGCATGTGATGCTCCATATGGCTTGAAACCTCATAAGAAATCTTGTTTCTAAAACTGGCATATTTCAGTGCTTTTAGAGCTGTGAAAGGCTTTTCTGTTTGCCTATTCTCTATACCATTATTACAGTCCTGAAGGAGTGTTTATCGCTGGGGGATACCACCTGCTTCCAGGAACTGTATGCTATTCTTCCACATTTCCCTCCATGGATCACCTGCCAATGAATCACCAAGGAAACTCATTACCAAAAGCACAAACTACACGGAGCGGTACAGCTGACTGCCAGCAGATACTGTTACTTGCTGGATCACTCAAGCATGTTATTTCCTCAAATGCTGCACTTCTGTCATGTTGAATGGCTGTGCTACGCTGCTTCTCATTCTCGTTTTTTATTTAATTTTAATCTCATCTGACTCACTGATGTCAGTTCAATGTCTGAGCTGCTGTCAGAAAGTCTGTGTGAGGCTATTTTAACAGCTATGAAAAGACAAAACACAGTTCTCATTCTTTTCATTTGTCATTTATACTGAGGAATTTGCTATTTCATTAGCTCAGCTTAGGCACATCATGTTCTGGATGAATGAAGAAGAAAGTGAACCCTTCCTTCCGACAGTTTAATGTTTACCTCCAGTTCACGTCAGGCTGTGATTTTCCTATTTTTGCACTGCCAGTCTCCAGAAAGGTTCAGAGACTACTTCACATAAAATGCAAAGACCATGACTCATCTCGGTCCCATCCGTGACCTGAATGCCTGCCAACATCAGGTTAATATTTTCAGTGACAGTTTGAATATTTTAATGCTTGGGTCAACTTCTGCCTTTCCCACCGTTCTTATTTCAGCGAGATAAAGCTACTTTTTTTCTTTGATAATACACTGATGTTTAGTTGTTGCTAAGTAGTGCTTATTCTAGATCAAAGACTTTTCAGGGATGGGCTGGGCATCAATCAGCATGTGGTGACCAAAAGTATTGTGCATCACTTGGTTCTCTTGGGTTTTATTCCTCTCTGTCTGTCTCTCATTTCTCATTACAATTATTATTGTTAATGTTATTATTGTTATCATCATTACTAGGATACTTTTATTTTTTTTTTCTATTATTCAACTGTTCTCATCTCAACTGGCAAGTTTTGGGTTTTTTTCCCTGATTCTCCCCCACATAGGAGAGGGCTGAGAGGACTTAGTGAGCAGCTGCATGGTACTTAATTGCTGGCTGGGATTAAACCCTGACACTCACCTACTCCCTATGAATTCCAGTTTTCAGTCTCTGTGTTTTGGACACCCACTTATATGGATATTCCCAGGGATTCTTCAGGGACTGCAGCAGTTGGTTAGATGTCCTGGCCAGCTATCTGCTGTCCCACTTTCTTTTTATCAAACTTGAGAAATACCTCATTTACGCACTCATAGGTTTAAGGTAGAGGCTTCTTCTCATTACAAGCACTGTACCCATTAGCCAGTGTTCCCTTACTAACCAGAGCTCACAGTTCATCAGTTCAAAGCCAATCCAACCAGACATTTTAAATCACCAAACAACACCCCTCCCTAACTCTACTGAGCACAGAGTCCTCCATGGACAGCTTGGTGACCTTTCATCCTGCTGAGCTGCTGAATGGCTTTATGCACTCTTTTCCTACTTCAACAAATCTATCATATTAGTGCAATAATTTAATACAGACTACAGTTTCAAGATTCAAAAATCTCAGTTAAAAAGATTTCTTTTTTGTTATAGCTACTTTTCTATTAGTCAAAAACCTTTTTATTTGAAAACTGTAGACTTAGATAGCAATGGTCCTTGTTATTTTTAAGGTTTTGCCTTTCTTCATTTCTATACTTATGTAGGGCAATTCACTACAACTTTGCTTAATGATGCCATCTTCAACTTTTTCTTGCAAAAACCCAGCAGTTGTGGACACTAATGGAAACAATTTAAATGAGGGTAAAATTGGAGTGAAAAATGAAGGCTAAAATGGCTAAGGGATATTTTGACTCATCTGAGAGATTCACTGACCTGAAAAGCATGGCAAAGTTACAGAGATAAAAATCTATTTAATCTATCAATAGATGAAAAACTTAGATAGTAATTATCATCTAACTAAACACCATAGATTTTTAATAGCTTTGAAGAAATGAAAAGTGGATTAAGATTATGATAACATAAGAAATAACAGTATTTCTTCTTGGGGTGTGCATTGTATGCTGACAGATATCTGACAAAATACAGAGACTGATGAAAGTCATGTCAAAATATCATTATTTTTATTCAGAGACCTTCAGAGTCCTTGGTGAATACTTAAATTCAGGATAAAATTAAGCATCTGTTTGCTAGTCTTCCTATTATCCATAATAAAGCTAGTTAAGAAGTGTATTTAAATCTATGGTAAATCAGACATCACTATAACAATATGTAAGGCTTGGACTCTCTCTCAGGACAAGATCTGATGGTAAACTTGTTGCTTCCTGTTTAAAACAAACAAAATTACATAATACTTGTTTTCATTCTTTGGTCAGGCACCGAGTTTAAGAGGTTGGAAACAATGGTCCTTAGGACTAAGGTCTTAAGGATTGCTTAGGAAAGTATGTCATACTCATAAAAGACATAATACAGCCTTATTAGAGCAAATGCCAAAATTTCTACTGGTTTCTCTGTAGCCACAGAGGTCATAAAACACTGCCTTTCCACACATGCAACACATCTTATTTCTGTAGGCCCATTTAGGTGTATGAATTTTGACTTGTCAGTCTGGCTAACAAAAAAACAATAATGACAAACGAGCAGTCTGGCAGTGTCCCTGCTGAAGGCCAGATGTGCAACATTTGCTTCAAGAGAAACATCCTCCCAGGATTGAAAGTTTTAGATTGTATGTGAGAGGAGTAAGAATTAACACATCTTCAAGAAATAGACTGAAGACTTGGCACAAAGGACTTGTTTGGAA
>JAWWMO010000138.1:56492049-56515070 GCA_035047845.1 Dendrocincla fuliginosa | reverse complement strand
TTGTATGTGAGAGGAGTAAGAATTAACACATCTTCAAGAAATAGACTGAAGACTTGGCACAAAGGACTTGTTTGGAACAAAGAGGAAAGCTTTGATTATGAGGCTGGGAACATTGTATGAGAGCCTTTAAGTCAGAGGAGTTTGGGAAAAATTTTGAATAGCTCTGAAGTATTATTCGTTACTTCAAAGACTATGAGTGCTGAGCTAAAGGAACATTATCCTTTAATCTTTGTAATCCTTTTTTTTTTTCCCTACCAAAAAAAAAGACAGATTCGTATATTTGTCTCCTTAGTATTCAACTTTCTTTCCTCACACATGTTTCAATGGGTTTTCATTGACTTGAGTAATAACATATTTTAAGACAATTAGACTGATGCAAAATATGGTATAATGTTGACCATCTCTTCACAATTGTCAAGACTGTCTTTTTTATAAGCCCTGTATTGAAAAAAAAAAGTATTAAAAAAAAAAATCTGACAGATTGGGTTTACACTGTCAGCTGTAAGGTTAGATCATATACCCTCATTACTCTATGGTTTAATCATAACTGATATTGCTTGTCCTATCATGCAGCATAGAGGTGACTGGAAAAACACTACCAGTTTAAATCCAGATTGTTCCTCTGGCTAAACTGACATAATATGATCAGGAATGCAAGTCTGATCAAGATACTGATCAAGGTACTGTTGGGTAGCGCAGGAGGGCTGATATTGCTGTCATGAAACCATGCCTGCCAGCAGCTGAGCTGAGAGGTCATTAAAGACTTATCCAAAATCCTTTGGGAGTTATGGTTAATGTTGTAGTTACATGCAAAGTTTAATTTTTACTTCAAAGTTTGCATTGTCACATATCAAAAAGCAAGGGAATGCTCCTTTCTCACCCATTCCCTTCTTCCTTTTGCATTCAGCCATGAATTTACAAGATGTGGTATTTACAGAGAATTGAATGTCAGCTATTTTTAGGATTCGTTCCTCCAGTTTGGATACCACTATTTAGTGAACACGTTTTCCTGTACTTCAATTATTCAAGCCAAAGCTGCCTGTGTTTAATAATTATTGAGAAACCTAACTTAAATTCCTACTCATTTTGAGGTGATTTATGTCACTGTGACAGCTTTCTGCTAACCAATCATTAATGCAAAGTATTTCCGAAACACCAAGTTCTATATGGCAGCAATGTTGCTTAATTAGGAAAAGAGAACATTCTGACAGTTTGTCATAACCTAAATGTTCTAGAAGTGTACGATACTGAAACCTATTTTATCACAGCACAACCTTTTCATTTCTTAAATAAGAAATTCACTGAATGCTTTAGTAGATTTTGATCCACAGTAGCAAAGATTCTAGATGTCAAAACAACTGTTAGAAGGAAAAATACCAGGCTAGAACTACTAAAAAGGACAGAAATCATTAAAATCTTTCCATTTTGAAAAAATACTCTAAGACAATACCTGCTCTCAAATATCAGTAGAATATACTAGAGGTAACTGAGAACCCTCTTCAACAGAAAAGGAACTTTTGAATGTGACCTTAATATAGCTGTGTTTGCACATCTTCTGTAAACTAAGGTTTTATACATTATTTACTCTTTACACACAGTTATGCGCAGCAATTATTTTTTCATTCTGTGATAGCTGCTGAGCTTTTATAAATCAGAAAAATAACAAATACCCTACATTTGTTATACATTGTCCTCACTAGAGTTCTTCTTCCTGAATCATCCCCTTTTTACCCACATACATATATGCACATGTATATAAACTTCTGCATATATACCGATGAGATACACTTGGAAACATTTCAGTATCTGGCCAGGAGAACTCTCTCTAAAATAACTTCTTTTTAAGGTTTCCCTTTTTCTTCACTTTACCTTCTGCTTTTTTTAATGAGAGTTTTGTCATCTTTCTCTGTTATTACGGGAATATTTAGTGCTGCAGGCATGATGAATAGCGCAACCCAAACTGCTGGTCATCAAGCACAGAATGTGACAAGGACATCTGATTGCCTGCAACCAGAGCCCTGGGAGCCGTGACTGTGTCTGCAATATCCTGCTAGAGTGTCCTTGCTGAAGTCAGTTTTGCTGTTATTTCTGTTTATATATGACTTTATAAATGGTAAAGTCAAAAATGAGGAAAACTTCTTGCTCAATTAGAAATCTTAAAACCATAATCATAGCTTCTTAAAACTGCAAGAAAAATCTAAACAGTGCCATGGAGCAAACTTCCACTATGCCGGACCATCACTGATAGGAAAAAAATGATTGTGAATAATTTACTTAATACAGTGGAGTATTTTGCTCTTTAAGTCTAAGTAGTTCGATTTTCAAATTCCTCTGCAGATAATTAGGTTTTTTGCTTATCATAAAAAAATCTTACAGCCAAGAGAGTAATTTCATTAAAAATAATGCTTAATTCTATATCACAGACAATTTCAAAGTGTAACTTGATACAGACATCACATGCATATATATATATATATATACACACATATATATATTAAAATAATATGCAGACTTGCAGAAAATGCTTATATGCTTCCATACATGAAATGGATAAAGGTTGACATCTCCACTGCATTGCCCCTACTTAATAAACCAGAAAAAGTCACAATTGCAACACTTGTCTTCACCTGCTGTCCCATATCTCTGTTTCTTGATATTCATTTGCTGCATTAGGGATCCTCCATGACACAGTGTATAGCAAATGGACTGAGATTATGAAAACAAAACCAAAGAAAGTAACACTTGTTGCCACCTGCCTTCTCATGAGCACACACCTTTTTACAGTATTAATATGAATATGCTGGGCTCTCAAGGTTCTCTACCTTGATATCCATAGTCCAATATATGAGACACATTTTAGTGAGAGAGCTTGAATATCATCCTCAGCATCTGAAGTAATTGACCTTCCCATTGCTCAGGCACCACTTCAATATTCACTTCTTTAAATATGAGTTCAAGTGTTCCAAAGATATAAACAGAAAAAGTAGTTTAGTTTGTAGTAGCCTGGGTAGAGTGCAGTATGTATTAAAATTAAGTAAATAGGAATAGATCATGATGTAGTATTGGATAGAAAAATGTAGAATCCATTCCTTTCGGCTATAAGTTCCTAGGGAAAAAAAAGTCTTTAAAAGAGTAATATTTTATAAACTTTACATTTTTCTGAATTTCATATGGGCCTACAAAACTGACATTTCATCCAGATACGATCATCAAATCCTTGTCCATTGATGCTTCTTAAAAAGAAAATCCAGCAATTGTCAGATTCCTTTGCCCATAACCTCTGTGGGACTGAGTGTTCATAACGCCCAGGAAAACTAACAGAACTCCATCATTTCTGAGAAATAAACCCAGTAGAAATAATAAAACTTGATCAAATATTTAATAAAAGAAGTCAGTAGATGTAAAATCCACAGGTCCCATCACTCTAGCAGAAACCGATCTCCAGTTAGCTGAATTTGTGGTAGTTATCACTGATGTAGTGTGCTTTCTTCATTGTGAGAATCACAACAGAAGAAATCACAATTAAGATTACAATTAATCAAAATTAAGAAAAAAACTGTCAGAAAATTTCCTCCTCAGAACCTCAGAGCAGTTCACCACAAGGTCTAGGCATTTCTGGTTTTCATCTTTAACAGCACTGCTCTATAACACACATAATTGTTACAACTACTTCACAGAAAAAAAAAAAATCACCCTCAAATCATAGACCAGAGGAAGGAAATGCCTCATACTTTTAACTGCCTTAGAGCTTTATAGAAAACCAGATACTTTTAAAACAAAATAATTACACTCCAGAACTTTGAAGCTGTGGCTTGACCTTGCTCCTCGTGATTTTAAAGCCCTTGGTTTAGGATAGAGTATACATTGAACATGCCTGCTCCACAGAACTGATGTACAACTGAACTTTGTAAAACTCTTTTGTTTGGCTAAAAAAACTTTACTGTGAGACTGGCCATGCATTGCAATTATTTGAAATGCAAACAGAGGCATGGAGAAACAGCTGTTTTCCCAATATAGCAAACTCTTTTGGGAAATTTGTGCAGAAGGAAGCAATAAATGCATCAGCAAGCACTGACACATTCTGATAATTACTGCAAAGCAAAAGAACATCTGCATGCAAGAAGGAGTAAAAACAACACTACAGTTAATGAAAAGAAAAATTAAAATCAATCCTTTGATGAGGAATGGAAGAAGAAAATCCGCTTTTTCCTGAACAGATCACTAACATATTACTCAAGAATTCAATTCTGACATATTTTTGTTGTGTGATAGCTTGGTGCTTTTTTAAACTGAGATAATTTATGCCTCAGTCAGTAACAGAAGTTTTTCCTACTCCTTTAAAAATCCCCAAAAACCCTACAAAACACCAAACAAAAATCCAAACAAAAACCACCGAAAAAACCCAACCAGGACCTGTGATATGCAGGGGATTTACGTTACATCTTATTTAAATCAAATGACCATTCTAGCCTCAGGACAAGAAAATATTATGCAAAAGAGCAAATCTAGATATACTACCATGTCATATTATCTGCCTGGATAACTCTGCAAAAGTTGGAATAAACCAGGTGGTTGAATATCTTTCAGAGTTTTTCTCAGAAAAATAACTAAACTTTCTAGTTGTAGGTTGGTTAGGTCACAAAATGCCCAGCTAACTTCTCTGATATCTTTCTGTTTTGTCTTTCCCAAAGAAAATGGAACCAAGGGACACAAAATTCTGGATGTGAGTTTCTGTTGAGCAACACTTGATTTTTCATTGTTTCCGACTGCCATTAGCCACCCTACCCACCCCAAAATAGTTTTTCTTAGTTTTTCTAAGCTATTTCTACAAATATGCTTGAGATTTGGTTAATTGGTTTGTCTGGGTTTTTTTAAGTCCGTAAGAACAATTAAGTACTTTTGGAGGGGGGATTCAAAATCATCAGTAGTTTTTCATATTTTATGTCACTGTGAAGTTTACAGAAAAAGATTGTGACTGGAACTCATCCTACATCTACTCTGAACTCTTTAGGATTCTATTCTCTGCATAGGTTTTTCTTAACTTTTAAAATAGTTATAAAATCTGAATGTTACAGTAGATGTATAGATAATGCTTATGATCCAGACAAAACTAAACATTATTAGGAATTTGTGAAGGGCAGAAATAACAGGAACAGAACAAAAAAGGAACAGAATAAGAAGAAACAGCCATGTTCATTACTGTAACATACAGTCCACGTTCTACAAATGTGATTCAGAACGAATGGTGATGATAGTACCAATTTTACCAGTGAATGAAATGCTAATACTTCATAAATGTTTTTCACTTTAATCAGCGGGTATTTTTCTTTCCTTGAGAAAAAAATATTATGCATGATTTTTATTTTAGATTGCCTTTGTAATCTTACACATTTAAGATAATTTGCATCTCTTTTACACAAACAACACTGTCAGTTTGGAATTTTAATTTCCATGAGCCAGAGATGGGACAAAGATATCAATTCCACAGCCCTGAAAACCAAGAAAAAAAGTGAAATTTTCTGATGGCCAGCTGATTATTTTTCTTGTCTGCTTTGCTTGTTTATATTGGTGGCTCTTCCCCAGGTTTCTTTATACTTAGAGAGTACCTCCAAGGACTGCAACCTGGTCTTAGCTCATAGGCACTGCTGTAAAAAGCATGATTAGCACTCACAAACACCAACTATGCTCTTCTAAGTTGTAACAGCTTCCCTATGTGCTCCAGGTTCAGTGAGTGTATAACTGGTGATTATGCTGATCTTCACCTTAGGACCCGCAAACTTTCTGATATAAAGTAAAGGAATGATGAAGCTGTAATACTGATGGGGAAAGCAATAGGAAGGAATGCATGCTTTATAAAACATGCAAATACATGTTAAGAAATTTTTCACAAATTTGTGTAAGTGGGAAAGTTAAATTTTAGTAAACAAAATGATGTGGGTTTTTGACCTGATACAAATTTAAGATGAAATTCTGTTCATGTCAAATTACGCAGAAAAAATGTATCCACTGTTGAATTTTCATGCACTCTCCCCTCCTTTTCACAGCTCCTTCCTACATTCCAGAAACTGCACCAACATTAATTTTTTGAGCAGAGCATTAAAGTGCACATGTCATTTTTGGTATAGCATGCACTGAATAATTTGTGTTGAATATGATTTGGTTTAATTGATTCTTTAATCACAATTTCTGTAATGCACTCAGCACAGCTTACTTTCAAAAAAGTGGAATGAGAAATTAAGCATAGTAATGATTATGTTGATATAGGAGGTGATTAATGCCTTTCTTGCCACTCTTAAAGTCAGTGCAGATACACTTCAGCTGCAAATATTCTCAGTCAGGCTCTTCTGTCCAGCCATCTTGTTGATTGTGTTAAATTCTCTCTAGTCATCATCTCCTGTGCTTCCAAAAAACACTAACTAATGACTCCTCAGGTCAAAAGAAGGCAACAAAGTGATGGCAGACAAGAATGAATGTAGCAGTGTGTGTGCCAACAGGATTTCTCCATATTAGAGCTAAATGGAACCTTCTTCAGGAAAGACAAACACCAAATCCCTCCAGTATTCTCCTCCTCAGCTGCCATACATCTGGCAAGTCAGCTTCCAATTATTCATGCAATATCTGAGTACAACACAGTTGACATCTTTGGCAATTTGTTTAGCGAGGGAGGGGAAGAAATCAAGTGAAAAAAAAAAGGAAAAAAAAAGCTGAAATAATAAGTTAGAATATGCATCCATACCAACACTCCCAGGTAAACAGCACTGAATACTCTGATTACATAGGCTGCTCTAAGCTCTAGAGCTTTAGAAAATGAAAACTAATCCTGTTTTCAAAATAATTTTCCGCCAAACTTAATCAGGGTGTTTGGATTGAAGGACAAAGCTTCTGTTGTGCTTCTGTTATTTCTTATTAGTCCAGTGTTAATTAGAGGCTCTATAACTACATATTTGTAAACTGCTAACCAGGCCTTTAGTGAAATTGCCGCTAAAAGATAAGTTTTCTTCTCCCCGCTTCTTCCACTTGGTGAAGAATGGTGAAGCAGAACACTGCCATACTGGAGATTAATCCCAGATTGATTGAATAAAATGCTTCTTAAGGGTTTAGAAATTACCTTGTACTTTCATATTACATGACTATATGTACATGACTACTTCTGGAATGAGTTACTAAGACAATTAAAACAACAATTAAATACAACATGCTCTAACTTCAGTTACAATTTCTCCAGCCATATAATTTTAATTTTATGATTTATTGTAGTAATGTCATCTAATAATTGAGCAACTGACATTTTTTTTCCTTACATGGCATTAGAAGGAATTAAAAGTCATGGGATAAGAGTACTTTTTCACAGAAAATCCCAACAGATTTCTAGGGGATTTTTCCATGTAAAACCGTCTTGTTTCCAAAACTAACTTTACCCATGTCTTTTCAGGTAGGACAATCTGTTTTTCTATGCTTTACAAATACAGTTATCATAAGAACTAGTAATGAGACAGAGAACAAGAAAAGTTCATCAAAATACCATGTGATTAACCGACAAATACCTTCTGTTGCAAACCTCTTTCCAAGAAAAAGTCCAACCTCGAGGGAAGTATGTGAAAAGTGCACTTACTGTATTTTACTGTCTCCCACATGCTCAAAATAAACCAAGATGAATTTTATTTTTACATTTTCTAACGACAGAGAAGTGAGTTGAATCCCTTTGGTAGCTAAATGAACACTACTTTCATTTTTTCTTTTTGATTTTTAATGAGCATGCATATTGCAATACACAAATTACCACTCCAAATGTTTCCCTTAGCTTTTGCCTTTCTCTTCAAAAATATGCATGTAAAAAAATTTTTCATGAACCCTTTTTCTATCCTTGATATTATCACTTAACATTACACTAGATAGTAAGTAGATTTTATATTTAGTAATAAAGTGAATATTTTTTTCTGTTTAAAACATTTTTCTTAAGTTTGTTTCCATAGGGAGACAGTTAAATATAGTCTATTTTTATACATGGACACCAAAGAGCTTTGTGAAAATTCTAGTTAGAATAAAAAAAATAGTTGAGAGATTTTTTTATTGAAGTGTTCTAACATTTCCAGTCTTAGAAAAAGAATACATTACTATTTACCTCTATGAAATCACAGTTAATTATATGGTTACCTCTTTCTATATTTAGGTGTTCATAGTATCCCTAGATTTACCAGGTTTGAGAATCCAGACATTTATTTTATTATTTATAATCCAAAAACATATAATGGTTTTGTGCTATTCTTTTCTATTTTCATGCATTTAATGCCTCTGTTAAGAGCTCTTAGGCCAGTGTAGATACCAATGTCATCAAAGTATTACAAATTAATTCAATTCAATCTTCAGCTTCACCTTCGCCTGTTTACTGTGCCTTGGCCTATGATTAATGGAGGCAATCCTTGCTTAAAGCCTGAAAGATACTCTTTACTAATTTCCACTTTCATGTCATGCACTGAAGAACATCATATAGCCTGAAGTGCACTCCTCCTCTCCTTTTTAGCTTAACCAAAAGGATCAATTTTAAAAAATTACTGTAACAGAAACTAGAAGACAGAAAATAACATCTGTGGAAACTAAAGAAATAAGTGTATCAAATGAAAGAAGTGATAAGGGCAACAAGAAAAATGTATTTCTATAAAAATCTTTTTTTACTTAGCGTTTTTAATAGTTATTAATGCCAGGAGTTGCTGCACTGCCTAAGGTCCTGTCACTTTTTTCATCAACATCCCATGTAAAATGCAGACTGTTTTTAAACTAGTAAAACAGAGAACATCTGAAGTCTGACTGGTAAAATGACTTAGTCCTTGCATCCAGGTTCCCAAGCATAGGTGTGCTAATGGGAGAACATTGCCCACGGAGAAAATAATGCTATTCCTGCCAGGTGACCTGAGCAGGGTGCAGGGCTGTGCCATCCCACATATGGCACAGGCCACAGCACACACTCCACCAGCTAATCATCCCCATCGAGCCTGCAGGCAGCTCCCACTTGGCACCAAAAAGTACACCATAGGCGTGTGCTTACGCTTGGCTTGATGTGGAGCGGCATGTTCTCATGTGAACATCTGCTTGCCAGTAGAAACCATGCATGGAATTGCTCACTGCTAAAAAAAAAGTGGTGAGTTTTGCCCATTGGTCCATCTGAGGGCTTGCAAGAGTATTTACACTACGCTCTTTTCCCATCCAGTGTTAGTGCAAGAAATGGAATTTTTATTCAGTACTTTATGTATTTTGAGTCCCTTTTGTACCAAAACCTGTATCAAGCACTACCCTCAGTGCATTACACCAGGCTAGCATTCTGGTCCTTGAATTAATGCTTTGAAAATGAAATGACAATCAAGAAAATAAAAGAAACAAAACAAATCACGATAACTACAGGAAAAAAAGGGGAAAAAAAACCCAAAACCAAAACATGATGAATTCCTTTCAGACACACTTTACACTGCTAATATGGAAATCAGCACCTTGCTTGTTAAAAGCAGAAATCAATCCAGACTGAAAAGAATGGAAATATGGATTCAAAAGAATCCTATCTGAAAGTTTCTTTTGGTTCTACTTTTTTTGTTTTAAAAAACCCAACTTATTTGTAATTTATCTAATCCACAATGACAGTGACTTTTGATATATCTTCTTCTGTTTTTCTGGAGCTGTCATTTATAAATCAGGGGAATCCTTCAGCTGATTTCTATCTTTCCTTTAGTAAAATAATATTCTTCACGTTATTGCCATTGTTTTCCTGCCTTAGGGTATACAACTAAGGCCAGAGCTGAAACTGAAATTAGTTTGGTAACTATCCCACCATGGTATTTTTATTTTATTTTTCTTTCTGAGAGGTGGGGTAGATGCTGGGGAGAGACAGGAACTCAGTTTATGTGCTATTTGTAACAGTAGTTTAAATGGAATAAATATTTTTTTCCACAGTGTGGCAGCAAAGTCCTTTAAGATGAACAACTGACTTGTCTCAAGAACTTCTTGCTAAGTCAGTTGAAAATCCTGAACAGCTAAAAACAAAGTCCACAGACACCTTGTCCCCAGTGAATTACATTCTGTATGGAAGACTAATCCCCTACTCTAGAATTCCAAATTACTGCAGGGTCCTTTTCTTACTTTACCACAATTACTTCTTTTTGTGATCCTTTTATTCCATAATAGAAGTCTAAACACAAAACAGCTCACAAAAATTTTGAATGATGCTCTGCTGTGCTACACAACCATGCTGTAGACCCATAGGCAAAAATGCAAAAGAAACCTTCTGCTGTAATGTCTGAAGGGAAAAACTTGGGAATACACAGGCAGGCAGTAAGTGTCCAGCAGTTCAGCAAATGAATCAGATATAGAAATGGCACAAAGCATTCGAAGGCAAATTATATTGTTTTTTTACTTCCCACCACGTCACATCTGTGTCTGTGTGTGTGCAAATGAGCAAGAGAGAAGGCAAATGTAACAAAATCTAATTCCTGGAAAATTATATGTGACAAAAACATTCACTAACCCACTCTGTAATCCTCCAGATTCAGAATCGCTACTTGAAAAAAATCAAAAATCATGATATTTCTGCTATCTATGGCTAAATCCCTCCCAACTGCAGCATGTACCCCTCCAGTTTTCCATTGCATTTAAAACAAATTCAGGGACTGAGCACTTTTCATTCCTTCAACTCTCCAACCCTACTTACTGGGTCCTACTTTTCTTCTAATCAGGTTCAGGTTGTCTGATTTTGAACACATCTATTTTGCTCATCAGCTGACTTTTTACCTTCTCATATCACTATTTATTCTTCTATGCTTGGAGTCAAAGGGTGAAATTCTTTCTTATAGCTTCTTAAAGGCTTAAGAGAAAATTCTTGCTATTTGGAAAGGGCAAGAATTCTTTTTTCTAGGAAAATAAGTTATTCATTTCAGTGTGTTTCAAAGGAATTCATCAAGGAAAAGTCTGGATAGTCATGAAAATAATCAAAGATATAATTATGTTGATTTATTTTCTGCAATAGACAATAGAAAAATAATTATATATTAGGAAATTAGTCTAATGTGAGTATGTCTGAAAACATGGTAGTGCTTGGATTATAATCAGTTAATTAAAAGTACTATTGTAGAAGGAGACAATGTGGCATCTAGGGTATGGGTTAGTTAGACATCTGGGTAAACCTACATCTATAGTGTAACTGAGTAATGAAATTACTGGAGGATCTCATAAAATACGTGTGCTTAATATGAACATATATATGTACTTTCATATGCATCAGTTGTGAGAATCTAAATCTTATTATGCTAAATTTGGATGGAATATCAGGCAACCCAAAATGGATAAGAAGTATGACATTAAAGAGGTTCATTTCTCCTCTGGGACTTGCTGACTCATGATTTAAATATACAGTGACAAATTACTTCTGTGAAAGAGTCTAATGGTGTACATCAAAAAGAAGAAGCTATTAAATTCTAATATTTATATCTGCAGGAGGAAGTAAATATTTGGCTACACACAAAACAGTCTTGAGAAAATGGGGAGATTTTTTCTTTAATTATAAAAATGGTAATTTATTATCAGCAATGCCTGTAAACAGAGAATGACCCACCGTATCAATCTTTTAGAAATTGTTCTATTGTTATTGTCATATTTTAGCGAATCGATACTGACTTCCTGGCTTGTCACACCACTTATCTTTTATAATGGAACAAGTTGTTTTATCAGTATAAATCAAATTTATCCATGCTGTACCATGGTTGATTTTAAGTTCATTTACTATGAAACTACTGGTACAAGGTCATTCACAATCAGCTCTTACCTTCAATATATTATAAAATATTTCAAATCAGTGATTGAACTGATTAAAGGAACAGAGCATCATAGCTGCCTGTATGCTCTCTCCATGACCTATGGATTTTAAAGTAAGGTATTACTTGTGTTCAAAAGTTAATTATTAAAAGTCATAAATTCATAGTCATTTAGCATAATTTAAAATAGACATTTTTAGCTAACAATTTTTTTAGGTTTAGTTTAAGTTAAATCGTGGTCTGTTAAATCTTTGAATTTAACAAGAATGAGAAACTATATATAGCCAATGTTAAACAAGGATACTCCTGATAGCTCTTATTGCTTACAGAAGGGAGTTGTGATGATGCCTACAAACACACAAACAGATCAGCTACATACTTACATATATTTCACAAGCAGAATCTGGATTGTCTGGTTATTTCCTGTATCTACTAAATACTGCTTCATTTTGCTGAAATAAAGGAGACTGTAATTTTTCATAAACTCCCAGCAGTACTAGGAGTGATCCTAAAAGTGTGTGAAAAAAAATTGATAGGAGAAAATTTATTATCAACATGTCAACATTCTCTATGCAGTGGTCTATCCCACTGCAAAAAAATATTCACAGAAATAAAATTTAAACAAACCCTCAACAAAACAACCCCTCTCAAACAAACCTGAAATCACCGCTTCAGTAGGATTCCCTAGCTCAAACGCTGGGCTTATTAAGTAGTCACCATGTACAACCCACTGAAGTGGAAACTCTTTTAATTTAATGAGCAGTTAGAACAGGTGTGAGTCAAAAATGGATTTCTGTTTGGCTTAAAACCATGTAACAGCATCTCTTCTGCCTACTGCCTGCAGGGTCAACTCTCCAGCAAGGTAAACTAAAGCTAGCACTGAAATAAAGCAAGGCCGGTACCACAGCAGGGCAAGCTCATTAGGAAAGTGAACTCATTGATGCCACAGAGCTCTGTGCTCCTGCAGCTGGTTCAAGTTTAGCCAGCTATTCTTACCCTCTAACACAGTCACCAGGATAACCATTCCTATCCCTGCAATGTCTTTAACCACACTGTCCCTGTAATGTTTCCAATGAGTATCAGTGAATCTGTCTGTCACAAGCAGTCACACACTCTGATGAGCCCTTCCCTGTCACACAGAGAAACATCAGTGTTCCCGTAACAGATCGTCTCCAATTCAATATCCCTAACAATCAATTTAGAAACACACACAAATATAGGAATCGGATTTTGGTGTTTAGAAGAGGCCTAAATTTCTATTTTCCTTCCCATTGACTTGAAGTTTAGAGATTACTTATGTTCAGGATAGGGAAGTTCACTGAAAAAATATTTAGTTTGACATTTATAAATTGATGTCAGTCAATGAAAAATGGGTTTATCTTGCATGAGAAAGAATTAACATCTACCTAGATAGAAGAAATTTACAGCATTCCAGGATCTTGGAAGAGATTATAATACTTCTAAAAAGGAAAAGAAGTTCCTCGAAGGGGATGTGATGGCTTAATAAAGTTCAATTCTTTTTTTATATACATGCATATATATATATATGTATATATAATCTCATGTGTTTGCACATAAACACAGAATACAATTTTCTTTTATTTTCTGATGGCACTCCACAAACAAGTATGTAATAAAACTACCCAGCGATGCTTTATGGATCTATTATAATTGTATAACCAGTTTCACAACAAGCAAAATAAATAAAGGCATAGAGAAAAAATTGCAGTTAGACCAACTTCACAGAAGAAATGAGGCCATGTTATTTTAGCATATTTAGTTAGTTGTCCCTGCCTTGTTTTCTATACACCCTGAAGGGGTATAATGGATCCAAAGCCATCATTCCATGGGGCCTTTCCAATGGTTCTCGTAACCCTTTTGGTTAAGTGTTTCCCAGACACTGCTGAACATGTCTTTATACATTAAGCTCATAAAGGAAAGAGTGACTTTTCCTGTCAATACAGTGTATTGAGCTTAAACCCAGATTAATTATAAGAAGACCAAATGTGCATGAGTGAGAAATGTACCTAGACACACTCAGCAAAATTAAAGCCTTTACCTCTGAACAACAAAATATTTATATGTGTCCGTAGTTACAGAGATGCTACTGTATAGAAAACCAGAACATAACCTTGAAATCCATCAATTCATTCATGGCAGCATCTTTTTTCTACATGGTTAAAACTCTGCTTTCTTACAGATCTTTAAACTATTTATTGAGGAGATAAGAGCACACAAATGGGAGTTTACTATATTTATCACTTTTCTGGTATCTTACCTCTTAGTAAAGTCTAATGAGATCTTTGTTCCTGTAAGAGCAAATGAACAGTGAACACTTCAAAAAAAAAAATAAAGGTCTAGTTCATTTTCAATTAATAGAACAATGAAGTTCATGGGAGCCAGGAAAATGCATGTTTTGTGTGAATTTGGAAGGAGAAAAGCTACTACTAGTACACTAGGAAACAAACAAATGAGTGTGCCAAGAATTAATTAGTACTTTCACGCTCAAATTGGAAATAAAGCATAGAAGAAATTAAGTAGTTTGCTACAGCTGTGCCAAGGCTTTTGAAGAATTCACAGCACCTCTGATGTCTGAAAAAAACATCCAGTTTTGGCAGAAGATAATTTGGGGCTGCAATGTGGTCTCCAGCTGAGGTTAAGTGATGTTTATGCCTCAGAAAGGAAGCTCCACGTGGACTGGATGAACCACACAGGGCAGACATTGCAATTTCTCCATGTCACATTATTGGACAGATAGAGACTTCCAGGGGTTTATTACAAAGCAGGTATTCATTTCAACATGGCTGTGACACACAAACACCCACTGGCATATCACCAACTTCCCTGCAGCCGACCTGTCTCATGATTAAAGTGCCTGTGTTTTGATCTCACAGCAGATGTGCTTCCAGCCATGTGAAGAAAGGTCCCGTAGGAAAAAGGGTAGCTGGGAAGGACCTGCAGGTCACTGAAGTGACTCATCCAGCTCTGTCCTTTGTCACTGTCTTCTCCAGTGTTGAGCAAACCTGAAATGGACAACCCATCTCTCTCCTCTCAAGTGCAATAGGCAAAGGCAAGCAACTTTCATTCCATATTAGGAAAGAACATCAAAGAGGACAAATATTTATAAAGTATTTGCAGCTCCAATAACACAAGTGTTTCACAAAAACGTCATATTCACTTATTCCATGTTTATTCTACTAAAAGAGGGATCAACTCTCAGATATGTGTATTGCCTTATGAATACCACTGCATATTTGTGAAAATAACTCAGCAGCTATTGTCCTTAAAACTTCCATCTCAGAAACTCATGATTTCTTCTGCAGAAATTCATATTTAATCTACATTTACTTTCTCCTTCTTGACTTCTGACACTCAGAGCAGAATTTGAACCATTCAACACAGGCTCATGAAAGCACCGACCCTGTCACATTACCTTCATTTGAGGCAAAGAGTGCAGGGCACTGCATGGCTTTACAGCATTTTTTGTCTAGTGCTGATCACAGTGCTGTCAAAAAAGTGCTTTATTTATAGAAGGCTGCTGATTCTGTCTGAAACTATTCATATCTCACAAATTATGCTCCATGACTGGCTTTGTTTGGGCAAACACGTCTTCATAATTGATAGCGGAATTAGAGGAAGGTGCTAACAACTATCAATTTCTGTTGTCAAAAAACAGCTGAGGCTGAAATGTGCTGCTTAATGTACTGACAAGATTATCTGATACATACAGAAAATTATCTAAAATCCTAACATTTACCAAATAAAGGATAAAGTTACAAATATGAATCCATATTAAAACTGGTAGAAGAAATTAAAACTATTTGTAGCTTTGATCCAATGAATGTTTGAATAGTGGATATTTCAAACTCAGTCTTTCACATACTGAATACTTCTTTAATAGTAGGGACTTTATCTTTTGCTGCAAAGGTACAGGAAGCTTCCTTTTTGAATTATTAAGCACTCTTTGTATGCAGCTAAGGTTCACAAGCCTGACAGTCTGATGAATCTCATGACTATGTTGCATTACCAGAAGACTAAAGATCCATGGCAGTTTGATAAAAAATGAATTGCTCTTTCTACCAAGCAGAGGGATAAAATCTGGCAAAAAAATTAGACAAATGAGCAATTATTAATGTTCCCATTTTTTCACATGTATTTTTATTCTGCAACAATTAATAGCCTCTAACACCTAAGCTAAAAAGCAGTGTTCTCTGCAGACTATGAATTCAAAAACTGATCTATGTTAATGAATGTAAATTATGTCTAAACTCATAGAACAGAAAGGTACATGATAAAAGCCCCTAATTTCATAATTCCAACAACTAAAAGTTACGGTTAATACCAGAGACTATTTTTCTGACAATTTTTACTTAAAGTATTACTGTTCTTCCCACAATGACAGTCATTTTACTGTCAGTATTGTACATGCAGTTCCTACACTGAAAATAGCCATGCCATACTACTCAAAACATTCTGATGTGGAATCAGGAATTGGCCTCACATATGTACTTTCACTGTTTTGAAACAAAATTTTTTATTTTGAAACAAAATCTGTTTAATGGCCTTACAAACGTCTGTGTCTGTGACTGAAACCACCTGTAGACCCCTTAGTGATTTTGTGACAATCTCCAAGCCCCACTCACTCTTTAATCCTGCCACCTACAGCAGAGGGCTCTGGCCTCACTTCTCTCATCTGTTCAGGGTTTTATTCTGCTATGAAATGGAGAAGATTCCTCTGTCCATTCAAGTATGATTGCAGCTACTTCTTTTCACTTCACTTTCCACTTTCCAGGTAGAGTCTCTTTTTTACCCTGAATGTTCTTTCTTTGTTCATTTAGCTAATCCAAACAGAGGAAAAAGTTTTATGTATCAAAACTATGTGTACTTCAAGGGGAAAAGGAAATGTTATTAGTGGGAAATTAATGGATCAGCAGCCAAGAAACGTATTGCCAATTTTAAATTGGACAGAAGTCAGGGTAGTGTGAGAGTTAATAACAGTATCACCGAAATAAAAGTTAAGAAAAAAAGAGTATAATTAAAGAAAAATAAAATTAAGAAACCTAAGTGTTTGAAATGCAGAACTTAGCATCCAGGATTTATTTTTATTAAGTATTGGACACGTATTTATCAGTATGTGATAGAAGTTCATGGTAGTAGTGTCATACTATCCCAAAGCATGTACTCACTAGGAAAGAAAAAACAGCTGAGGAAACATTTGTAGATGCCTTCTATCTTTGGAAGGAGTCTATAAACACTGTACAGAGCTGAGAAACAGATGCCACCTTAAGGGAACATCAAAATAACTGAGAAAGTCAAGTGTCCACATGTTACAGGAGAGAAGAAGAAAGGGGAAAAGGACAGAGAAAAGAATAAACCGACCAGTCAATTTACTGTTTGGTCTTGTAGAAACCCAAAAGATTTAAACAAGCAGGGAAGAACCGAGAAATTTCTCAGTCTGCAAGGGAAAATCTTGTTGGGAGGAGAGATGAAGAACTGTGCCTGATGCATTAGGAGAGTTCTGGCAGCTTCCTTTAGACTAACAGCACGTTTTTGTACTCTTGACATTGCTTTGGAAGAGTGTTTTTTTTTTTTTTTCAGATTACCATTTAGGTTCTGCTTAGTTTTCAGACTTTGAAAATTTGCAGGCAACTAAATTTTTGATGGATGAAAGAGTACAAACATCTACAAAAATTACTTTTGGATCAGGAGAGTTGAAAGGCACTACTAGAAGCTGTCATTGGAAGACTAGAGCTCTTGGGCTACAGTTAAATGCACAGAAATATAAAATTGTGTTCAAAAGAAAAAGGTGCTTTGGAAAAAGCTAACCGTGCATGGTATGGCCAAGTAACACCTATGCTGACATTGTCACCAAGAGGTGACAAACAAAGATCCTAATTTAGCCAAGTTAGATGCCCGCATCTGTTACCTGATAGTAGGACAGGGATGTCCTAATGACTGCAAAAGTTACTGAAGACTGAAAGAATCTAACTTATTGGTCAAAAACCACAATGACTAAGTTTCCTTGGGCATGCAGAAAGAATGGAATGACATCCTGGTGAACATGAGCTGGATAAAAGCAAAGAGAATGAGACATTATTTCACATGTGCAGACATAACAGGCATGGCAGAGCTTTATGAGGCAAAGCACTGGACAGGAATATTGGTGTGGAAGAGTCACTTGTTTAGCAAGCTCTCTGAATGGACAAAAAAGGCCAATGTTGTCCTTAGTGTCAAGAACACATATAAATGCTACAAAATAAACAGATTTAAAAAATGAGTTTGTTGAAACTCCTGAAGAGTGGCTGCAAATCAAAAAAAGGAAAAGAGCAGACATGCTAAACTGAGACAGAAAGTGAGGACTACATCATTTTCTGTGTGGGGGAAGGCGTTGGTTTTTGTGAATGACAAACTTGAAAGTCATCTAGAGGAGATATGACAAGACTTTAAATACTTAGGTGCCACATGTTAAAACTAAGACTTAACTGTCTGGATATTACATTTGAGGCAAATTATCATTTCAGAGTGAAGAAGTTACCATGGAGGAGTTATTTTCGGTTTGGTGCTATCTAATGGAAAAGAATGGACTAAAATATGTGAAGAAAGGTCTTTTGGGGAAGAAGCCACAAACTGATTTTTTAGGCAAATGAGATATAACAGCTACAGAAATAAAACAGAAACACCCTCCAATCGCACTACCACCATGAAAACCAAGAGATTTCAGCAAACTCTGAAAAGTGGTTCAAGGTCCTTTAGAAAGATGACTTGAGTATAAATATGTACAGGTATGCTGGCAGTTTATGCAGGAAGGTTACATTACACGCACAAATTGTACCAATGAACAGAATTTCCATTGCATTTGGGAATCCTCAGTGACTGGCTGTTGAAAAGTAATCATACTAAAAAAAAAAAGGAGAGATTATATAAGAAAGGAAGACTATAGAGAAAAAAGATATGCAGCAGAAAAAGCTGAAGTATAAAGTGAGTTTCAAACTGGAAGAAATAAAAAGAACAAAAAGAATAACTTTAATAAATAAAACACAATAAATTAAAAAAAAAAATCAAGAAGGTCAGCGGCAGCAAAAAGGAGAAAAAGCAATGCAGGGAAAGACGAATATTAATTATCTAATAGCTCCTTCACACCAGCCTTCAAAAAATGGTGAATTTGACAAGACATTCAAGACCACTTAAAGAAAAAAAATATATTGCAAGCCAAAGTATGCAAAGAATACAATAATGAGTATTTAGGTAAGATGAATGTATTCAAATTTGCTGCACTTGATTAAATTCACCTTAGAGAAACGAGACAGCAATTTCTAAATCACTAACGATTATCTTTATGAGCTTCTGGAGAACAGGGGAAGTCCCAGAGGACTGGAGAAGGGCAAATATAGCATTTGTCTCTTGACAAAAAAGGGAGTGCTGATGGAATGACAGACCAATCAAGATAATTTTGATTCGTGGAAAGATCCTGGATTAAACTACTAGACCATGTCCACATAATTTCCAGAATAGATTCCTTTTGTTGCAAACTATAATCTTAAAAAGAAAAAAAAAAATTGACACAAACCAAAAATACCAGAATATGCTTGTTTGTCAAACAAGGTCAAAAAAATAATTTATAGGGTAGATGGCCTGGTGAAGTACAGAAGGTAGGGTAGTTCACAAAACACAACAGTAAAATATGTACTTCTGGCACTTATGTTCCAAGAGAGATGAACAGGGTCTGAATTCTTCAACAGAGAATACATCCACAAGAATATAATAATAATTTATGGGAATTCACTTTTAAAACTGACCCAAGAGAAATATTCTAATTGCCAAGGAGAGGCAGAAATCAGAGAATAAAAGGGGGTTTTCCCCCAATAATAAACAAAGTTTCATAAATTGATTTTAAGTCCAAGAGCAACTACATACTCTCTGCAGGCCATAGAGGGCTAGCTCACATGGGCCCTTGCACTCACACAATTTTAACAGTTGCCCAGAAACCTCTGGAAATTATCCACATCAGCCTCCTCCCAGAAGCAAAACCAGCCTCGAAGATGGATCCGTCTTCAAAGTTATGGGAGGCCACTTAGGGCTTGTCTGGCCAAGTTCTGAAAATCTCTCAGAATTTATTCTCTTTGGGCAACCTGCTCCAACATTTGATCACCCTCACAGGCTGAGAATTTTCCTTACTATCAGACAATATTTCCCTTGTAGCTTTGGTGCATGCACAAGTCTTATTCCATCTTCTGTATAACCAGTCCTCTCTGGGAGAGGATAAGCTCCCCTTTAGCCTTCTCTTGTGCAGGCAAAGAAGGGCCTCTCAGGTGCAATCCAGCCTCTTAAACAACTGCTTGATCTCAGCTGAACTTGTTTCAGTTTGCCAACATCTCTGTTGTGCTCCAGAACCCAAAGCTGGGCACAGCCACCTGCAGCACTCTCCACTGTTCTCACTGAGCAGAGGGGAGAAAGCTCTGATACAGAACAAAGCACTTGAAACACAGAAAAAGCCAAGAATTTCTCTCAATTATTTTCTCTCTCAACACCTGACTGCCTGTGCTCTAAAAATCAACTTGTTCCAACCCCACATTCACTGATAGACTCTACAAGGTGGGAAATCACTCCCAGTTTTACCGTGAGTTCCCTCGAGGGGTGTAGCATCACAAATGTTTATCCATTCAGCAAGTGCATTTTTAACGGGTGAAGGAAATCACTGAGTAAGCACCTTACTGTCCTCTATGTTTCTCTAGACTAGGATAGGAGAAGCCATCTCAGTTAAACTGCTGGTTCTATTTTTTACCTCTCTTTCATGTTCAGAAAAATAAAAATATCACACAATAAAAAGTGCTTCTCTCTTGTACTGCCTCAAACAACCCTCAGACAAAGCAGAAAATATCTAGTGAATTCCCAAGTCAGCACAAAGAATTCAAGCAAGACAAGTTCTGCTTGCAGAGCCTCCCACAGTAGGTCTGTTAAGTGGCAATGAGCTTTCCTTCAGCTGCTGAATTCAGAACTGAATTCACAGTAACCTTATACATAAATGGTTGAAGTATTACAGCTCACAGTGTATGACTAAAGGAAAACCAACTAGTCCCTATTTTTAGACTCTGTCTCAGACATTCTGTCTATATTCTTTCACCTAAATTTTGAACTATTTTGGCTCTAAAATGCATGATTTCTAGCAAAGAAACAAGCCAAGGCAAAACCATGACGAAATATTAGCCAATCACGCATCTTCACAAGTCATGATCCATATAAGCACTCTTAATACTGCAAAACCATGGACACTATTTGCACTATTGAAAACTATTTGCAGTTCCTTTGTTAAAGCCAAAAAAAAAAAAAAAAAAAAACCTAGAAAAGCCACAGGGATTTGGAACTTTCACGGTCTGAAAAATCCACAATCCAAGACACAATTAATGAAAGCAGTCAGCTCTGTCTCTTCTCTAAAAAGTTTCAAGCTGAAACATTCATCCCAACAGTATTTTATAGAGGAACACAAAATTATTTGAATTCTTTGTGTTCAACTCCTAGCACAGACTGCAGGAACTGTAATCAGGTTAATCTCCAGAGTTTCTGAGGAGGGTATTTCTCCTCCACTCAGAGCCAGCACAGGCTAATTCCACAAGTTAAGAAATTTTGTACTGGGGTAGGGCAAACACACTTCCAAATTAGCATCCTACAGGTGTCTGGAGAAGACAAAAAAAAATGGTATTTCCTTCAAGATATCCTTGATGTTTTCAGCCAAGGCTTTCTGAGGTAGAGGTTAATCTCCTGCATAGTTGTCTTGTTGGATTTCTCTTTTATGAATTTATAAAATTGCTTTTTTGAATCCAAGCTTTGGCCAAAATCAGTATAATTTACAAGTTGTCTACATGCACTGTGACAGGTACCCCACTGGTACATTCTGAATCTGCCACAGGATAATTTCACTCCTCATACCTTAATTATGAGAAACACTGCACCTCTTTATGTCCCTTCATGCCACTCACTGTTATAACCTCATATCTCATCTACCACCCTCCCCCTCATTAGTTACTTTTTTCAAGGCTGAAGAGTCCTGATCTACTTAGACATGTCCTTGTACTAAATCCCTTCCATACCTTTGATCAGTCATGCTGCCTTTCTCTGTACCTTTTCTAGCTTTGTTTTGTCCTTTTTGAGACACAAGAACAGCACACAGAATTCAAGATAAAGGCATAGTTTCACACAGAGATATAATGATATTTGCTTTTGTTCTCTTTTCCTTTTCTAATAATTCTTAATGTCATATTTGCTGTTTTGATAGCTACTCAGCACTGAAGTGACATTTTCAGAGCATAACCTATTATAATTCACAGGTCTCATTCTCAAGCAATAAAATGAGGAACACGGCACACCACTGTGGATGTAATGGGAGGACTGTGTTTTACATATACATTACTTTACGACTACTGAGACCTTATCACCCATTTATTCAACATTCTTCTGCAATTCTTCAATATTGGCCTTTTGCCCATACCCAAGAGGAACTTTTCCCTCCTCTGCTGTCTGCTTTTGCCAGGATAGTGATAGCAGCAATGAGGAGGAGATTTATATTTAAGTGGGGTCACTGCAAAATAACCCGAGTAGATATAATTCCTACATATAAAGCTCGGAAACTACTTTAGTTTTTTTCTGGTAATATGAGCTATTTTTCACCATTTGTAATTATTAAAAGTATTTAAAAAGTGGATTTTTTTTTTTGTTGATGTTGCTCTTTTTTTTTTTTTTTTTTTTTTAATTAAAGGCAAAAAGAAATCTCTGAAAAGATAGATAAATCCAGTAATGGAAACATCCTTAACTATAACTACTTAATAGTACTTCATAGGCTTCTCCTTTGGAGAGTCAGCTATATGTTAACTGTTTTCTACTTTTGTAGAATGCTTTAATCAATACTTACTGGGTAGCAAAGCGTTTTAACAATCATTTGATCCATTAGTTCACCTTTTCATGAACAAGTCCAATATACCTGACGCTCCTGTTATCCCTATCATGAACCTCTCCCTCCTCTAACAATTCCTCCTGCTCACCATGCTTTGAGGCATGATTTGCTTTGGTCATTTCTCCCATTTAGTCAATTCTAGTGTCTTTGCCAATGTTGCTGTTTCAGTTCTCTGAATATTGTGTGCAATGTAAAGAATCAAACAGGTTCTCATTTCACAGGAGGCATGAAGATGAATAAAGAATTCCAGAAAAGACTACCCTGCAGGTCTTGTTTTCAGCCTT
>JAWWMO010000138.1:56466691-56477746 GCA_035047845.1 Dendrocincla fuliginosa | reverse complement strand
ATTCCACTGACTACAGTGCACAAACCTGCACCCTTCACTTGCTATAATAGCAATGAATCAATTCCAAAATACTGCTAGATTCACATGTAGTCACCTCCATAAACACTTTAAAGTGGGAAAGGTAATAGTGTATTTTCTATTTACTATCATTGCCTTGTAAAATTACTCATTTTAAATTGGCAAATTTAAGTATGTTCTCAAAACTGTCCTCTAGTTATGCTGAAGTCATTGCTCAGTAGATGCAGTATTTCCTTTAATCAGTTCATTTCAGCTGTTCCGCTTTCATGAGATTTCATGAGATTTCTTATGTCAGACAAACAGTGAAAATCTGATGGCTGTGTTTTAGTATTGTCTTAAATTCAGAGAATGTAATATATAAGAGCATTCACAGAATCTCTCATAGAGTCAAAACAGGATTTGACATAGAAAGGTGGGCCAAGGGTGTAAAAGTGCATTAAATTTAAATATGCCTGGAAAGTTACAGATAAAAGCCTAAATTTTCTCTCCATAGTGAAGATATATGATTGTACTATGCTATCCATGAGCTAAACCCATGAAGGAAAAATAATCCAATGTTTTCACAAAGAGAGAATTTTAAGAACTCAAACCCTCAGTAGCCATGTAAATTCCTCTACCACTGCAAAACTAAACAGAATAAAAGAATAAAATTAAATCAGAATTACCCACCAAAATGTACTGTTACTGTTTCTGAAGATTCTAGTGTGAAATATCTTAAATCCATAACCATACTTTGTATTTTGGTACATGGACACCATCTTGACCAACTTATTAAAAAATGCCATCTGACCAAGTATACTAACACCTAAACCAAAAATTACTTCAACGATCTGTAGATTTACTGTGGGTGCACTCCTAGGACTGAAGCTACCAACTTCTAAGCAGTTAACGTAGCATTTTGAAAATGTACCCTTCAGGGTCACTCACTATTCTTTCTTAGCCATCTCAGATGCTGAAACAGGTTTTTTTAATCACATTTAAAATATGAGATGCCTCCTGCATGTCAGAAAGCACCATTTCTTTGAAAGTAGGGCAATATATACTCTGACATCTTCTATATCAATAAGAACAGCTTACTTTACCATAGGAAAAGATGAACCAGATGAATTCAAAGTAAAAGCCCAAGACAATTACACAAAAATAAGGGAAACAAAATAACAGATGAGTTATTTCTAAATCTTAGTTGCAGATGGTTTTGCTACAATAATTCTGAATGAGATCAAGACTTTAACATGAAGGGGAAAATGAACAAGGGGCATTATTTTTTTTTTGTGGTGTATCTTAGGAACACTATTTTCTATCTCCCCTACATTCACAAGGTACATGTCAGTGAGGAAACCAATCCTGAAGTAAGATTCATAGACTTCTGAAACTCTAATAGCTTATAAATGTGCACCAGCAGATACTGCTGTGTGATGAAACAGTTTATCAGTAGGAGATACTATTTTTATCTCTAATCAAGCAGGTATAAGTGTGTGTAATCTAGTCTTTCAACTCTCACCCCGCCCCCCAAAAAAGCTCATCCAGAGCACATTACCATAATTGCAAGTGTTTTGGTTTTTTTTTTCAACTTTGCAGGAGAGGGAAAAAAACCAAAACCAAGAGCTTTTTCAGTGTGTCCTACATCTAATTCCAAGGCTTAAAAGGCAAAGCTTCATATTTTTGTGCTTTCAAAAAAATAAAAATGGATTAATCTCAACAGGCAGTTGTCTCCCATGGATTATTAGGTCTCTCAAGAAAGCTTATATAACCCACATAGGTCTTATGATTATCTTGAAAGCCCAAGGAGACATATTATTATCCTCTTAAAAGTAAAGGGTCATATTTGCAACAGGGATTTGAAGATAAAAGTTATTCCAAGTTTTTCCTATTTCAACATTCCTTTTTTTCTTCAAAAATTCTTTTAACTTCAGTATGTGGAGAAAGTTATTAATTGGGGTGCAGAAAGCACACCCTGCAACAAAAGAGACTGCTGTAACCAAATTGGAACTTTTGCTATGATAGTCTGTACATAAAAGTGAAAACCAGTAAATTTCAACTGATGAGACCAGGTGAATGACCAAATAACAACTAATGTAGCCACCTGCACTACTTATTAAAATAGACACAACAGCTGCAGTGGAAAAGAGCATTTTCCAAGATGAAACACCCAGTCTTTAAAATGGGAATTTCTGGGTACAGTCATACAACAGGAAAAAAAAAGGTGAAAGTTACAGATTTTTTTTTTTTTATTTATTTATCTGAAAAAGCAGACGGGATCCACTTTTCTACACTGTTGCTAAAAAAATCACCACAGTTAAATCACCCATAATGTAATTCTGTTGCTGCGAAGCATGAGTGGACTAGCTATATGTGAAAATGGAAGGACATTCTAAAGGTCCTCAGGAGACGCCAAGACCAGGAGAAACCAGGGGAACTTGAGCTTCCTTTCTCATCACTCTGAGAGGCTGTCCTGTGTCCTGATAGATCTTGACAGGGCAGAGCCAATGCAGTCATGCTGAAATGACTAATGGCAGCAAAAAGGACATTTTGCTGACCATGCTGATTACTAGATGGAAAAAGAAGAAAAATATCTTCTAGTCAAGATGGTAAACAAATGCTGTTTCAGCTAAGTAAGGAAAAAAATAAAAACTAAGAGCAAAGGTGAAAGTCAAGTGGAAAGCAGAGAGGAGAGTACCCTCTGCTTATGGCACCAGGACAGAGGCAGGACAGCATACTTCCTGCTCCAGAGAGGAAGAGGGAGCTAACTGTATCCTCCTTATTGCAGAAAGACATTGGGGCCAATTCCTTCCCAGAAGGTTGAATTGTGCTTTTTACCAGCTCAGCAGAGACTTGTAGGTCTTGAATACTAGTTTGTATCTTAGCATCAAAACTTTCTGTACAAAGACCATTCGCATTTATTCTTGGAATGAAATAGCCTAAAGCAACCAAGCAGCCTACTTTGTTGAATCTTTTCAAACATTAACCAGGCATATGCATATATCATAAAAGCTCTGAGATACCTCCAACCTCCTCAATAGCAGGTGTAAATTCTGCCTCTTGTGCAAGTTGCACAAGATCAGTGGAGTAATTAAAGATAACACAGTTCTGAAATCTTAAGGGAAATACTATGCCCATAAGGAAAAGACAAATCCAAAGTGACCCGTTTGAAGACAGTTCAATTGACTCATTCCGGTATATGCAGCCTTTAATATTACACAGAAGCATGCATTGCAAAGTCCATGAAATTTTAAATGCCTGAGACTGAAATTATCAGAGGATTTAAAAATGTAATTATTAATACTATTATCTTAGACTTACTAGAGTTGGATAATCCTCAGTGACACTTGCAACTTCCAAAACAACAAGAAAACCCCCACCTTCTAATTTGAAAAATAAGTCCATTCATGCAAAACTAATCTGCATTTCCCAATCAAAATTGGCTCAAGGGGGTTCTGCAGTTTTCTTTTTCGCAAGCATTCATCTAGCAGATGCTGTCATTTTAACTCCTGTGAAGTTATTTTTATCCTAACTTGGGTATTTCACATTGTTTCTATGCCTCTTAATGGAGCTTTCTGGGAGTTCTAGTGAGGGGAAGCCAGCATTGCTGCCAAATCAACTGTTAAATGTGAGAAAAGAATTGAAAAAGTTGTTTCACAGGATATTTTCTATGACAGCATCTGTGCTTGATTACCTGACCAGAAAATTTTACAAATGTTAGATGTTCAATATATAGAATGTTGCTTACATCTTTATGGCTATAGAGACACAAACCATGTGCACCACGACTGAAAGGCAGAAATAAAGCCACTAAATGATAAGTAAGATGCATTTTTTTTAATAAAGTCAGAAAACAATAAGGTGTTTTTTGAAAACTGACTGCAGCTTAATTAATAGACCTGATCTTAGAGTTCATAAGAGGATTCACCTTGGACAAAGTGGCTGCCTATACAGGACTATGAAGAAGTCATGTTGAAAGTCACTTATGTAAAAAAAAAAAAAAAAAAAGAAAAAAAAATGTGGCTTGTAAATTTTATAAGTCATGTTTTCTGCTCCAAGGAACCCAGTAATCTTACCTCAAAGACTCCAAGGAGAAGATAATTCTACAGGTCTTTATCTGCTAACCAAGTAAATATCAGAAAGGCCAAAAGATTGCCTGAGTTGCCCCTCAGGTTTCTTTTTCCTTATCAAATAAAATAAACCTGGAGAAGAAAATGAAAAAGATAATTCCTCATGTTTTCTAGGAAAAGTCTAGAAAGGACAAGGTGATTGCAGAGCTTTAAAGAAGGAAAAAAAAAAAGAAAGAAAAAAACCTCACAAACAAACAAAACAAAACAAAGCCCCAAACCAAACAAAAACCACAACAACCCCCCCACAAAACACTCCCCCCAAACCCAAAAAACAAACAAACCCAAACACCCACAAGCAAATCCTACCCAAATGTTTCTTACGTTAATGTGAATTACTGTTTTTGCAAGACATGTTGTTCTACAACTCATCCTCCCATCTCAGCAGACCAAAGGTGGGAGTGCATTTATAACAATTATAATGTCAGCACTTAGCAGTTCAAGACATAATCAATTCAAGGAAAAAAGTTTCAAACAGACATCAAGAAAAACTTGCTGAAATTGTTTTAGCCTTTCCTATAAGAATAAGAAAATAATTGTAGTTTGTCATTTGCAGACATAAAATACTAACATATATTGTTCTGAGATTTTTGCTAGCATGTGCATGCATAACCATGTGTATATGTATGATAAATGTGCTGGAACAGTTATGAGCCATGTAAAACTCCAGCCACAAAAGCACAAAGCTGGCTACAAACTGAGTCTGCCATCAACATGCTGCAAGTTGCTCATCTTCCCTTCTCAAGCAAGGAAAAGTAAAGCTGCCTGCAGAATGACTGCATGTAAAAAGGCAAAGTCATTCTTAGTTTTCTTAAGCAGCAGCCATACATGCAAGGAACTGAAAAACTTAATAGACCAGAATTACACCCTCTGTTGTATTACTACACCTAATGTGTGTAAGCTTGAAATCCACACGAGTTTGAGAGGAGAGAACTTGAAATAAGTCACTCCAAAAGAAACTGATGGACAATATAAATATATTTTACTGCCTGATATATATCCTATTATTCAATTTAACTTCTTTAAGGATTAACAAGTGAAGACAGACAGTTGGCTGTATTGTGTCATATACTAATAGAGAGCAATACAAGGTGCAAGAAAATACAAAGTTGAGCTGCTCAGTACTTTAACATTACTGACATTACTCCATTTCAACAGCTAAAAGAGCAATGCTAGAATACTTAAAAGGGGAGAAAGAAAAAAAAACCAACCTTTATTACAATATCCTACATAGAAGCTAGAGCTATACGGAAATAATCTAAATACAGATGAACTAGGCCTGACAATCATAGCAATTTCCGTAAAACTACTCTATAGTTTTGCACACAGGGTTTTGCATATCTATTATTTTAATAGAAGGGGGTTTTTTTCACAAAAGGATTGCTCTGACAGGTTTATCTTCATGATATATGACCTCCCTGCCCTATTTTGCATAGTACAAATGAGACTATAGAGGAAAACTTAAATGAGCAAAACCAGCATTAACCCATATTACTGAGCCATTCATTCACAAGTAGATATGGTATATATTTTAAGATAAAGGCTCTGCAGAGAAAAACATAGGCACGTAAGTAGTAAATTAATCTTTAATGGCAATTAAGAGAAAATGTGATGAGGTTGAGAATTAAAAATCATACTTTTATAACTGCAGTTTAGAACAGCAAACCATCTCCCCCATATCCCTCATCAAAGCAACTATGAGTAGTGATTAGGGGATGGTAAACTCTGCAAGTGAAGAAGCAGTCTTCTTTCAAGAAGCTTCTTTCCCTGGCACCTGAGTAGCACAGGTTTTTAATCCAAATGAACTTATCCCTGAGAAGATTGACTAATAGCAATAAGCACCTCTGCAGAGGCTGGGTCTCTCTGAACCTGCTCTTATCTATAGTCTTCAGCAGAACTCAGCCAGACTCCTGGCTGGCAACCAAAGCCAACCACCCACAGCCTAAGATCCCCTCTGGAAAGTTACTGCATAGATTCATATCCACCATAACTGTACCTGCCCTTGGCTGAGGGGGAAAAAGGAACAGCAGTATATGGAGAGGGCTCTTAGAGTATTCAAAAATTTATTCAAAAAATAAGAGTGCTGGGAAAAAAAGATGATGTTGAGTAATTCTTGACTTTAAAATATAAACTTACTTCTAAACTACCCAGGAAGTGAGACAAGAAGGTAAAATAATATTTTACCTGTTATGGATCTGAGATCTGCTCCAGGAACACTGGCTATTGCTTGCGATTTCTCCTGGTATTTAATGAAGTTTTCCTGTTCACAGCATCACAGCATTAACTGTTTACCTACCTCAACTAGAATGTATTATGATGCTTAATCATAATTGGCTTAATTATGATGCTTAATCATTTAAATGGTACAATTATTCTTAATACACAATATTTAATATGGGTAAGATACAGAGAGAAAAAAAAATGTTTATGAGCATGCAAGTTAATATTTCACTAAGGAGCAATAAAGACAGATCACAGAATAATCTGGATTGGAAGGGACCTTAAAGATCATCTCATTCCAGGTGTCCCAGGGACACCTTCCAATACAATGAAGATTTTACTTGTTAATTAACAGCATATACAACAACCACAGAGCAGTGAGAACATGGGAAAAAACTTGCAGACAGGGCACTGGAAGTAACAGTAACAGAACAAAACACATGAAAATCTGTTCATTTACATCTGTTCTGTTACACTCTCAAAGATCAGTTCACAAAGTTATGGGGCTCACTGTAAATCACTGTAGCTGACCAAGATATTCTTTACAAAAAAATGCAATGCAAAAGTTTGGCCATCCTTTAGTGCAGAGCCCTACTTAGTATTCTGTTCTAGCCTGCAAAGTAACCATTCAGCTACAGGGTTACAATTTGCTTCACAAATGTATTAGTGATTAGCTCTTTCCTTTTCATTCAACCCAGCAAGCCTTCCCATGTACTTTATGACTTCATTCTTGAATGGCACTTCTCTTCAGATAAGATTGACTTATATAACTTCAGGCCCAGAACAAAATTTTCTGTTTTCCTTAATCTTAATAAATCCTTTTTCTCCTGGGTCTCAGTGCAGTCTAATGAAATTCATAGGACATCTGTTCATTTATAAGTAGAACTGTTTCTATCTTGGAATTTTCTTTCTGCTTAAAAATCAGTAAAACAAGTCCATTATGTATAGAGATTCACTGAGAGATTATACTCAGTCATCCACATTGTTTGTGCTTTTTATTCTATTAGACCTTATTAGCCTCATCTTTTCCTATGTGTCTGAAAATCTGTTGTCCTTTTCTGTCCCTCCAAAACAAGCCATAGATTCTTCTTTCACAATTCCCCGACATTTTTCAGTCAACATGAAGAACCATCTGTTCTTCCTGGCATATAATTCCTACTCTTTCCCTTTAGAAGTAATATTATTACTTACAAGCCTTGAACTTCAGACCTCTGTTCACATTTTTCCTTCAAACTTTTTTATGACATCCCATTCATCATTTTAGTCAGACTGATAGCATGTCAAAGGGTAAAACATGTAACTTACTTGCATTAATCTTCTATTTACAGGTTGCGGTTGAAGCAATTTATGATGCAGTTTGTAACATTTTTAAGTTTTCAAGTTTGATGCTCAAACTGAAAGTTGTTGTCTAGGCTACTCAGAAGCCTATTTATCAAATAAGCGTTTTTTTTTAATTATTATTTTCATAAAATATAGAAGAAATTGTATTTTTTGGCTAGTAGCCAAATGTTTCCAGATGTTTTCCTGCAATCCTTGCTCTCTCTTCCTCTAGATCTCAAGTGAGAAATATGGAAATGTCACCAGAAAGATTTTATTGGAAAAAAAAAAACCCAACCAAACAAACAAAACAAAACTGAGACTAAAGAAGTAAGTTTACTGTGAAAAATTATCATAACTATTTTTAGCCCCTTCTTAAAGACACTACAGTGTACATTACCAAGGAGGTAACATTAACATTTCTGAGGAAAAAAAAGAAGGATAGTCACCATTCTAAGAAATAAAACAGGAGAGTTGTATTTTTTCTGTACTAGCTAAACATGAAGTTACACTTGAACTGAGTACCATCAGCTGTCTCAAATCTTTTTCCTATCCTTGTTTCAGTATGACTGTGTTTTGATAGCTCAGAACAAATAAATCCCATGCCAATGCATTCCAAAATACACTACGTGTTAGTATCAAGCACAGGCTTTACAGCAGTGATGGTCAAAGCTCGAGTTATTCTTAAACTACACTGTACAACAAGAACCAATTAAGTTCCCTTGCAGCACTGTTGATTAATGTATATATTAGTTTGGAAGGCTAAGCAGGCAAATGGCATGAAGCCAAATGGCATAAGGGAAGCAAAAATAAAGGATGAAAAAGCAACAGTAACCTCAAAGTGAAAGGATATGCTAATTCAGGTTATCTTTATAATGACACACTGCTAGCATTCTGAGAACAGATGTACAGCTCCCCATACTGAAATGACCACAACATTCACTCAATTAACTGAATGCCTCAAATAGTGCCCTCATTAATCACAACATCCTCTGCGGACTTGATGGAATGTGGAAGACACCTTGACAAATTAAGGTGTCTGTTTTCTTAAAAAATAAATTTCGGTCAAAGTAAGTAGCATTACGAATACTTATAGTTCTACTTTAGTAGAGATTGTGAAACATTGCCAAAATTAATACCTTAGTAATAATATGTTAGTGAAATACTGAGACAGTACTTAAATAATAACACCATTAGCCAGCAACAGCCATGAGCAAGTCACAGAAACTTTGGCAACTTTTCTCTGGATTTTCACTACTCTGCCTTTACACAAAATTGCTTGGAAATATTTTATTCTCAGTTTTATTTTTTCCCTTAAATCCCATATGTCTTACATGACTGTCAAACTCATAATTAGTGAGACCCATATTCAATTTTATACTACATTAATTGCTTTGATATGATGTGATTCTGTTAAGCGTTCATCAGTTTTGTAAGGAAAGTATTTTTTCTGATAAAACTGTTGTATTAATACTGAAGATCTCACAACAGCAAGGACACTAGCAATTCTCCAGGCACCAGAATCAGAATTTTCCTGTTGCTGAACTAAGCTATAGACACCAATTTCTTGACAAAGGCAGAAAAAACTCTCATGTTTTATCGCACTCAGAAGACAACCTGACACCTGAGATGCTGAGAGAGCTCTTAAATGTAATAGGGTTTCTTTATTCCTAAGAGTCTATAGAAACACCTAGGCTATAAAGCCAGAAGGTCACTTTGTTTTCTAGAATAAAGGGTAAGGCAGCATTTATTCTGTAAAATTTTCAAACAGAAACATGATGCAAAAATCCTGATTCAAGTGGCATTAGGAACAAAACTCTGTATATTATTTGACTTAAATTTACTTAAAACCTTCAGAGCTATTTCTCAGCCAGTATACTTTTTTATGATGCTCTTCACACCTTCCATGTTCATTTCCATCCACAGTTTGCATGACAGGACAGCTGCTGCCAAAGCACTTTTATCTTTCTGCTTTGAAAGCTGCTAGATGTCCTAATGCGTTCTCACTATCTTGCTTTTTATCAACACAGTAGCAAGTTTCATTACCCAAAAGTCAGAGGAGTAATTGGCCTCAAAAAGTCTAGCAAAATAGCCCAGGCCTGTTGACTTTCAAAACATTCACAAAAAGACCAGTTGCTCACATCAAGCTTTCCGGAAAGGTAAATGAGGATAGCTTCTTAATTAAGAGACAGAAGGGAAAAAAAAAAACCCAGGGCAACCAGTCTTTGAGAGATATGAAAACATCTACAGAGCTTCCAATTACCCAGTGTGGGTTATGCAAAAGGCTGAATGGAGGAGGCTATTGTATTGAAGCTACTTGGCTCAGACCAGTTTTCAAATAGCATTAGTATCACAAATGAAACTAATGAAGAAAACAAAAGCAATTCTTATAAATGAAAGAATGAAATACAAACACATAGCAGCAACAAAGGAGCATACTGATGACCTGATTCCGAAACTAGGTGGCTCTTATACTTTCAAGTTAGCTCAGCATGAGTGGGCTATTAGACTTTTTCAAAGAAAAGTATACAGTTTAAGAACTAAACAAGAACATAAATAAATAGCCAGCTTGTCTACTGTGCCTCTCCTAAGTTCACAAAGTTAATTTCATAAATCTTTGAAGTTAATTAAATTCTGACAACAGATCAGACTTTAATATGAAACAGACCAGAAGACCCCAAATAAGCTTTTGTCAGTAAAAAAAGTGTAGCTTAGCTCACAATCAATAAAAATGCTTTGTACTGAATATGAAAATAGAGAAAATGAATCTTGAAACATAAATACATGCTTATCATTAAGTCAAAAAGACTGTAAGCCAAAACTCAACAGAAACAGACCAAAAAAAAAAAAAGGCAGTTTTAGCAACCCTCTACAATAAAACACTACAATTGGACGTAGATAGTGCTTCATATGCACCATCTTTCATCACTTACAGAATCACAGAAACATTAAGGTTGAAAAAGACATCCAAGATCATCGAGCCCAAACTTTATGTCCTAAATGCTTTATTCAGAAGGATTATTCTGCAAGATTTCTACAAGAGGGTCATTGCATGATTGTCTTTCCACCCTAAACTATTAATCAGTACTGCTCGTGATAACAACCTGAAAGCAAATGAGCTATTTAAGTGGTCATAGTCTGTCAGTCTGCAGGAGCCAAAAGAAAGTAAAAAGCAGTAGAGTCAAGAAATTAAACTCACAACTCACATTAGCTAAGGAATATGGGAATTTAATGTATGACTAATTACAAACTGGAAAGACAAAAAAAGCCATTGCTCTGTTACAAAGGAAAGTAAAGCTTTTACTCCATCAAGTAACTGCTTGCACTGCAGGGTAAGAAAACAAAAAGGTAAGAAGTGTGAAGAGCCTGTCACGTAACAGAGAGCTCTCCAATG
>JAWWMO010000138.1:56447582-56466591 GCA_035047845.1 Dendrocincla fuliginosa | reverse complement strand
CATCAAAACAAATAAACAATGTGGAAACCAAACAGACTCTTTAAGGAAAGATACTTTTAGGGTGAAAGCAAATTAATCTCTTTCTACAATACTCAATACCTCAGCAGAGTCCTTCAAGTACATTCTGCAAACATGCTGCTTGGATCTACTTTGAAACTTTCCTTGCAATTTATTTTTTTAGCATTCTTAGTTCAGTTCTATTTCTTATCTGAGTAGTAAACAGGGACTGGAGGTCTAGTGCAGTGAAATAAACTTCTGAGGGTAAAGGTATCACTACACAGGACCTGTGAAAATGAAATACTACAAAACCATTGGACTTTGGGTGGAGAGACATCTGAAGAAAGTACTTCACATCCAATTTTTCTCCTCCTATTGACTTAGAGCAGTATTACACAAGAAAATTAATTTTATTTATATATATATATGGGGGGGGGTCTAAAAAAAAACCCCAAACCCTTAATAAAGTGTTTTAAAAATTAATGAGATAACTAAAAATCCCCAGGCCTGAGGTTTCCTATCAGTAAATACATGACTAATTCCATGGCCTATGGAATACTGGAGACATTTCTAATGCAATATTCTAAGTGTGCTTTAAAATACATTCTTTGCATTTTTCCTAGTCTGAACTTTATAAACTCCTTGCATTTTCTCCCAGTACAGGTTTACCTAATGAATGCAGAAATAACTCAGCACAAAAGAATATGAACTTGTAAGTCAGCAAGTTGAGAAAGAAATGAAATACTATTTACACCATTTTCTATCATTGAACCACAATTTTTCTGTAACATAAAGAAGCTGAGTTTCTAGGAGCAAACTCTTATTGTACATCACAGAAGATATCACACAGAAAAATGATCACCAGTTTTGACTGCTTACATGCCTTGTGTATCAGTAATTTATATCCATTTGGGGGCCTAATCTTTGGTTTTCGAAAATAATTCTCTTATTTGGTGTCTACTAATTACATATTTGAGAGTAGGAACAACTTGTTATCTTAACTCCATACCCTGACACAGGAAAAAAAAAAAAGGGCAGAAACCAGGGCCACATGTTATTAAGACAACCAGGAAACAAACAAAAAAAAGGGAATATGTGGCCTTTGTGATTAAAAATATTGCCCAGACTTTCTTCCTAGTGCAGTTTGTTGCTGCATATCTATAGAAAGGGAAAGATCAAAATGCAGATCTTGAGGTCAGGCCTATGAACTTCAGCTTTTCCCCTGTACCTACAGTGACAAAGCACCTTTGCCTTCTGGAATCCCAGCATGCACTCACAGTTACTGCAGCATGAAGGGCAGCTCTGACCAAGTGAAAACCAAAGACGCATTCAGGGGCATCAGTGTGAGAGGCAGATACCCTTTTGTCAGCAGCACTGTAAAATTTAAAAAAAAACAAACAAACAAACAAACAAAAAAGCCCCACCCAAACACCCCTCCCCACCAAAAAAAAACCCCTCAACCCAAACCAACCAACCACACCAACAACAACAACAAAATAATAAAAAAAACCAAACCAAAAAACAACAACAGAAGCACAACAACAAAAAACAACCCAACCAACCAAAAAACCCCCAAACAATAGAAAAATCCAGCAAAAATCCATAAATACCAAAACCAACCCCTAGTTTACCATAACTTCTATAGCTCACTAATTAAAGCCTTAAGGAAGGGGCAGAATTCTTCACGCTTACCATTTTCCTGCAGTTTCTCAAATTTTGTTGAGTAATGGAATTGTTCAAAATACAACTTTAAAAGAAATATACAGACCCCAGTAAAAATTATCTTCTAGAAACAATTCCCAATTCCAAATGCAAGGGTCTGGGTTTTGGGTTGTCAATTTTTTTTTGTTTATTTGGGTGGTTTTTTTGTTTGTTTGTTTTTGTTTTTTAAATATGTGTTTAGGACACACTTTTTTCATTGTATATAGTGAAACAAACATCCATCTGGGATTCAGGATGTTTGCAGCATTTTTACAACAGACTGAAATGAGGAGTTTTCTTTAGCAGCTGGTACAGTTCTATACCTGGAAATTTATTATAGTTTGCCATGTAATTTAAGCACTCAATTTCCACCAGCTACTGCTCTCAGCCTGGGGAGGCAGCAAGAAGAAAAAAAAAAATCTACAACAAATTACACATGATGAATTTTTAGTAGCCTCAGTATGGGGTTTTTTGTGTCAGTAGGAGACAGACTCCTGAAAGAAGAGGAGGTTAACAAACTGGGTAGTAAAAAGAAGCCTGTGTGGAAGGTGACCTTCTGAGAAAAGGTATTCCAGCTCTGGCTGGGATGAGGAAAGGGTATGACAGCTATAGAATTATATTAAAAGCAGCTTATCATTCTTTTCTGAAAGAGAGTTGTCCTGGCAACTTTGCTCTGTATTGAGTCATGTGCTACTGCACTTAGGCATTTGTATGCCTTTGACGTATTTCTTGACTGGACTTTTCAGGAATCCATTGCTGGGATGCTAAATCTTTAATCCTACATCACAAGACAGATACCAAGCGACTTAATTGTATCAGAATGACTTCTGCTCCAGGACTGCAAAGGATCAAAGTACAAGCAGCATTTTTATCCATATTTTCTTGGACTTCAGCAGAATGTAGGCACCAGAGTCCCAATGTACTTACCCATGAGCTGAAACAATTTGTCCTTGTCAGGGAATTGGTGGTGAAACAAACATTTCAAATCATAGTTTTGCATTCCATCTAGTCAACCATGCCTTGTTTTAGAATGATAGATCTTAATGATTGCCAGTGGCATCCATGGAAGAATCTTTTCAAGACATTATTGTGTCTCATAAAACACTGGACCATCCCTCACACTGTGTTTACAAGAAATTCACAGCAGCTTACACAGATATGCTCTGCATTGGTAATGTGTTTTAATACCTTGTTATTCCAGTAGAAAGCAAGGAGAAAAGGTTAAAAAAAAAAACACCCAAGAGCTTTAAATTCATTTAAACAAACGAGTGGCAGGCAGCGGGCAAGATGTAAGGAGAACACTGATTTCTTGAGGCAGGTCTTGTGGCATCAGTCCCCTTCAGGATGTATATGACCTCTTGATTTTAATCCAGTACTTTCAGTGTTAGTTTCACTCTGCTCTCTCTTAGCTGAAACTCTTGACAAGGTGACAGCAAAACAAAAAGATGACTTACTAATTGAGATTTACAGATAGGTTAAAAAAAAAAAAAGGACAAAGGAGTAGTAGTAACTGGTAGTAACATCCCAAGGAGGTAAATGATGAAGCTCCAAATATTCAATGTATTTGTAACTGTTTGGAAAAAGAGGAATAACAACGAAGCTAGCAAAATCCATTTATGACATTCAATGAAGGATTAGTGGAAGAACTGCAGAAGTACCACATGGAACTGAATGGCTGGAGATGAAGTGATCAAAGACAGTAGACAGATGAAACAAAGCATCCAACTTAATAGGAAGCAGGTAGGAAAATCAACTTTATCTCACACCATAGAGTGCTAAACAAATACTGAAAAATGGACATGTATTCTCATAATCCATACTTCTAAGAAAACGTTAGCTTAGCAGCACTTCCAGAAAAAAAAACCCAAAGTGCTTTTAATTATCACAAAAGTAAAAAAAAATAAAAAAAAATTGAAAAGCAGTCATACAGAACTGTTAAAATAGAGGATTATACATTTTTGAGTACTACAAGATGACCTGGATTTTCTAGACTAAAAAGGATTTAGCAGAAAGTAGCAAAAGTCAAAGCACTTAACTGTATGTACACTGGTGCCTGCACTACCTGATGAAACCATTGTGCAGTTCAAGAAAAATAATTTGAAATCTTGGTATATATTAGTTTTGCCACTTCAAACCTATTTTGGCAAGAGCCAAAATAAGTGATGTTTAAATGGATAGAGATAATTCAGCTAAAAATCTAAGATGAGCACTGCTTAATATCCTAACTACTGACTTTCAGCAGTGCTCCCTATACCATATTCAATCTGCAGGGAGCTGTGAGTTCAGAGGAGGTCTTCCATACTGCTCCAGCATGTGAGTGGGCAGAAACGTGAAGCATTAATGATATATTCCACGAGTCATCACCTTCCCTGTGCCCTCTAGACACAATTATATGTGTTTGAAGGCTTTTTCCTTCAAATTCAGCTCCTCCATGTCCCACCTTGATAAAGCACCAACATTACACATCCTCTCTCACAGCTTCCAGACCCACAGGCACAGCATGATCTTTACTTCATGCTTTCAATTCACTACAGTGCAACCATTTCTGCCTCTCATCCTTTGCCCTGTCAGACTTCAAAGATTTTAAAGCCAGTGCAGCTCCAGGTAGGTATAGATGTAGTTACAGTACTGTCTAAGTGTGCAATGCCTCATCCCCAGGTGTACCCTCTGGTAGTATTTGTCAGGTAGTTGTGGTTCAATACTACTTCGGGACTGCCAATTTGACTGCAGATTTGATGTAGATTACCTAAATGTAAAAAATGAGCAGTGCAGAATATAAACTAAATTGGTGCATTGCTTGGAAAGAATTTAAAAAAAAAGTCTCATTTTTTTATTGTTGTTGTTTGCACATTCATACATACAATGCCACAGTATGCATTTATCTTATAGGTAAGTTGTAATAGAAAGAAAATAGACATTTCCTTACTTTGATCAGTAGCAATATAGCTAAAATTGCAATTTAATATCCTTCTTATATTGAAGTAAACAGTCAACATAAAAGCACTGAAAACTGTAGAAATTCTATTTTCTGTATGACAATTCCTTCCCTCTTTACTGTTGAAACCTATCTGGTAGATCTCCTGATAGGAGACAAGAATATTAATAATATTTTTTTAAAAAAGGCAGACACACATAGCAAATTGCCTATTTACAGGTGGAGCTTCCTGTGCATCAGTTTCTGCCCTTTGCCTCTTGTTCTATTCTCTGGCACTGCCAAGAAGAGCCTGCTTCCTTCCTCCTGTCACCCTCCCTTCAGATACTCTTAGACACTGATGAGGTCCCCTCTCAGTCATCTTTTTTTGAGCCTGCACAGGCCCAGCTCACTCAGCCTTTATGCATAAGAGAGATGCTTCATCCCCTAACTCATATTTGCTGCCCTCTTCTGAACCCACTCCAGGTTATTTAGGATCATTTTACTGCTTTTTGAAGGGCAGCTTTCTCCCTGATGAAAATTAACAACTTTTTGCTATACGGCACAACTTGATTGATAAAAAAACATCTCAGCAGACTAGCTGGGAAAGAACTGGCCTTACTCCTACACTGTCTCAACAGGATAACATTTCAATTACTGACACAGTACGATACTATGCAGACAACAGGTAAGTAATTTAATAGATTAGTCCAGAACTTCCTGTAAGCAATACATAGAATCCAATTAGTTTCTCACAATAGACTACAGCAGTTATTTGAGGAGCTTCAAGCACTTCATCTGGTAAGCCTTCACAGAGGCAGGAATGCCCTGCTGTTTCTATTCACATCTGTCACTCAGCATTAAAATTTCGGAGCGCTGTGGATATTGGGTATGTTGCAGCACTTGAATTCACCTGTGTGTGGGAAGACAGAGAGGGCCTGAACAGTGACAACATTTCCAAAACCCACAGTCAGGATAACAGATGCATCCAACTGAAGGGGGGCAGTGACTGCCAGCCACTGTCAGCATGTCTGTCTTCCCTGACCTGCATTTTAGTTACTGGTGTAACTCTGTAACAGTCCGTTTTCAAAGGAATAAATATTTCTAATTTAGTAAATTTCTAATTTAATAAATATTTATAATTTAGAAAATTTTTGCCTTCAATCTTACAGATTTAGAGTGCTGAAAGTGAGGCCATGACACCACGCTGTCCCCTACCTATTTCTCTCAGCCCAAATTCTTCATGAGGGCAGATTTGCCTGCAGCTTTATATCAAGGATGAATCTGATACAAAATACCATAGATGCATCAGTGGCTATGCATACATGCACATTTTTTATATACTAGTGTCACTCATGTTCTTCTTTGCCCTCTCCTCACCCTCACTCTAGATTTTCCTTAACATTTTATTTTATATTTCCCCTTCTCTTTGACTTTAATTTGCATCTAATTTCCTTTGTTTGGCTACATTTTTTAAAGTTGTTAGCTGACTGAATAAATTAAAAATGTTCTCATCCTCACTAAAACGTACTGATGCCTTTTCAGGGATCCTGAGGAGCAGCGCACACAGGCTACTCAGGAAAGTTAATTATTAATTAATCAGTAAGGTGGAAGAGTTAAGATTAATTCAGTCTCTGTTGAGATGCTCATTCAGAATTAAAATAGAATTTGGTTTAATTTCCTTGAGAAATGAATTATGCTAAATTAAAATAAGGTCACTTCAGTTCTGATTCTTCTGCAATGTAGCAGTTTTACTTAATTTGAATTAAATCTGCACATGAAGACAATTCCTTAGATTTCTCTTATGTTGTAATTCCTTTCCTGAACTAATAATGGAAGAAGCTTACGAAACTTGTGCTAGGCTGTAGTACAGCAACTCAAAAGCAGCTTATTGCTGTTTAATATTTTTTTTTGTCTTGAAAAAACTGTATTCTATTGTGGGGAAACTAAATGCATATTATCATTACACTCACATTACAGCAATCAAGTAATTTCAGATGCATTTTCTACAGATTTTACTGTTGTGGCATTATCGCTAGTGAATCAGATGGTTAGAGTACTGACTATACCTGGCATGAGAGATGTTGAGCATGAGTGCATTTAGAACTTGTAAGTGAAAATGAAGATTGTATAAAAAAAGGATTTGTTTAAAACTGGCTGTACTCATACATTTTGAATATATATATTTATAAAGGCAATAATCATAACTTTTACATAATCCAAGATAATCTAAACCATCAACATCAATTGACCATTGCAATAGTTGTTACTATGTGTACTCTACTGGATTAAACATGAATGCAATTTTTTTTGCCCTACACTGGATGCATCTGAGTGTGTGTGCCAGCACCACATTTGACCAGCAACTCTCAAGTGCTGCAGAAACCAGAGCCCCCAAGTCACATCATGGCCTTGTCCCAAGGAACTCATCTGAGAGAAAAATGTGACCTGGGATTTTTAAAGGAATTCTCCGTCAACTAACATAATAAAATGTGGCCATTAGACTGAAGAATCTACAGACAAACTTTTGATGAGTAAATGACATAAAAGCCTAATTCCTCTTTTCAGAGTTGACTAAGGAATCTCTTTTCTGCTGACCTTTACAAATATTACCATAAAACAAATATAAGTGATCAACTGTCTCTTATTTTTCCTTAAATTAAAAGAAGTTTATCATGGCTGTCACAGAAAGGTCTGCACAGCACAAATTCTAAGTGGTTTGATTTTATGAACATGCCTCATAAAAGGTATTTAAAAAATAACAAATCTGCCAATAAAAAGCAGGCTAATAAAATTTAGTACCGTATTTTAGATTTATTCAATTGTCTAAATTAATGAAGTATAGGCGTGGATGAAAACAGATTTCTTTTTTCCCCTCATCCCAGACATTTTTTATTTATATTCAAAATTAAATACACTGCCTAGATGGTCACTCTATAAGAAGTTTAATAGGGTACATCAAATTACCAGTTTTATACGCGGAAGAGCCTATTTGACACACAAAATAACACTCTATATGCTTACATATTCTGAAGGCACAGTAATGACAAAATGTTAATTTATAAGATTGTAGTATCAATATTATTTGGAATAGAACTTCAAAAAAAGAATTAGTGACATATTAGAGTTCAAAACTGAAGGAACCTAACAATAATCAAGGTACGTTGTACATTCAAAATGTTCAATATTAGCAGAAAACCCCAGTAACAGGGTCTCTTAGAATACATACTGTAAGCTTTCAAAAAAAAAAAAAGAGTTGACAAAATAAACTCATCTTTAATTTTTGCAGTATTTCAGTGGAGTTGTCTTCCTAGGCCCAAGGGTACATGTACTTGCATCATGGTACAGACTTTAATTAAAAATTCAAAGAGGTAAATTAGCGCTCAAAAAACAGAAAATAAAGGTAGTATCTTGGTCAATGTTTGGAAAAATCAGTTGATCCAATTTCAACCACTTTTTTTTTTGGTTAAGGAGTTCCACTCCAGATAGTTTCTCATTTGTTTGTTTTGTTTTTTATTACTTCAGAAGTCAGCATTTCAACTCTGGAAATGAAAGAAATATTGGAGTGAATTCCATTGTGTTCCCTGACAGGCTGTCATTATGATGAGACAAGAAGCAAATGAAGAGTTCACACTAGTCAATATCTAAACCAATTCAGAGACACATAAAAATCTGCAAGTAGAATTTAAATGAATAGGGTTATACGGAAAAATAATAAATGTCAAAAATGCATACAGACTGAAAACACAGTAAAGCAAGTAAAACCACCACCCCACACTGGGAAAGAGAATCATGGTGTCTGATAACCAGTGTCACTACATTATTGCACATAAACAGGAAACTGTCAGTGTAACAGAGAATAAGGTTGGCTTTCACCACAGCCACACAGCAGTGTTAATTCTTGCCAGTTCTATTGTTTCTACTTCACTTTATCAGAGCCAGTCACACAGAACAACCAGGGAAAGACTGAAGTGCTGTTAGAGCACAGTTCAGTGCCCATGTAATTTCAAGTCAACAGATCACTGCCATTTGCCACATCATTCACTTACTTTATATCCAAACATGGTATCATCTATCTCTAATGTTCTTCCAGAATTCAAAAATTTAACTCCTAAATGGAGGATATATTTTCTGTTAATGCAGGTTCACATTCAAGATAGCTGTTGCAGACTGTTAAATATGAACATGTGGTTATCCCAGTTTGGAGGAGACTGCCGTCCATGAGAGAAACAGAATATAAACCACTGCAGTCATTAAATGTACATGCTTATACTGTCATATGTGGCTGAATGAGATTATCATGGTTTCTTATTTTAATTCCTAGCTTGCATCTTTCCCTTACTCTCACAAATAAAACTATGCAGCAGATCAAAAAGTACAGGGGTTTTAAAACCTCCACCTGACTGATAAGCTGTTGACACTGCTACTGATAGGATGCATCCATCGACCCTAGTTAGGCCTACAATTAAGAGTCCCTATAGCAGGAATGAAAACTTAACAACAAAAAAAAACCAGACTGTATACTCTAAGGTCATATTTATTTCAGTTTGCATCCAAATTTCTAATTTAAGTATGTTCTACTCCTTGCTGCTTCTATACTCCAAGTTACTCTGTACAACGGTCAAAGGAAAAGCACACATGTTTAAAAACTGCATTATATTGCATAAAGCTGAGACATTCAAAATGCTGCCATTTCCTAACATTTTGTGTGCATGATTTGCTAACATTCTAGGAGTACCTTTAAGAGTACCTTAAAACATAATATTGAGTTCTGTATCCTACATACAGCTGAACTTTTAATATTATCTGTATAAATTACGTCAGTTGTTTGGACTCTCATAAGAATGTTACAAAACACAGGACTTGGACTTCCAAAGGGAAGATCATTAAGGATGACTACAGGATGCTTTCCACTGTGTCACTGCAACAGAAGCAGAACTGTATCTTTCATTATAATTAAGATTCAGATTTTAAATGAGAGAATAAAAACTCAGTCTTTTCAAAAGAAATTGTAAGTAGCATGGTAACTTTGTCCTTTTCCCATTAACATACCACAAGAAGCCTTAAGACTTCAATAAGACTCTTCCTGAAGGATCTGGAAAAAAACTTTCTTAAATAGGTTATATGATGGAGTTAATGCCTTAAAAATATGGAACGTTTGAAGAATATATTTAAACATATTCAGGAGAATATGTTTCAGGATTAGGGCATTGCCTTTAGATCCCCTACTTCAAAATATCCTTCTACCCACATAATTTTCCCACTACTGCTTTATGCTTTTCTGAAGTTCAGTCTATCTGCCATATGCAGGATTATAAAACTTGAAGCTGAAACATTTTGCACAGTACTGAGTTGCAAATCAGGAAGAGCAAAGGCAGACTATGTAGATTCTTTTCTGAAGAGGAGAAAACTTATAATTTTTTGAGTGCTTAACTGTAATTCATTATCATACATTTTCTAACTAATATTACTTAAACTCTGAGCAATTTTCAACAAAACTGCTGAAAGTTCACAGTAGGTCTGCAGGTGCAGCATGAGAGGTATATAGGTAGAATTGGGTTTTTGAATGAATAAAGGAAATATTTATGATCTGCTCCAGCTTAAAGCAGAATGCAGCAAAATGCATGAAGTTAAGGCATTCTCAGCTTTTCACAGAATTAATTTAAAGCTGACTGCTGCTAAATTCAATACATCTTGGTATTTTGTCTCAGAGTACTGTCTACAGTACAGCCTATTTATGAACAAAGTCTATAAGAGTGATAATACATATAGGGGTAGGATAATATAAAAAAACCCCACATTTTCAAAAGCTCTGTACTCAACCATGCAAACTAAAAATCCTAGCAACATTACAGGAGGACTCAGGCAAAATTCAACTAACACATTTTCCAAGAGGACTAAATAAAAAAAAAACTAGTTTGGGGGATTTTTTTATTTGGTTGGGTGTTTTCAGATATTTTTCTCTCAGTGTCTGATATTTTACACTTGGGTGTCTCTTTGAACTATATCAACTAGTAGTATGAAGTTTACTTAAAATCTAACTTTGTTAACATTCAGTAACTACCACATCCTACCATGGAAGCAATTTCTCTCAGAGGTAGACTGATACCAGGACAGCACCGGCAAAAGTTGTCAATGTTAATCAGGAAATGAGCAAGCATAAAGTACAACACAGAACTTAAAATGAAATCATGATTGGTTTCTTTAAAATTAATGAGGCTTCTTTCCCTAAACAGGACACGACAAAGATACCACTCTTGCCCATCGAAATTTGTGAAATTATATATAGAGAACATTGCACCTCTGTCTGTGAAAAAATTTCTGAAACCCCAGAGGTTCAAACTACCTTGTAGGCAACAGCCAAGAAATGCAGACTTTAAGTCTGGAACTCTTTCTTATTAAAAATAAATGAAAGAAAGATTAATTAGGTTCATGAACAATACTGCTTTGGCATTTAAAAAAAAAAAATATTTCAGCAGTACAAAAAAGGCATTTGTAAACATATTAAACCCATGTTTTCCCAAGAATGTTGGCATTTTAGCTTTTCCATGACATCTTCAAGCTCCAAAGTCCTTTTAAAATAATTTTATTTAATATCCTATTTGCATAAAAAGGGGACCATCCTTTTCATCTGCTCTTTGTCTCATGTTGTTTAAAATTATTTTGATATTTTGGATTATTGTTCTCTTTTAATTTATTCTACTTCTCATTTTATTTTCCATAGAAGTTAATGGAATATTATTAACCTTCATTCAAAAATGGTAATTCCTGTTGGAATTACAAAGGAGCGGCTCCCGAAAGCCCTCATAATAAACTGCTATCTCAAACAGTCTTGGACTTTAGGCAACAATAGGCACACAAACTACAACAGTCCCAGGAGCACAGTTATGAAGACTCCCACACTTCCAAATATATCAGATGATGTATATGTCTTGGCAATAGGCTAGAAAATATTTCTTTGCACAAACTGGCAAAATTTAAGACTAAAGATTACCTTTGGCAATCTGGTTTATCAAAGAGCGTGCCATCAAAAAGTATATCCTGCATTCACAATTAGATTTTCATTTTTTACCCAAGAAAAATCTCAAACTTGTGATCAGTGTTATTTTACACCAGTCAGCAATCTCAAGATTTAAAACCAACCCAATAACAAGCCTCAGAAAAACCAAAATATTTAAAAAAAAAAACCCACATCAATCCATGGCTTAATCTACAAAGGCCTAGAAGAGTAAGACTACTTCAGTTTGTTGGAGAGAGGGTAAAATTCCAAAGCCAGAGTTGTTCTCCTCTTCCTTCTTTCTTTGTATACATATATGCTAACTGGGAATTTGGTTCTGTCCTATAAAACCCGGCTTCCTTGGACATACGTGTGAAAATTTTTTGTTCTATCATGTCTTTAATCCCCATCTTATACCAGTTCTTACGATGACAGTTAAGAAAAATTTCCTAGCCATTGCTCTGAAATCACATTTTCTCCAATTTAAAATAACCTGTGACCTATTTCTTGATCTCACAATGATATATCTTGCTATTTATAGTATGCAAATCCACACTGCATCCAAAAAATAAAGCATTTTCAAGAGCCGTGCTAAATTCTTTATGACAGTGTTTCAAAGACCATGCACTTCCAACACATGTCAAGAGGGAGGAGGCAATAAAGCAGAAATTGGTATGATATTTAAGAAACACCATCTTCAAGTATTTTAGGGATTTTTTTTCACTTGTGGAAACACATCAACTTAAAATATAGGAGAATCATGGAAAATTAAAAGCTTGGTTTAAGAGACTATTTCTCTTCATTACATTTCACAACATTTTGCAGTCAATCATAGTAAGTTGTTTTAAAAAAAATTTGAGAGAAATCTGAATGTATTCAGGCAGAGATTGCCACTAAAAACCCATTGTAAAGATTTATGCAGCATTTACCTTCAAGCAAGGGGGTAGTTCCATTAATATAGGCTCCAGCTGAGTTGACTATTAAGCACAAGTCCATGCTTATGTACTAGCACAGACAGCTATATAAGATCATTTTTATTTTAAACATTGAGATTTACCACAGAATAGGTCTGTAGTGTTATAAATGACTGTTATGAAACACAAGCAATAAAACCAGTAATCAAGAGCAACTCCTTAGCTGGGTCCATAGCCAGTAAACCCGGTCTCCTTCTGTATCACTTTCTCTTGTTTTCTGCTCAGTGTAATCATGCCACTGCAGCAGACCTTGTACCAATCTGTAGATTAAGTCTATATTCAACATGCCTGCCCATACAGAAAGGAGTGATGGATTAGAATGGGTGCAAGTGCTTTCAAGAACGTGTAGATACCAACTATTAAGTATAATTTGAACATTAAAGAACACCTGAAAAAGAAACTTGAGGCCAAATCATATCAACAATTGTGTTCATCACTGAGCTCCTTAGTAAACATTTAGACTTTGAAAACAATTGGTCGCTTGAGTGAGAAGATTGTCTGCTTCTAAAAAGTTAAATGAGCACACTTCTTTTTCCTGATAGCTATCCTAAATTTTTGAATGCTCAAGATAGAAACAGCAGTATCTTTAAGACACAAATTAAAGTATAACTTTCTAACACTTTCAACTAGGCTTTCTCATTTATCTTCATTAATTATCAACTAATTATCAACAGAATGAATCATGCATTAGAGTTTTCAGGGGGAAGAGTAACTGGCATTGCAACAGTTGAGGTTAATGACTAGGACTGGGCTATGCAGGAGCTTAACAGTGGTGCTCTACCTCTGTTGGCATTTCAGTTATTAACCCATTATCTTGATCTTCTTTGCTACATCATTTGAACATGACGAAGTCTATTAACCTACTAAGAGTAGTAATATATCACTACTTGCAGTAAAAACAAAACGAATATTTCCTAACAAGTGTCTCAGCTCTCAAAAGTTCCTAACAGTGAGGTTTTTTTGCTTGCTTCTTTGCTTTAAGGAAACATGTTTGAGGTGACTCCACTTGGCTTTCCAGTAATTTATCACTGAAAATGTGCTGTTTAATTACAAACAAAAGATCTTCTTTTAGTGGTAGCATAAGAATCAGTATCCACAGCAATTCTTGAAAATGGTTTTAATTTTGAGCTTAGAAAGCTTGCAGCACCAATGTCAGTCTGAAAAATAGTGTAATGTGTGCATCATTTGCTACATAGGAAAGGCAAAGCTTGGCTGACTTTGTGAAAAAGAGTATTGGTATGAATTTCTAACATAGTTTTCTTCTTGCATCATATATTATTTAATTTCCATAGCAACCCACAGGAGCAAGAAGCCAGTGTTTTCAGGAAAATCTGAACTGATACAATTCACAAAAGACAAACTATGATCGACTAGGAATGGTACAGAAAAAAAAAGCAAGGAAATTCTATTACCAGACACTCAGATTTACTAAAGAGCTGTGTCAGATTTCCGTAAGTTACAAGTATCATATAAAGCACTCACTGCCAACGTTTGTGCCATGACCTTTATAGTATCATAACCCCAAATCTGACAAATCGCATGCATCTATAGTTCAAATTACTAGTGAAAAGTCAACTTTGCTCTCATATCTTTTCATCAGGGCCTAAACAAAAAACCCAAATAACCAATGCATTACCACCAAACAAACAAAAAGAAAAAAATAAACAATTGACTTTAGCTGAAACTGTCAGTTGACTTGTAGAAAAATAAAATAAAATAAATGGCTTTTAATTCTTAAGTACCATGTTAGTGTAATTGGATATTATCTGCTGATGCTGGACTTGCACCTTTGTAAGGGAGAAAAGTAACTAAAGTCTAGAAAGAAGCATACTTATATTTTATAAATACAGAATGACATCATGTAAGCTATCATATTTTTTAGCTGTTGAGAATAGCCGCAGAAAAGGCTGAATTGTGAGAAAAGCATACTTCCCAAAGTGCTAAGTAGAAAACTACAGTGTCTGTACAGTCTACCTTAGAAATCCCATCCTGTACTGTACAATTTGTTCAAGGTTACAGAAAAAAATTACCTAAGTAAAGTTGACAACCACTATGCTTCAAATTCTTTAAGGGCACAAAAGCACAAGTGTTATCTAAAGTTGACAACGAGATACTATACCATCATATTGACAGTTTGCAGCTGATTTACATCTTTAGATAAGCAAAACTATGCCTCTGAGAAAAAAGAATATAGTCAGCTTGTCAAAGGAAATCAGCCCAAGAAATGGTGAAATAAAAGGCATAAGATTCATCCTTTATGACCATCGTGTGTCTTCTCTGCACTGCCTTTAACATATACAGACAGACAGGTGAAAGCACATACACACCTCAATTTCAGTTCATGTGTCTAAATGCTGAGACAATGTCACACTGTCTAAACATTGTAACATAAGACTATGCTCTGTTCTCATTATGCTCAGCCACAAAACAGTTCATAGATCTTCTTTTATTATTATTTACAAGATGAAAGGAATGATCATATAAAACAATGACATCTCTGTCTTATCCTTAGGCAATTCTCTTGTTATCATGCTGCACAGCTCAGCTACAGAGAAAAATAGTCATTACCTGTGTGAAGAGAACCTGTGATTAGCCTGAGAAGGTACTGGGCAAATTTCAATATTTCCCGCTTACACCGCTTCCTACAGCCACTCATCTTAGGCAACGGGGTATTCCTCTGAGGAGAGCCTGAAGACTTTGCCAATGAAAGGGAACAGTTTCTGCCAGCAAACTTCTGGGGGCAGTTCACAGCTTCCCACGGCCGAGCAGAGTCCCGCCGATGCGCCCTGGGTGGCTGCGGAAGGGACCCCGGCGGCGGGCAGCGGTGCGGGGCGCGGGCGCTGCCACGGCACGGGCACGGCTCGGCTCGGCACGGTACAGGCACGGCTCGGCTCAGCACGGCTCGGCAGCCCCCCGGGCCCCCGCGGACGCGACCCGACCCGCACCGCTCCAGGGATGTGCCGGGGCGCTGCCGCTGCTGAGACACCGCACGCTCAGCACAGCTCCGGTCCAGCCCCAGGGCAACCCCAGTGCATCTCTGGCACAGCCCCAGTTCATCTCTGACACAGCCCCAATGCAGCCCCAGTGCATCCCTGACACAGCCCCAATGCAGCCCCAGTTCATCTCTGACACAGCCCCAGTGCAGCCCCAGTTCATCTCTGACACAGCCCCAGTGCATCCCTGACACAGCCCCAGTGCAGCCCCAGTGCATCCGTGACACAGCCCCAATGCAGCCCCAGTTCATATCTGACACAGCCCCAGTTCATCTCTAACAGTCCCAGTATGGCTGCAGTGCATTCCCAACACAGCCCCAGTACAGCCCCAGTGCTTCTCCAGTGCATCCCCAGCACATCCCAACACAGAAACCAGTGCAGCTTTGCAGCAGCCTCCTACCACACCCCAGTACACCCCAGTACACCCCAATACTGCCTAGAACACCCCAACAGACCTCCATACACCCCTGTACACTCCAGGGCTGATTAGAATACCCCAACACACCTCAGTGTACCCCAGTACATCCCAGTACATCCCAGTACATCCCAGCAGACACACAATCAGGTCTCTCCAGTATCAGAGAACATGACGATGCCACCCCACATTTGGGCACAACAAGCCCTGGCACCATTCAACACCCATCCCTGCTGTCACCCAAGGTGCTGGCACTGTGTCCCCAAGCATGTCCCTCCTGATGTCACCCCACCCCGTGCCCCAGGTGGCCCAGCTGAGGGACTTACGCTCTTCCTCGGCGCGGCAGACTCAGCTCTTTCTGCAATGAGAAAAGCAAGGATGTGGGGTCAGAGTGTGGCCCCAGGAAGGGGGGAGGTGCCCACCTGCAGGACCCCTGCTGTCACACCAGGCTGTCACTGCAGGATCAATCCCCGTTCACTGTGCCCAGGGTGAGGGTGACAAATCATTCGCCCTGGGCCAGCACAAGGGAACCTCTCTTTTCAATGTCCCCAGGGCTGGTGGCCCCTTGGCCAGGCCCAGGAGCGATGTCATTGAGGGTGGTGGGGTGGAAGCAGCACCCACAGACCCAGCTGGAGCACGGCCTCGGGGTGACGGCTGTGCCCTGTGCCCCACTGTGTCCCCCCATCCCGGGTGTGGGGAGCAGCCAGCAGCCCCTGCACTGTTTATTTTTCCAGCCACTGGGAATATTTCTCGTGAGAGCTGTTTGCTCGCAGGTGCTACAGCAGGCCAAAGGGCAGCAGCAGGTAGGTATGTCAGCCCATGCCATCCTCCTTTTGCACTGGGCTCTGGCGCTGCCCTGGTGACCACCTGTGCCCACCACAGAGTGCCACAGATCCCACTGGCACGCTGTGAGGGGCACAGTGAGGATGGGCCAGCTTGTGACCTGGCTCGCTGTGGGATGCTGAGACAAGTGGCAGCTGCAAGTGCTGGTTAATGCCCCATCACTGCCCTGATCCTGTGCCCACCAGCCCCACACCTCTGAGCAGCTCAGACCCACCCCTGGCACGGGCAGGGAGCTCCTTGAGGGCAAAGGCCACTGCCAGCCATGTGGGGACACCCAGTAGCACCCACACCCCTCCCAATCCCTTGGGGTCCCCGTGCCCCATCTCGCTGCCCACGCCACGCAGCCCCTGTGGAAATCCCGGGATTGGGGCGCTCTGCAACGCAGTGATGCAGCAGCATCGCCATGGCAACCAGTGACATCATGCCTGGGTACACCGGGACTCGGCAGCCCCGGGGCCCACGGGTGCGTGTCTGCCCCGGGGTGGCGTGGGTGCAGGGAGGGGGCACGCGGGGTGGGGGTCCCACGGCACCCAGCAGCACTGGGTGACCCCAGGTGTGGGATGGGCAAGAAGATATGGGGTCTTTGCAGGGAGCAGGAGCCCCCCCAGCACCCTCAGCCAGCCCTGCTGTCACCCAGCTGGGATCCTCACCCACCCCTGGAGCTGTGCTATCAGCCACCAGCCCCCACGCAAGGGAAGTGTCAGGAAAGGGTCATGCTGAGGGTTTTACTGCTCAGCCATGTGCAGATGGGACAGTGGGACAGAGGACAGACACCCTTGTCCCCCACACTCACCCCCGCCCCACAGCACAGCCTCCCCATCCATCTGTGTGTGCAAGAGGGCACAGCCATCTGTGGCACCCAACACCCATCGCTGCCAGGGGCTCTCTGCTCATGCTGTGTCCCCAGGGACACCCAGAGTATCCCCTGATGGCCCTGAGGACCCATGTGGGGCAGTGCCACAGGGCCAGCACCCACAGCTGGTGGATGTGGACGCACATCCAGCATGGTGCGTCTCCCATCAGCAGGTCCCAGTGGGAGTCAGGATTAACCATCAGCTGATCCCTGTGAAAACAGCATCGGGGACAGCATCGAGGGTGGCACCAGGGATGGCATTAGGGATGGAATTAGGGATGGCATCAGGGGCAGCATTTCTGCTCAGCTCTATGGCACTAGGTCCCTGGTGGGAGCCCCTTCCCATCCCTCATGCCATGGGGATGTGGGCACACAGCCAGGCCCCACAGCTCTGCTCTTCCCAGGACTGCCAGGAACGACCCCTGTGGCCAAGAGCCCCAAAGGCCAGGGCTGTGGCTCTGTCCATGCCCATCCACGGGCAGGCAGCCCCCACCAGGGCTCTCTCCAGGCTCAGCATGCAGTGCAGTGCAGCTGCCTGCGGAGCTGCCAGCTCGGATGAAGGCAGCGCCGTGCCATCCTCCAACGGCCCCGACAGCTCTGCCCGGGCCCCCAGGAGCTGCAGATGGGGATGGAGGTGTGAGGTCACCCAGAAAATAAGGCTCAGCACTCGCCCTGTGAGCTGGGGGGCCCGTGGTCATGACCTGTCCGAGCCCGGGGTTCCTGCGGGATGCAGGGTGGGCAGGGAATGATGGAGGGATCAGCTGTTCAGAGAGGTGCTGGCACAGCGGTTTGGCACGGACTGGCATCATGTGCTGGGCTGGGGGGACCACAGCACTCCCGCAGGAGCCCTCGCACCGCTGGGTGCCCCCCATCAACATCCCATGGCATGGCTGGGGCTCACCCCCTGCCCTGCTCACAGCGCTGGGTGCCCGGCTCCTGTCCCACCTGTCCCACGCTGCTCACACACAGCACCCACCTCTTGCCCCCGCAGCACCCCCCTCTCACACACACCCACTCGGAGCACCCCCCTCTCACACGCAGCACCCCCTTCTTGCACACACACACACACGGAGCACCCAACTCCCACTCACAGCACCCACTTCTGGCACACGGAGAGCACTCACCTCTCACCCGCAGCACCCACCTCTCACCTGCAGCACCCACTTCACACGCACCCAGGGCACCCACTGCTCACTTACAGCACCCACCTCTTGCACACCCGTACCTAGAACACCCACCTCATACCCAGAGCACCCACCTCTTGCACACCCGTACCTAGAACACCCACCTCATACCCGGAGCACCCACCTCTTGCACACCCGTAC